>VNJM01001723.1:0-71135 GCA_008042475.1 Drosophila kanapiae | reverse complement strand
TAAAATAATTAAAAAATAAAAAAATCTCTTCTATACTCTTATGTACTATATTAAATTTATGCTAAGAAGGAACAGGTGGTAGAGCAACATACCAGTGCTATATTTTAATCTTTTTCGTTGTTCTCTAAACAACATTTTTTTCGCTTTTAGTTGGCTTTAAGCTGCATTAAGATAAGAATGAAAATTTTTAGACTCCACAATAGGAAATTAAAAAACAATCTTTCATAAAATCATGTCGATAAAGACAACGGTTGCCCATACTTACAAAATAGTTACACATTTATGTTTCCAGATTATTAAAAAGAAATACATTTCTTAGGTGGAATCGAAATTTCGGTATACTTATATTTGTGTAAAAACTGAACTTCTATTTTTTTAGAATGCCTGCGGACCCCTCTGAAGAAGTGGCTGGACCTCAAGTCCCGAAAACAGAGTTAGAAGAGCTTCAGATTAAGGCACAGGGAACAGCGGATGAGGTAAGTACCAAAGCCCTTTTTTCCAATCATAATCGAATATTTAAGAAATTATAAGATAGATATTAGCATGGTACTTTTATACATTAATAATAATGTTTACTTATATATATATATCTATATATATATATATATATAGTGACATATCCACAGGCTTTATCACATGCCAACTTATTAAGTCCCAGTCCCAGTAGACTAAACAACAGTCCAGCAGTAGACTAAACAACAGTCCAGCAGAAGACTAAACAACATTGTATTGTCTAAACATCCTCCAAGCATCCTCCACTAATTGTCAGGTTCACACGCTCAAAGTTGGGACTTACTATTCCGTAAACAAAAAATTATTAAATTTCAAAAAGAGGACTTGTATCCATGAGCGAATGCACTTAGATCCAAGAGATATTAAAGAATCAATTCACCACGCTCCAAAATTAAGCTCTCTCTTAGAATCTTTGAAATCCACCAGGATCCAGAAAAGCTCGAGACCGAGGCTTGATCGTCAACCCTCCTAATTCAATAGTTAAGTTCAGTTTGAGATACGAAATCAATCGGTCGGTGTTCTTCAAAATATCTTGTAACAATTCCGTTATATAAAATTTTATTTTTTTAACTTACGAATATTCCAAGTATTTAATTATATACATATATTTATAAACTAAAGAGAACACACAGAATTGGAAACTAGTTAAAAAATAACTCAAAAAGTGGAATGCCTTTAAACACAAAATTTAACGTAAACGTGTCTAGGATCGGGTAATAATGAAAATAATTAGATTCACTCACTGAGTGGAAATCGGTATTATTGAGCGATCCCTCATAATTAAGTATGAAGGCGATAAGACACACGCTAATGAAGAGTTTGAAGAACGTTTGTCCGCGACACCTCAGCTCACCCGGGATCCCATTTAAGAAAAAAAGCGATGAGGGATGATAAAAACCGCCTGTGCTCAAAATGCAGATACCGTGCAATTACCGGAGAACTGCAAGGATCCATTTGAAAACTGTATTCACACTCATTACAATTTTTGTTACGGTGCTTCTCTTCACCGGCAAACAATTCTAAGGGTATAACGAGTAACATGTCAATCAAGCACCCGATCACATATTGAGTGAATGTGCTTGTGACTCGTTTCAGTTACTTGGACGTTGATGCACTACGGTCAGTACACTAACGTGGCCCTTGCGACACCAAGCAATCAATTTTACGGTTAGATGTTTGTAGGCTCGATAGGAGAACGTATAGGTAAAATTTGCGAGGAAATTAACTACTGGGGTGCTGCCTGAATGTTTGGTTGCATACGTAGTAAGTTAAGTAAGTTTTTAGTTTGGAGGTTATTGGGTACTTATCATTATAATTAGCACATAAAACTCTTATGCATTTCTTAATATGATCTACAGTGGTGCAACACTAAAGGTAAATAGAATCTAGTATTTCTACTCGGTACGTGGAAATTTAGCTGACCTATTAGGTCAGATCATTCCACGGCACCACAAATTAAGTTTTATATGAAGGTTATATCTAGCATAGTTTTACGGTTGGCTAAGGATGGCAGGTTAATTAGCAGAAGTCTACTTGTATATGAGGGTAACCTTCTGTTTGAATCCCAGTTAAAACTGCGTAGAGCGAAAAGTAGCGAAAAAAAAGTTCTTTTGAACTGATTCGATGCGTTTTCTGTGGACATCATATTGTGGATTCCAATAAATAGGAAGTTCCGACAAACGGAGTAATGTAGGAATATGTAATATAAATAAAACTACCTTTTATAAAAAACTTTACCCAAAGAAATTCAACATCGTTGCCGATTGTACTCGCACCGGTAAAATGATTACTAACTGTAAAACCAACTGGTGGGCAAAGTACCAACCAATTTTTTGCGAGTTTTGAAGTGTAAAGATCGAAGTTATTTGGTCTTTTTTTGCCACTGAAAGGCTTTTTCATTGGCAGGCAATACTATTACTGAAAAGTTTTATTGAACAAGTGGGTAAAACAAAATAAAAATATAGTAAAGCACTCACAAGAAAAAAAGGGAGATCGTAGCCACCAAGTATTTTTTCGCCACTATTATTGCTTGTGTGTTGGAACACCGGAAAATTATTGGTTGTGCGAATTGTAATTAGTTTTCCCTCCCTGTAAATACAACCATAGCAAACCGTAGCCGTTCTCTATTCAACCCAGTCTTTATATTCTATACATGGTGCGCCTCTTGAGCCAAGGACGAATTAATATTAAATGTCATCAGTGGAATGCCATTTGACGGATAGCGTCACTTTTGATCTCCTCACACATTATAGTTTTGGCACTCACTATGTATGTTAGGTACTTTCAAAATCGAAATTAATAAAAATACATTTTATGTGAAGTATCTCCATAAGTAACATACATATCATCTGTATTTCTAGCTAGTAAAAGATTCAATTTACGTTTACAATTGAATGCGACTTTTTATAGTCGTCAGCAAATCCAATTAGTACTTTTGGCATTACGGAAAAGCTGAAATGTTCTCCGAACCATCCCGTCCAATATTGCTATAAAAAGACCCGCAGGGAGGAAGTTCTTAAATGTCGATGTGTTATGTCCTATCCCATTCACACACATTCAACTTACATCATTGTAAGTTGAATGTGTGTGAATTGGATAGGACATGTCGTTGTGTTGTAAGTTGAATGTGTGTGAATTGGATAGGACATAACACAACGAAGATATAAATTTTATTTTATCCAGCAAGGCAAATAAAAGTTGATGTAAATAATTCTATTGGATGAGTACTTTGTTCGCTGGAGCCCTACGTCAAGAAAGTTGACATTTCAATTAGTTCAATTAAATGTTTGACTTAAAAAAAAAACTAAAATGATGTATTTTGTTAATTTTGAAACAATAGTATTTATACCATGTTTTCATACCTATATCTTCAAAGTGGATAAAAGTTTTGATGGCATAAACCTTATTAATCGTTTGGGCTCGAACCTCAAACCGAAACATACCATCATCAAAGACATGCATAACATAAAAAATTGCATGCATTTGAAAGTCAATTACTAAGCTTTATTGAATCAATTTATTTTTGTGCTCTGCTGTGAGATACACCGTACGAAGAGCTTTATGACTTATATAAGCGACAAGTGTTTTCCTGATTTGTATTGCAAAAGTGAACCAATTTTTTGTAAGTCAGATGGCGCGAAACCCATTGATGTACATAGATATAGACCGCTACAAGATCTAAAATCAAATTTTTATTATTATCTTGTTTTTTATATTATTTTGTTATATTATATGTGTAGATACACATATTTTTTGTATTAATTGAATAATTAATTTAAATTATTTACTCAATGCGTAATAGTTACATTGACGAAAGACAATTCTATTTGCTGCACAGAGGAATAATATCTGTTTTTAATTTAGTTTCCATTTTGATTATGTAAAAAGAAATTACATGACGTATCTCAACGTCTTAGGTCCTATTTGAAAACGTCAAACTATTCGATTTTAATTTTATTTTAGATAAAAGAACTTTTTTAGTTATGGCACCAACCATCAAAGAGTTCCATATATAGAGGTCCAATTTCTAGCTGTGCAAGCGGTGTTGGAGCAGCTGATGGGGATGGGTAGATATACCTGTACCTATAAGCACTAAAAAGGTGTAATATCAGGAATTCAACTTGGCGCGCAATTTAAAATATAGGTTTAGTTGATGAATTTAAGAAGTTTTATCTTCTCTAGAGGATATTTGTTAGCTTATTTAAATAGAAAGAAACTTTTGTATACTTTTAAATTTAAAAAATGGGAATATGAAAATTTTTGTATTTTTCCTACCTATTTTACAGAAGAATGGGCGGGGTGATTCGGGCTACCCAAATTGGCCAGAATTAGTTTGTTTGTTTAGTTTTAATATTTTCTAGAAAATCAGTTTTACCACTGGGGGAACCTAAGATGTTCGCTATGAAGTCACGCAGTTCGATGCGAGTTCAAGCTCAACCAACACACGTCGGTTACATTTTGAACAATTTTGTGGCAATTAATTAAATGTAATGTATGTAATGTATATTACAATCCTAACAAAAACCAATCTGTTATCAAAAGCGCAAACACAAATAACAGCAATGCCCTAATTCGTAAACAATGTTAACAAACAACTACTAGTCTTGTAGTTGTTTCACTTACGCCAAGCCTATTTCCCATAACGCCACCATTGTAAAAACAAGCATATGGGCCAGAGCAGTACAGAAAATTAATAGTTCAACTCGCCATCCACGATTCACCTCTCTGTTACAGCTCTGGTGTTCGTCGGACACTTTCGAATACTAAAGGAGACTACCCTGGTCGGATACAGCAGTGAGCGCAAGAGAAAATTGGTTCTCTATATAGATCCTCTCTTTCCGAGTCTATAGCAATTTCCAAAATTATCATTGATTTTGGAATACTGTTTCCGAATATTTGCAAATGCTTGGTTTCCTTATAACCAGACTAGGATGATGATAGCAGACTAGGCCGCGATAATCAAACAGAAACGGTATTTTCCTGCCTTGCAAATCACCTCGAAATCGTAGAACTTTAGGCGTAGTAGCCCTCTCAATAGGGGCTATTGATTTACACCTAGATAATAGTCTTTCCAAACTTTATTTCTTTGTTTATGAACAATGTTTCTTAACAACCGAAAATGCTCTGAATGCACACTAGAGTGTAGCTAAACTGATCCAAGGGCTAAGGGACTAAGGGATCGAATTCGATCCGGATAAAAATATACGAGCCTTTGCCACCCAATTCTTAAATTTGAGAAAAAATGAAATTCACGTCCTTCTTTAATAATTGCCTAAGAGGTCCCGTATACTCTGCCAGATATGGAATAAATTTAGAAATGTACGTTATTATTCGACTTTACCCTTTCTAAAAGATTTTTTTTTTATTTATTAAAGTGCCTCTTCATTTCGTGTGTGCATGCAGCTGTTCCTGTATTTAATTCCACTTAAGTTGTGCTGCATTTGTTTTTTTTTCTCTACACCACTCTCAACGTAATAAAGGTATTATTACGTTGAGAAAGATGGAGAAAGGGAGAGAGAAGGGCAAGAGAGCGGCTAGCTGCTGTCGCAACAACACAGTCGACGAAAGAAGCACAAAAAAAAAAAATGCAAAATGATGCAAAACAAACAAAGGCAGCACAACTTAAGTGGAATTGAATACAAGAAAAGCTGCATGCACACACGAAATGAAGGGAAACTTTAATAAATAAAAGAAAATCTTTTAGGAAGGGTAAAGGCGAATAATAACGTAATTAGCAAGAATGTCCTGTGAATGCAAAAAGCCAATTGCTATTGGCGATCTTACGATCGGCTGTTGGTTTTGCAACAACATTGTGCACGCCAAGTTCATTGGTTTTACGGCCCCAACGGTCGACGATATGTCCAAAAACATTGTCTTGCGCTACTGCTACCAGACTTATCGCGTTTTATAGAGCCATCCAGCAGTTTACATAAAAAATAAGTGCAGTTTAATGGTCTTAAGCTATTGAAGGAGTACCCTAAGTGCAAAAATCGGTTAGCGCACCGCAGATTAGCGGATCCCTACAGCTGCCTGGAAGTCAACTACAGACTCCCTCGGCAGCGCCCTCGGTCTCAGTATCCGAATGTGCCGCGGGAGGGGTGTGCTCCCCAGGTATTTCCGTGCTGTCCGCTGAGGGGTCACAATTCGTAACAGGGACCATTAGTCTGTGTGCCCCAAATCCCTTATGGTAGTACCACCTACACAGCATATATTTGTTTGGCAGCTTTCCCCTGATCAAAAATCTGCCTATATTCAAGGAAAATAATAAAAGCCAAAATATCACAAATTTATGTGAAAAAATTTAACATTTTCTATGCTTGGGATACTCGTATTTCAATTTTCAGCAAAAATAATAATCCCCAACGAGGTCTTTAACACAATATGCTTCGATAACTTTTGGCCAAAGTGTGTTATCCTGCCTATAGGAATAAGTCTTCCTAGAGCACCTAGACCATCATCGTCTTTTTCCTCAAAAAACAAACAAGCTGTATCCCTTTTTCCTATCAGAATGCAAGAGGCTTACGTTGCAAGCTCCCTAAATTGTATTCGGTCCTCAATAAACTTTCGGATAGGGACCATTTAGTAGTTTTAGGTGATTTTAACATTCCTGGGGCAAATTGGTCTGCTACCAAATTCTCAAATACTCTTTTAACATCAACTCAATATTATTAATGGCTTGTTCGACATTTCACTGTCTCATGTCCACCATGAACGTTATCGACACAGCCCCAAGCTCCATATCATCCTACCTTGGAGGTGACTATCGATATTAAGACTGCACTGGACTGCTACTTTGATCGGGAACCTAAAAGGTCCACTGATCCCAGCAACAAGGTCGTATATCCATTACCAAACCTTTTTTTGTTGTGACTGATTGTTCTTCCTCTTGGATGCCATTAAAATCTTTCCGTGTCATATGGCTTCAGTTTTACCGCTCTTTGTGTAGCATGGTCTCAGATGAACAATTCAATCAGCATTGTTTTTAGGATGAGTGCAGGGTACGAATGTAACGCCCCCTTGGCTTCTGCGCATGCTGATCTCTGTATCTTTGGTAGCTTCATGATGTTCTAAGTCCTAGCCAGTTCCGGCCACCACACTAGAGCTCCGTAGGTTAATATTGGGCTTATGACTGCTGTGTAGAGCTACATTATAGTCTGCAGGAATAGAAAGCGATGATAGCTTTCCTAATTATTTCTGCCACATTAGCTTCTGTCCGACGCCAACCGTCCGAAACGGTAAAACCTAAGCTGATTCAGTATGACCAATATTAACAATGTTAACAATCTCACACTAATACTGGTGGCGCTAAACTCAAACTTATCTGACTATCGATAGAATACTCCGTTCCGCGACAGCTTCCATTAGAGCTTCGGGTCTAATATCACTCCTGGATACTTCGCTCGCTTTGGTAGTTGTAGTTCGATGCCGTCTGTCTTGGTCATTTTATAAGCTGGTTTCTTTGTTCATTATTGCGTGCCCTTTGGAAAGGATTTTGCTTAGACTTGCATTATATTTTATACCCTTAATTTTTTCGCAGTGACTTTTCCATGATTCTCTTTGGATACGTATACGCTTTCTTTTAAGCATTTTGAGCTACTTTGTATGGTGGCCATTTTTTGGTCCCATAGCGTGTGTTAAATGACTTAAGTGCTCTTCTTCTGAGATAGCTCAGTTCTTTCGCTGAATTTGTCCCATTTAGCATTGCGCGTTTATCGCCTCGCTAACTTACTGGTACCAATAGATCAAAGAAAAAATATCTATAGTCCGAAAAAGAATGCTAAAGTGACACCATCCAACTTTCGACCCTGTATACACTATGTTCAATCAATAAAGTGAGGTCTAAAACCTCCAACCCTAAAAGTCCTCTGTACTAGGGAATATAAAGGTTGGTGTGTTGTTACATATTAGAAAAAAAATCATATATTATATTCGACAATAGCCTGTTTACAATTTGTAGGGACGTCGCCATTGAACTGACGTTGAACACTTCTATCTCATTAGTCAAAAACATTACATTTATAAACGAATTGGAGAATGATAATCAACTAGCGTATTTGGACTTCATAGTATTTAGACGTGGAATCGAATTAAAAATGAAATGGTATGAGATGCCAACAGCTTCATGACTAATTATAAATTTCATCTCGAGACACCAAAAATAGATTTTATTACATACAGCGAAGAGATATATACAAAGGGTGCTGTGGACTTCCGACACGGATTACCACGAAGAAACCACACAAGATATTAAATCTATTCTGATGGAAATTAATTTCCCAAAACACATAAAAAAAATATTATTATTTTATTAATATTTTATATTATATTATTGGACAAATAAAAGAACAATTAAGCTAATAATCATGACGCAGAATAAAGAATGTAAATTTATGTCAGTTTCATATTTTATACATATATCTGAGCGATTAGCAAAATTTGACTTTTTCGACACAGAAAATATTAATATTGCACTGAAACCGGACATATTAAACATATAAAAGAAGTATAGGAACTTATTTTAAATATTTAAATCCATTTATTTAATTATTTTTATTTGTATTTATTATACAAATTTTTATCCTGATTCTACAAATCTATTTCTTTCTTGATTTTTATTTGTATTTATTATACAAATATGTATCCAAAATCTACAAACTTAAAACTTAAAATGAATGCGCTAGTCACGTATTATATTAAATCCGATATATCTACCGAAAGTGGTTTACCATGGAAACATGACACATAATTAACACACACACACCTAAGTATGTCCTACATAACGGATACTGACAATTGCGCTCACTTCTACAGACATTTATTAGGAACATCAAACACTCATCATCATCTGCCGCATTGACATTTAAAAAACCAAGATAGATTTGTGTTATTCTTATTCGCTAAAAGAGAGTACTTACCGAGGAAAAATTGGAAGAAGATGGGCAAGTCACAGTCTTCCAGCAGCTTCTAGAGGTCATCCGCCTGTAGTCGTAGTTGCCCATGGTTTAATGCAATTCTTAACTTCACTTAAGGGCACTTTACTCTACGGAAATAAAAACTGAGCAAGTTCAACAAGGTTGATGTAAAACGCTCTTAATATTCAAAAAATTTTCGACAATGTACTAGAAAGTATTTAAGTAGGCAGGATAGGTTGTGGATTTTAATAAAATATTAAAACTTTTCGTTCTATCTAAGTAATTTACTTTATACTCACCTTCAGATATATAAAATATATTCACAAAAGCGAAAATATAAAAAAAAATAAAATAATAGTAATTAATAAGAATATTAATAAGAAATATTAAGATAGTTATTGTAATTAATTTCCAATTTATGTTTCTTAATGCCACTGTTTACATCGATGGGATAAATTTGTATAGTCCTGTGTACTCTGTTGTTTTTAACGTTAATAAGCTCTTTGTATATATCAATATATATTATATTGCCAAAAGCTCCCTCCACATGAAGTGATTTAATGTTCTGATAAATCGTTAAACAATTGATGCGTTTAGAGCAGGCATGTGCAGCAAATATTACGAAAAGAGCTTCTGCGCAGCGAGCCAAAAAAAATTTTACCCTCCATGAGGCATGTAGAATTTGCGCGCCAAATTGATGAAAATGACTTGCTGGCGCCTTCCAAATTATATAACGGAAAGAGCAGTGGGAGCTGAAAGAGCCACTAAGCGGCCATCGTGGCGTTAGAGCACCATTCCAAACACATGCCGACATTTATTTGTGTGTCTGAGAAATGGAATGAAGTACTTTAGAGATGATCAAAAAATAATAAGGCATAACATATAGGCTTTGACTACAAAAATATCTATTTATCGCTAAAACGGCTAGATAAAGGTTCAATATGACAATGGGAGAATTTTCAGAGAGCGTACCGAAAAAGCGTACCGTACTGAAGTTGCTCGAATGCTGATGTTGTGCATGTGTGGGCAGAGCTCCAGCAGATAAATGAACTGACTCCGCATAGAGTCATGCGGACCACTGCTTTAGAGTGCTAAAAAGAGGTTGATTCTATATCGACTCATCTATCTATTTAATTCTTTTGACCTTGGCAATCTCCAAATAGTTTTTGATCTCAGACCGACTACCTTTTTTATGAAGTAAAATGACGGACTCTTTACAGACTTCAGGCAAAAAGCTGTGATGTAAAGACAAATTGAATAATTTAAAAAAGAGGTTTTGACAATGCAGTGGCAGTTCAGTGGAGCTGCTGATTTAAGTCAACAAAGTTGGCTAAATAAAGGAGTTGTTCTGGGTATATAATCGACTGCAGGCAGAGGTAATATTTAGAAAACTATTTCGAGAGTAGGATGATAATGGTCCTCTGGTGATGAAAGTGGTTCGATCTTAGATACACGTGAGTTAGAAAAACTAGAATTTACAACTGTATTGACTTGATTTAAGAAAAGATCAATTATGCCCTTGACGAAATTAAAGTGTTTGAAATAACTAAGGGCATCCACACCCAAGAGGGAATGTTAACACATGGCATTGAATCGCGGGAGCAAAAGCCTCATCTCCTACAGCTCGTTGCTCGTGTGCCCTCAGTCTGGTCAACACCGCGCGGCGAATACAATCGCTGCAAATTTCTATCGCTGCGAATCATGGTCTCAACCAGAATGACCGTCGAAATCCTCTCCCAGTAAACGTCGATCATCCGCCACTCTTGTAGAGGTAGCTACGGAAACAGAAAGGAAACAACAGGTGTGGGAACCTTAGTGTCTAAAAGAAGAAAAAGTTTATTTGCCGTGATTTCTACTTGAACAGTCATAGAGTTCTTGGTATGTATTGAAATCCCTCGAGCGACCTTTTTAAGTATATTTTTAGATTTGCGAGACTTATAAGATCCATTGGGTTTGTATCGTTCTATACAATCACCCTTAAAATGCTCCTAATGAGCCTCTTTGAACTGCTCTTATGGAAGCTAAAATTATCATCAGACCATTAACTTGAGTCGCAGTATCTATCAAAATGGTTTTCCGGCTCCACCATTATGCTAGAGCCAATCTATATTATTACCGACTTAGCTGGAAATACTTACAAGTATGATCCACGTTGACTGGTAGATTTTTGAAGGGAAGCATGCGTTTTACTCTTTACAAGCCTTAGGGAAACAATTTAATAAAAATGAGGCGCAAATTAAACAACGACGAATGGTTGCGCAAAAAAAAGGTTACCATGATCAATTTCATCTAAATGACTAAAAATTACCATTAAAACAATTCGCTCATAATTGCTGCTATTGAATCGTGTCGTATTGCAAGTCGTCGTATTGGAAGTCGTCTATTCTCTTTCAAAGTGAACGGTCGTGTTTTTTTTGCGCTCTCGATTTTGTTACTAATCTTCGCTTTAAATCGCCGGGGTTTTATTTAAATCATCTATTTTAAATGTATTAAAGTTCCCGTTCACTTCGCGTGTGCATGCAGCTTTCTGTGTTGGGTATTTATTGTATTTACATATTTAATCCCATTTAGTTGTGCTGCCCTTGTTTGTTTTGGTTGGCATCTTTTTGCATTTCTTTATGTGCTTCTTTTAATTAGCCGTTGTTTGAGTCGTCGCGACAGCAGCTAGCCTCTCTGAAGCTCACTCCCACTCTTTCTCGCTCACTGCACGCAGCCGCTCTCTTGCATTATCTCTCTCTCTCTCTCTACTTGGTACATTGGTACTTAGCGAAAATGTCCTGTGTAAATGTCTGCTTTGTCAAACAATGTAAAAAGCCAGTTGCAATTGGAGATCTTACGATCGGATGTTGGCTTTTCAACAACATTGTGCACACCAAGTGCATTGGTTGTACGGCCCGGACGGTCGATGATATGTCCAAAAATATTGGCTTGCGCTACTGCTGCGAGACTTGTCGTGAAGTGGAAAGGGAAATGAGGTCTTTCATGCGGCAAACCAGAAGCGGTTTTACAGAGCTATTTAGTAGTTTTCGTAAAACGAACGATGTGCTCGTAGCGCTAGACGCTCAATTCCGAAAACTCCCAGAGTGGCAGGTCCGGACCACCGGCCCCGATTGGCAACATAGACAATCAGTCTGTGATGCCAAAATCACTCATAGTTGTACGAGTACCTCCTACGAAACATATATTTGTTTCGCGGCTTTCCCCTGGTCAAACATCTGACGATGTTATTGCCTATATTCAAGGCAAGACAAAGGCCGATAAATTATAAATAAATGTTGAAAAATTCAAATTTTCTTATGCTAGGGATATTTCATCTTTCAAAATAAATGTCCCTAACGAGATCTTTAGCACGATATGCTCTGATAACTTTTGGCCAAAGTATGTTGTTGTTAAGGAGTTTGAAGCAAAGAAAAAGAAAAGGCGGCCTATAGGAATAAGTCTTCCTAGGCCAGACCAGATCATTGTGCATTCTACATCTTCAAAAAACTAACAGACTTAATACCTATTTCCTATCAGAATGCATGAAGCTTACGCAGTAAGCTCCCTAAATTTTATTCTGATAGCCTTTCGTTTGTATCCCAGGTTCTTGTGTTCACAGAAACCTCGTTAAAGCCGGAAATCTTTAGCTGTCCTCATAGCGGTGGATACAACACTCAAGTCGGAATTATTAGTTTTTGGGCAATGCAATGATGTTGAATTCCTTTGTGTAAAGCTATCTGTTAAAGGTATTTTTTATATTACATGTTCCTACATTCCTCCGTTGTCGGAACTTCGTATTTATTGGAACCATCTTCCCGCTTTCCAATCGGTCTCCTGTGGATCCCACACTCAAGTCGGAATTATTAGTTTTTGGGGAAAGCAATGATGTTGAATTCCTTTGTGTAATGCTATCTGTTAAAGGTATTTTTTATATTACATTTTTCTATATTCCTCCGTTGTCGAAACTTCGTATTTATTGGAACCACACATCCAATCTATCTATCCAATCGGTCTCCAATAGACTTTCGGATAGAGACCATTTAATAGTTTTAGGTGCTTTTAACATTCCTGGAGCTACTTGATCTGCTGCCAAAGCTTCAAATACTCCTTTTACTACCGCACAACATGACTTTATTAATGGCTTGTTCGACATTTCGCTGTCTCAAGTCAACCATGTACGAAAATATTTTGATCACTTGCTTGATCTCAGTTTTGTCTCTGACCCGGCAAGAGTCAGTTTGCTCAGGGTTCCGCCAATGATACAGGCCGAAGATCCATATCATCCTACTTTCGATGTGACTATCGATATTGGGACTGCAATGTGACAGAAATATCGTCACACGCCTTTGCATACCAAGACGATATTATTGTGATCGGCCGCAGGAAGAAGGAACACGTGAAGAATCTGCAGGAAATTTTCTGACGCTTGAAGGAGGCGAACTTGCGAATAAACGCAGAAAAATGAAAATTTTACTAAAAGGAACTACTGTATTTCGGGCATCGCATAACGAACCAAGGAATTGGTACGGATCCGGAGAATGTGGCAGCAATAGCAGAGCTGAAACCACCCGCATCCGTGAGAAAACTGCGGCAGTACCTAGGCATAGCATCATGGTACCGGAGATTCGTTCCAGATTTCGCAAGAGTCGTAATGCCCCTGAACGAGCTGCTGCGCAAGGGCACGAAATGGGAATGGACTGCAGACAGATGCTAGCGACAATGGTGTCGGTGCGATTCTCACGCAGAACACAAAGGAGGGAGAAAAGGTGATTTCGTACTCAAGTCAAACACTAAACGGAGCGGAAAAGAACCACATAAGAGGAATGCTTGGCGATAGTATGGGCGATTGGGAAGCTGAGGACATACCTGGATACCAATAGACTTTCGGGTAGAGACCATTTAATAGTTTTAGGTTCTTTTAACATTTCTGGAGCTACTTGGTCTGCTACCAAATCTTCAAATACCCTTTTTACTACCGCATAACATGACTTTATTAATGGCTTGTTCGACATTTCGCTGTCTCAAGATCGATTGCTTGATCTCTGCTTTGTCTTTGTACCGGCAAGAGTCAGTTTGGTCATGGTTCCGCCACTGACACAGCCCGAAGATCCATATCATCCTACTTTCGGTGTGACTATCGATATTGGGACTGCTTTGGAGTGTAGGTCTGATCGCAACCTAAAAAGGTCCACTGCTTTCACAGGGGGGACTATAGAAGGCTGAACAATTATATATCAGATTTTAATTGGTCCGATCTATGTATATATGTGCACTGACATGAATAGCGCAATGGACATTTTTTACTATGCCATTCTATGAATTCCTTTTTTAACTACTGTGTTCCGTTATACTATCCGTCAATAAAGTTTAACAAGTTTAATAAAGAGTTGACTCGCCTATAAAACATAAACTCCAATCTCTACTTTAAATTTAAACATACCCGTTTTTAATCTGTCTTATCTCGCTATTTAGCGGCTCGGTCTAATTTTACCGTGCTAAACGCTCAGTGTTATAAAAACTATCTATCCATCTATCTATCCATCTATCTATCTATCTATCCATCCTTCTTCGCTATCATTTGAATATATGACAGCAGACAATGATCAGGCAATTGTCGATATTTTTGCTCAGTTTTTTTCAAACTACCTATTCTTCGACAGTCGATTCAAGCCAACCCTATTCTTACAAAATGTCCAAATCGAACCGATTTCAGTCCTAGTTTAAACGAAAGTTCTCTTCTTTTGGATCTTCAACCAGTTTATGCACCAGGTCCCTATGGAATACCGGGCTGTGTGCTTAAGTACTGTGCCGAGGCCTTGTGCAATCCCCTTCTAAAATGGTTTACCTTATCCTTAGAAACCTCCATTTTTCCCTTATTTGGAAGGAATCATTTGTTATTCCTCTTCACAAAAAAGGTAGAGGAATCTCAAAGTTGTCAGCCATCCCAAAACTTTTCGAAAAATCGATAACTGCCCATCAGTCTTTTCTCCATGTCAACATGGATTTATTAGGCGAAGATCAAAAACAACCAATCTTTTGGAGCTCACTTCATTTATAATAAAGGGCTTCCAAAAGAACTTTTAGTCAGATGTAATTTATACTGATTTCAGTAAAGCATTTGTCCTTCTTGTTAGGAAACTCGATTTAATCGGTTTTCCTATTGATCTTCTTAAATGGATCTCAAGTTATCTGATTGGCAGGACGCAGAAAGTCCTCTTTAAAAACAAGATATCTAATGTTCTCCTGGTTACCTCTGGGGTCCCGCAAGGAAGCCATTTGGCCATTATTTATTAATGACCTGCCCAAAGTTTTGGCTAACTTTAGAGTGCTCATTTACGCAGATGAGCAGTATAAAGACAACTCTTGCGTGTCGGATTTACAAACGGATCTGAAAACTTTCAAACATGGTGCCATGTTAATTTATTAAATTTAAATGGCTCTAAGTGCAAGCTAATGACAAACTTACGTGTCACTCCCATGCTTGCGACTTATATGCTAAACGCGTGCTCTTTGGAAAGAATCACCCTGGTCGACGATTTGGGCGTCCGAAGGGATCCTAAACTCGACTTTATAGATCATATTTCGTGCATGGTGAATAAAGCCAGGGGTGTGCTTGGATTTATTAAGCGGTGGTCGAAGAAATTCGATGACCCTTATGTAACAAAAACATTATTTACTTCAATAATTCGTCCGATCTTGGAGTATGGCTCGTGCGTTTGGAATCCACAATATGATGTCCACAAAAAATGCAACGAATCAGTCCAAAAGAACTTTTTACTTTTCGCTCTACGCGACTTTAACTGGGATTCAGGCCGGAGGTTACCTTCTTACACAAGTAATTTAATCCGTGGTGACGTGGAGAGTTCTGACCTGATAAGTCAGCTAAATTTCCACGTACCGAGATGAAATACTAGATCCTTTTTACCTTTAGTGTTGCGTCATTGTAGATCATAGTATGAAGTGTTTAGAGATTTGTGTGCTAATTATAATGATATGTACCCAATAACCTCAAACGTTGACAGCCTTCCCAAACTAAAAACTTTAATCCTAACTTACTTAGTACGCATGCAACCAAACATTCAGGCAGAACGCCAGTAGTTAATTTCCTCGCAAACTTTACCTATATTTTCTCCTATCGCGCCTACTAACACCTAACACTAACAAGCACGTGCTTGGTGTCGAAAGGGCCACTTGAGTGTACTGACCGTAGTGCATCAACTTCCCATATAAAGATTTTTTTTACTTTGGGCATACATTATTTACATTTTACATTATTACATTTTATATAACAAAACATTTTTTGATTAAAATGTACATTTTTCTTTTAATTTATTTTCCTAATATAAAAATATGATAGGCTAATTTTGGCCCGGGTTTGTAACAATTTCTAGTTTTTTCGTCTTCACCTCCATCAGTTCTTTCATGAAGGACCTGAAAGACCTCTCAGTTGAAGGATCGATTTGACCTATCGAGTGGCTCACTTCCAAACATTTTTCAGACATATCCCACGGAGACCTGATAGATTATCCATCAAGAGCCGCATTACAACCAAATTCGTTCCCGAAAAATCTGTTACAGGCCCATTCAAACTCCCTCGGTACAATATGCAGTTGTTATATCTCAATAACAAAGAATAGGTGTAGGTGTAAAAGAATAATTCGAATATTAATAAAATAATAATATTAATAATGTTAATACCTATGTACCATGCTTTGAAGTCAGTTACGTCATTCAAGGCATTCTATCGCTTGAAATTACATTTTCAGCCGACTCCACCCAAATTCTATTATAAACACTTTATATAATTCGGCGTGTTTCCTTAAATCAAGCAAGGGCACGAAATCTAAGGGACGGAGCAAACGCACATCAGGACAGCAGACAGACAAAAAAAAGGGACAACCCCCACCACCGCGATCCGGCGCAGTGTAGAAAAAGGTCGATTGTGTGCGCGAAGGCACAACACTGGCAAAAATAAAAGATTTCGGCTTTTAAATTAGGAACTTTCAATTTCTTCAACTACTTTCTGTATTTTTCATGGCCTTCTTAGAAGAACGACCAAAGTACAAATCAAAAATGTTTCACTCAGTGCAGAGGTCGCGGCTAACTGCGCAATTTGTTTTTTTGTGCGTGGGCGAAGACACTGTATTTGTTGTTGCAAACTCGAGATCGCGACTCTCGCGACCCTTTTTTGTCTCCTCTTTGACGCCTATTGTCAATAGAATTTGTTGTTGCATTTCTTCATGGATGACTGGGCACGCGCGACGGTCGACTTGTGCGACATGCTGGCGCCATCGAAAAAATTCTACCTACGGAGCAAACTGAGCAAAAAGAGCTACTACGTGCCCTTCCAGGCCTTAAATAATAAAATGCCGACTTCCGTTAATATATTCACTTGTGTTCCCCAAGGCATTCATTGTTTTTAGTTTTTAGTTTAAATGTTCTACCATACGTCATGTACTTTTCTTTTTCTTTAACGTACGCTAACGACGTTAAAATGTGCCCATCATACTCTAACCCGAAATCACATCATTCCCAACAATCCAATATCAATAATGACAGTAATGGTGGTCTAAAAACACTCAGTTTCTATATCATGTGAAATGCAAAGAGTTTGTCGATCCGTACATCACTATGGTTCGTTCGATTTTAGAATATTGATCCAGTATGGAGGCCTCCATATGAAGAAAAAAAATTCCTGATGGTCACAGTTTAAGCCCGCCAAGATTACGACTTAGCCCTATGGGACAAGATCGAGCCAAAGTATATATAGAATCTAATCCTATATATAGAAATCCAAGACTTCAGCCTGTCGAAAAGATATTCCATTCAACGAGTCTCACACTAGACATTCGGCATCCTTGAAGAAGCTGTTTTGTTTTTTGTGCTCTCATTATGGAAGTAATCCATACCAAATAAAACTAGAACTGACTAGAACTAAATTCATATCTCACTGAGCGCCATAGAACTTTAGAGACCATTTAATTCAACCATCGACGATCGTTCGTCGCATATCTAACGGAAACAATATTCCTTGAATTGCTTTTCAAGAAGCCAAGAACTCCGTTATTGCGCAAGCGTCGACAAAAATGACAAAATGTATTTTTTTTCATTGATAAAGCCCAAAAACTTTAAAAGTCTGCACTGTAGTTCTAACTCGATCTATGGACGTGCTTAAACGTTGATTATTACACTTGAAGAATATGTCAATTTAGTCCGATTTGCACAAAATTTGAAATCTTTTTATAATCCTATAACTATATATGAAGTTGTTTTTGGATATGTTCCAAAATATGCC
This sequence comes from Drosophila kanapiae, assembly GCA_008042475.1. Lineage (NCBI taxonomy): Eukaryota > Metazoa > Arthropoda > Insecta > Diptera > Drosophilidae > Drosophila > Drosophila kanapiae. Next base: position 52,937 of record VNJM01001723.1, on the reverse strand, counting down.
ATATTGACCCCTTTATATGACAGCTATTGTATTGTATTGTAACCAAAACTGGCAGATGATGTATACATACATGGCTCTTACGACTTCCTCATGTGTGGCATATACATACATATATATATAAAAATTGTGGCAAGTTGTGCTCGAGCCGCGAAATCGAAAATAAAAAAGTTGAGGCGAGAAGAAAGATTAATTGTTTAATTAATTAATTAATTAATTTAAGGTTCCAGGCGTTTTTGAGCGGTATAAAAATATAACAAAATGTAAAAAAATCCTTACTTCCACATTCACATAAATTTTGACACAGCCCAAAAAGGGTGAATACCAAAGCCTGTACGAGAAATATTTTGTTTTATCAATATATAAACATACTCCATAATTTATTAGCCTTTAGAGCTTTTTCTTAAACAGTAAACCTTTGTAAAAAGTTTAATTTAACATTTTCTAAAAATTCCCTCGTTTCAGTCACTGGAAAGTACCCGACGAATGCTGGCACTATGCGAAGAGGTATGCTACAAGTTCGTTATATTAATAATAGTCTTACTTTAATTCAGTTATATAAATATTGTTCAAATGTCGAAAACTGTTTATTTTGACCTACTAAAGTGGTAAAATTGTATATCGATGGCCCTAACCTAATTTAATAAAAGGAAAGTATTATGGATGTGACTAGCGATGGTAGGTCACAGTGGTTTATAATTTTCATCACAATTATTTAGAACAATTAATTACACTAGATGATAGACAAAAAACAAACGATCATTCCACTAAAAATAATTAACATATTTTTATTTTATTACATTTTTGCTCTTCTATCTCCATTTATTACAGTCCAATCTTTAAAAGCAATATGTCGTCTTATAGGCTCTTTGAAAAACACCTCCAAAACGCTTCTTATGGAACAAAGTTTAAATGAATGCTGAATTCATAGTAGTATAAAAATTTAGAAATTATAAATTAGTTTTTTAATAAATTTAAGCGCTTTATTCTCCATTAATTAAAGTCCAATCTTTAAAAGTTATATGTCGTTATATAGGTTCATAGGAAAATATCTATAAAAAGCGCTTCTTTTGGAACGAATTTTAAATGAGTTCAGCGGCTCAATAGTATCCGGAAAAAATATACCTCATCATATATTTCGAAAAATATACTTATTTTTAAAAGATATTCTAATTTCGAAATGAAATATGTCAAAGATACAAGAAGTCGAAACGTTTGAGAAAAAGGAGGCAGAATAATTCTATGGTAATAAAAGTCAGCTTTTTATCATCGTTTTAACGAGCAACAATTTCCCGTTAAAAAAAACTAAAAAAGATATTAAAAAAAATAAATAATGTCTAGTCTGCTAATATATAATTTGCACATTAAACTCTAAAGGCGTATTTCATATTTTGTTCTACTGTATCGCAACAATAAAGGTAAATATAATTTACAATTTCGACTCCGTACTTGGAAAGTATCAAGTCAGAACTCTCCATGTTATCGCGGATTAGGTTATAGATGATATATTAAGTCATACGGTTGGCTAAGGAAGATAGGTTAATGAGGATAAGTAAACTAGTACACAAGGGTATCCTTAAGTCTGCATCCCAGTTAAAACCGAGTAGAGCGAAGATTAAAAAGTTCTTAGAACTGAATAATGTTTTTGTAACATAACGGTCATCGCATTCCGTCGACCACTGCTTAAAATATTCAAGAATACCAATGGTTTTATTCACCATGCACGAAATTTGATCGATACAATCAAGTTTAGGCGGATTCCCAAACCGCCAACCAGAGAGATTCTTTAAAAAAACACAGTAGCAGTCCAACAAAGAGGTCGCAATTATGGCACCGACACGTGAGAATGTCACCAGCTTGCACTAAAATACAATTAAATTTAATTTTTTTAAAACATTTTTTAATTGAATGACAATTGTTATTCATATACAAGTATATATATATTTTTTTTCTACTGTTGAATTATTATTAGCCGTTACGTTGTTTTCCCGTTCCATTCCATTAATGAGAATAATTAGATAGTTTTTATAACGTAGTTTCTATTAATAAAATCGGACAACACTGATGCCGCTCCAATTGTCAATTCGGTTCTGTGTGTTACAAATATGTTTGTCGGAACGTCGGCAGCAAAGCGGCTGCCTTATGTTAATCTTAATCTTACAATATGGACAATAATCATGTCCCATAGAGGGTGTCGTGTTGAAACAGTATACGAAATATTGGAGCCATACGTCCCAATCAGTTTTATCTACTGAAATGTAGGATCTTATGAATTCATTAACGGTTCGATGACTTCTTTCGACTGTTCCAACTGTTTGGTGGTGGTATGCAGTATATGTTATATTCTCAATTTTTAAATACTTCCACAAGTCTGTAATTATATATGTAATTTTTTATATTCTGTTCCCATGCCCGTAATGAACGTCTTCATTGGACCGTTCTTCAGAATAAATTGTTCAAAAATAGCTTTAGCTACTGTTTTTGAATTTTTATTAGGTATTGCTATGGCTACTAAATATTTAGTCAAATCGCATGTGAGTGTTACTGCGTATTTGTTGCCATTGTTTGATTTTGGTATTGGACCAATTGTATCCACAATTACCCTATCAAAAGCTCTTTGTGGAGTTTCGGTTATGGTTAGTGGGGTCTTAGTGTGTTTAGTCGTTTTAGACTTTTGGCATTTAGGACATTTTCTTATGTACTCTTTTATGTCTTTAGACATCTTTTTCCAGTAATTGTTTCTCTGGACCTTGGCCAAGGATTTTGTAATACCTGCATGACTTTCTTGTAATGGTTCATCATGATATATAGACAATATTGCTTCTTTTTCTTTATTATTTTTTGTATGGTCACCGGGTTAAGTAGCGCTACTATCTATGATTTCAATATTTTATTATCCATTTTCTTGAAATTATCAATTGAAACTTGTTCAAAGATATTTTCCCACGGTGCCACATTGAGTTTACAGATGTTGTTAACACCGGCCTGCTTTTCATGCATTAGTATACAAATCGCTGACATCATATCTTGGTTTAATTTTATTTCCGTGTTTAAATAAACACAAATTATTATTTACTTGCAAGGTCACTACTTTATGTACTTCGTCATTGTTAATAACGTTGTAAACGTTGAGCTTAGAAGCATTTTCTATAGATTGCTTAGGCAATTCTATTCTAGTGACTTTCAGAATCTTTTGTAAATCCTTGATTGTTATTCTGGACACAGCATCCGCAATGTGGGTGTATTTTCCCTTAAGATATTCAACTGTAAAATCGAATTCCTCTAAGTCAAGTATAATTCATGTTAATTTTGAACTTGGGTTAGTAATTGAAAATAAGTACGTTAGTTGTCTATGGCCAGTTTTAACTCTAAGGTGTTTGCCATAAATATATGGTCGAAAATATTTAATTGCCCAATGTATGGCTGCTAATTCGTGTTTTTTTTTACGTTCTCCCTTTGTAAATGAAAGTGATGCGTATGCTACTGGTAGATGCGTTTCATTATGTTCTTGTGTGTAATTTGTAGATTTTTGCCAATTATTACTTGTCACGATCACAGGGTCACATACCATTGTAACACACCATTGTGTGTTACAAATATGTTTTATATCTAGAGCCGCGTAACTGTGCTGCTAAGAAAGTCGATATATATGTGCTCCTCGCTGCTGCCAGCTAAAGAGAGTATGATTTACGTGCAAGTGTATGCATAAGTGGAGTCCTGAGAATTGCTGACTTCTGCATTTACGGTCGTCAAGGCAGAGCTCGGGTGATCGTGTTACTGTCAGCTCGAACCATGCCTTGTGTTTACGTAAACACTGCAACAAAGTGTTACAGTGTGTATCCCTTAAGTACTCTTGGTACAGTGGGTATTAGTTATTTGTGTACATACATACATACACTACAGATGTTTAGTGACATCTCCAAAGCACTATTGAATCTCATTACTGTCTTGTTAGTAAGTAGGGTCTGTTTTTTCTCGACCTCGTCGTAGAATTCGGTAAGAATGTTTCACTTTAGCCTTCAAAATCCGTCAGAAACTTAATAATATATCTAGGTTCTTTAGAAACAACACCTATGATCTCAGTATCTGTGAAGGCTTCCACCTCTGCTAAATTCCCAACTATTAGTAAATCGTTCAGTAATTTCATGTGTTTCATTTCAAGTGTTTTTCGAATGCTTGTTTGCGCGCCGGCAATATCCACCGCCTTTAACTGAGCATCACTAAAATCCATTTCGCTAACAGAGCTTATATATTATATATTATATTACTATATATGTATATATAGTATATGTATAGTATATATATATAAATAAATATGTCTTCTTGCTTGGGCAGTTTTAATTTTAAAATTAAGTTAACACAATCACCCATCATCAAATTTTATATATACATATATATATATATATATATATTTATACTATATACATATATACATATATATATATATATATATATATTTATACTATATACATATATACATATATATATATATATATATACTAGTTGACCCGGCAAACGTAGTTTTTCCATATATATAACTTCAAGTAATTTCTAGTGTAGACAAAAAATTGCTTACTTATTGTAAATATAATATGTATGTGTTAGAATGTGTATATTGTATGTATGTAAGAATGTGGTACACGCGTAATGTGCTGTGCATGGAGCGCTGTGAACGATGAGGGAATATACAAATAATAAAAGGCAAACATTATTTTTAAGTTATTATAATTTATTCCTTAAAATAATATATTGTAAAAAATTATGAGATTCGTTTGGTATTGGCAGAAATGATCCCACTTTGTGATACACTTGGCCTATGATTTTAAACGTGGAATTGAAATATTGACTGTTTGCAGCAATATTGTTAACTATTTCTGTTGCTCCAAGCGATGTAATTTGGAAGCATGAATTGAATATACAAGTTGACTTCAGGAACAGGGTAGAATCTGGATATGTACCGAGAAGTAAACCGCTCAATGGTTCAGGTGGTGTTTCAATTTCGGGTAGTTGTACTTTTCCTGATGAGCAACACATCCCAACTGGCTCGTTTTTAAATTTAAGTGCATGTCAATACTGGCATTCCTTATCCAAAGTTCCAATAATCACTTTGGAATTAGCAGAATATTCAACATCAGGTTCGTACTGAAATGCTAGTCGAAGAAATTACCCTGATGTAAATACTCGATTAACTTTTTGGCGTTCTTGGTCAATTCTTCTAAGTCGATTAACTATGAATCTGCGCGCTTCTCTTCATTGCAGTTGTCTTTGTTGATTACGTTCATCTCGTGCCTCTTGCGATTGTGATTGACGTAACTGCGTCATGCTCACACGCGTATTATCATTATCTTCTTCGATTCGTTCGCCTGATTTTCCTGCTCTTCTATTGACCATTCGACGACTCAAATTGGCCCCTTTGCGTTTTCTTGGCATTGCTGCCTGTAGATAGAACATATTCGTAGAACATATATTCATTTGCGTATTATTTAACTTACCTTTCACAATAATAAAGCACGGATGGTTATCAAATACGTGCACGTTTTCGATTGTGTTTCAAACTATTATCAAAAAAATGTTATGCAAAATATATATACCGGTACGGTAATGGCCGTTGTTGGCCGTACAAAAATGGAAGTAATACGTATAACCCTCACTGCTACGATTGATACACAATACACAAAAAAATGTTTAGTGAGGAAGAGACCAGAGTGACAACTGGAGACTGGGATAACTGATAACTGATTGATACAAAATAAAAACAAAACCTTTTTTCCAAAAAATAAAATAAAAAAATTAGGGGTGAACCGCCCTTAATATAAAGATGAAAAATATATGTTACGCGATCCTCAGCCCTAACGGAGAAGATTTTGGAGAAGATGAAGTGAAGATAACGGCGGCAATATCAAGGACGGTGACTTAAGAAACAGCGAGTAAGAAGGTAAAGGCATCGGTAACGGCAACAATAACAGCAAAGGCAACGGTAGCGACACAACAACCAGAAAGGCAACTGCAACGGAGAGGGTAACGACAACAGCAAGAATAAAGACAAAGGCGACAACAAAAACAAAGACCAGGACAACGGTAACGGAGGCATAAGGAAGAGCGAGAAGGAGCTTTGTGCCGAATTGATCGTTAAGTTAGGCGAAAAAACATTAAAGCTGAAAGCAAAGCGCAAATTCGAGGGTCACATATGGCTGGCTAGTGAAACAGGTATGCAGGTTATAAGATGATGCTTGCTCATAGTATCAACATAAAAGAGGAAGAACTATTGGGCCGCATTGTCGTAGGCATTCCGAACAAAGGATTGCGCAATCCAATGTTTTTGCATATACAATGTTTTGCTAATTTTGATCAGCATGGTTCAACCTTACGTCAGCAAACCAAGGATTGTCGATGGACAACAGTAAGGACAACAAGGTACGCTGTTACAACTCTTATACTAGAGGTCATTGGGACAAGGAGTGTGGAAAACCAAGACGCCAGTAAGGGTCGTGTTACGCATGCAAGGAGAAGAATGCATGCTGAAAAGTAAGAACAAGAGGGAAGTAAATTAAAGAGAGCCAGATAGTTAGTGAAGGCGTCAGCGTTAGCCAAGGTGCAGATTTTAATGTTAGCCAATAGATAGATTTGGCAAACAATAGACGACAAGTTAATTCATCTGGTTCAAAATTATAAAGTTAATATAGAGAGACCAATGAACCAGAGATAAAATGCGAAATGAAAAGAAGATTCCCAACCGTTTAGTTGTTCGCCAAGACGTTTAGCGCATATATACTTATCGTTTGTGGCACAAAACCTAATGTTTATATCCCCGGCATAGTAGACACTAACAGATTTATAATACTGCGGTCAAGAAAAGCAATGCTATATGGTTTAAAAAAAAGCACGATAAAAAGATTTTAAAGAATACAAGAAAACGATGGTTCTTCAAATAGCATTACTTGCTTAGATGTTTACAAAGTGGAGTATGATTATGGGAAACTTTCTCTTGTATTACAAAAAAATCCCAATGTCGACAGATAAATTAGCAAAATGTTAAACCTTTTACGGCAACGGCACTCAATTACCTACTAACCTCACGTTTGGCTCACCGTAGACAAAATACAATGCACCTTAAGAAGCCCGCCCAAATATAGCTCATGCAATTGACACACTGGCCACTAGTTTGGGGGACCTACCTCCTTTGCTAAAATGAGCAGATCAACCGCCGCCAGTTTAAGATGTTTAACCAAGGATAAAGGCCTCTTACTAAAAAAATAATGTCTCTGTGGACTTAACTCTTCTCTATCTATATCTACAAACCCTAGTTTATGCTTAATTATGCTTCAATTCAAACATTCTACTTTTTATAAATGTTGTAAAACTGTCCTGATTTAAAGACACACTAAGCTAAATTTTCCAGGGGATACAGAAGCAGGAGTTTTTTTTTTTTTTGTTTGGAGGGTTATCTACGTTTGAGATGATTGTGTACATATCGTAATGATTTGCACATAAAACTCTAAAGACTTCATGCACTTTATAATGAGCTCTAAAGTGTCACAACACAAAAGGTAAATAGTATCTAACACGCACCTAAAAAGTCAGTACTCTTCACGTCAGGCCGGATTGGATCATAGATAAAGTAAAGGTATTAATTAGTACCTACGCACAGTGGATCCGTCAGAGGCCAAAATTCAAAAAATGTAATGACGTAGGACTTAAAAAAAAAAATAAAAAAATTACCTCTTAAAACTCAAAGCTTCTCCATTGCATACCGGATTTTTCTGTATTTTACGGGATTTTTCTAAAAATAGCATTGCAAACATGAACACATGTTAATTTTTGCAACGCAACGACGCTCAGAGTGCTTTTTCGCTTGCTCAAATCGAACTTTAAAGAGATCAAACGTTTGCTAGAGTGCTCCGAATTTGATTATTTAAAATGAATTTTGAAATTGAAGGTATTTATTTTAAGGTTAGATATTAATAATTAACTATCCTGTTAAAGTAGCTACGGTTGGCTAAGGAATGTAGGCTAATGAGAAGAAGTCTAGTAGTATAAGAGGATAAACTATGGTCTTCACCTCTGTTAAGTTTTTAAAATGATTCGATTAAACTTATGTGTACATACTATTGTAGACATCAATCGCAGTGCCCATACTCTAAGATAGGACTAACTAATGAAGTGTATAAAGTCTCTATAACATAAGAGTCATGAAATTCCTTCGACCATCGTTTGAGAAAACTGAGCATACTCCATGCTGGAAATATGATCAATAAAATCAACCAGGCGCAAGTCCAAACCGTCAACTTGAGTGATTATTTCCAAAGAGCAGCAGTTCAGCGTATAAGTGGCACCATTCAACTTGCATTTTAAGTTTTATTAGTTAACAAAACAACATGTTTGAAAGTTATTGAGATCTGTTCGTAAATCCGACTGGCAAGAGTTGTTTTTATATTGCATTCAATGTTCAACGTCTAGAGATAGCCAGAACTTTGGAAGGCTCATTAATAAATAATATAAACAATAAATTCATGTTAGCATGGAGAAATAACTGATCTGCGAAGCTGCTGCAAATAAGGAGTGCTTACTTTTTCGTAATGTTTGGTAATAACTGACAACTTAGAGATTCCTATATAGTTGTTGGCATTCGCTTTTCTAGCATTTTTGTTAAGAGGAATAACAAATGATTCCTTAAGGTAAACAATTTTAGAAGGGGATTGCACAAGCCCTCAGCACAGAACCAAAGCACATAGCGTGGTATTCCATCGTGACCTGGCACATAAACTGGCTTAATATATAATAAACTGGTCTAGTTCAAATCGAATGTTTGGTAGTTTGAAAAAACTGAGCAAAAAGATCGGTGATTGCCTGATCATTGTCTGCTGTCATATTTTTAAATAAAAGCGAGGAAGGATGTGTAATAGGCTTGAAAAAATTATACAACTGTTTCGGGTCTTGCGAGAACTGTACCCTGCAACAAGTTAGATAGTTTTTATAACACTACGCGTTAAACACGGTAAAATTTGCCCAACCCGATAAATAGCGCTGTAAGACAGATTAACATCCGGTATTATTAAATTTAGAATAAAGGTTGGACCTTATGTTTTTTAGGCGAGTCAGCTCTTTAACCTAGTAGTCTTGTTTGAGATTGACGGATAGTATAACAACACAGTCGTAAGAAAAGGAATTGTAAAAAATATCCATTGCGGTAGCCATTTTAGTGCACATATAGAAATCGACCCAATTAAATTCCGTCCTGCGAAATCAGTGGACCTTTTTAGGTTCCCGACCAAACTAACACTCCAGAGCAGTCCCAATATTGATAGTCTTATCCAAGCTGGGATGTTTTTGGGACTGTGTCCTGCAGGTTCGTTGATTGCGACCCCTCAGCGGACAGCACGGAAATTCCATTTGGTTACACCCCCGTGGCCCTTTCGGATACCAAATTTTTTTTCGCCCCCAATCTCAGTGTCATTGATGTCGATACTGAGTCTGTTGGCTTTACCGAGGGAGTCATCGGTTGATGGGAGAGCTGTAGGATCCGCCAAAACTGAGCATAAAGTAGATGATTTTAGTAAAACCTATAGTATTTTCATAGTCGACATATATATTAGTATTTACTATACATAACAAAGTTATTAGTTTTGGAATAGCGTGACCCACACGATCTGAACCGCACAGAGTATACCCGGGGTATTCAAAAGATGAATCTGTTACATTTGATTGGAACCATGTTACTGATATTACAGATAATAATATAATATATATTACAGCTAATATTTGCATTGCATAGTTATTTGGGTTCGACATATCTAAACGGATTTATGGTTACTATGCATAGAAATATTATTTGCACATATTTATATTTAATTTAAATTTATTTTAGACACACTTATAAAAGATCCTAAACAAAACTTTATTATGAAAAGCATATCATAAAAAACAGATATCAGTTTCGATTTCTTTATTTATAAAAAAAAACCTTTATGTTGAATCACAAACCATACAGCATATAGACTAGTCATTTCATAAAATTTCAGAACATTTCATCACTGAACTTATCTGTACAGTCAATAAGAGCGAGAGCGTAAAGAGAAAGATTAATTAAGTGAAGGCACCTTTTCCCGGCGAGAAATGGGAACCCGTGTGTTTGCAATTCACAGGCATTTTCAGCATTCTTTTCCACCTCTAACCCTCTTCCATCACTTGGAGCCGCTCCTGGTTTAAGCGGAGATTTGAACCCTCTGTCTTTATTGTATGCGCACGGATCTCCATCTCCAACACATGATCACTTCACGGGTCGTCCCATCCAGTCGCGCAATATTAATGAATAATGAATCATTTTCTGTGTTGGTGCTCTTCAGTTTCTGCATCGAAGACATTTTAATATGTAATTTTAAGTTGACAGATTAATGAAAGCTTTTGTTGCGTTTTTTTTAGTATTTATCAGGCCGGCTCCGGATTTCACTTTCACGAGTTTCCGTGAATTTGATAAACGAGCAAGTTGTCTTATCGGAATGAAAAGTAAATGCATTATTCCCATATTATTAAATTTAATTATTTCATTATCTAAAAAACTATAGGACAAATGTTATCTTTAATTCTATCACTGCGTCTTATTCTTGATTTTGATTTTCTATTTTATCAACACCAGTTTCAACGACTGGATCGGTATTCTTGAGACAAGTGGAATTTTTATTTTAGTTTTCACCAGACTTCGAATCCATAGATTCACTTATTTCTCGAATAGAAAATCCGACTCTTCATTCTCTTCAATTGAAGAATTATAACCGGCTAAAATCATTATGTTTTATTAATTTAAAGCAGGCAAGGGCAACAAAACCAAAGGAGGGAGCAACAGCGCAACGAGACGAAAAAATGGAACAACCCCCACCACCGCGACGAAGAAAATTGCGGTAAAAACTGCCAACAAAAATCGTGTTCAAAATTTGGAACTTTCAGTTTCTTCAGTCACTTTTCTTTAGTTTTCTTGCCCTTCTAAGAAGAACGACTAAAGAACAAATCACAAGTTTTTCACCCAGTTTATTATTTTGTGCGTGGCCCAAGACACTCTATTTGTTGATGTAAACTCCAGATCGCGATCTTTATTGTCTCCTCTTTGACGTATATGTTAAATAGATTTCGTTGATGCCTTTCTTCATGGATGGCTGGCCCGCGCGACTGTTGTCTGGACGGTCGATGGGAGCTAAAAGAGCAAATACGCGCCCACCTAGATTTTAAAGTCATACATTTTATGTTTATTTCGTCCACCACTACATCTCTAGCTATAATTTTCTTGATTTCTTATTCCACACTTTATAGCCTTTTGGCTTATACCCGATGAAGTTATTTTTGCTTGATCTTTATTTAGTACTTTTGATCCAAATAAATTTATATATTTCAATATTGGATTCTTTTTATGCCATATCATATCGTGCTTTTCTTATTCTTGTTAAAGCTCTACTTGGGGACCTATTGACTAAATTCGTTCCTCTTAAAACAGCCCCAAAAAGTTTAGTACAGTTAATCAAAGAGAAAGCTTTTTCAGTGTTTATTCTAATCATTCGCTCTGCAATACCATTTAATGGTGGGGTATGAGTAACTGTTAAATAATAACCAATAACTTTTTAGACACAAAATTCACGCATATCATTAGATACCTCTCTTATGAAATGCGTGAATTTTGTCATTATCAAAATTTATATTTACCATTTTTAAGTTAATATGGGCCTCACTTAATATGTCACACAGTAATGTTGATCAATAGATACTACATAGTAGTTTTTATTAGCAATAATTGAGGGCGTAAACAGACCATATGTACATATGTACATCAGAATGAACTACGAATAGAGGGCGTAATATATTTGCTTTTTTTTTAATATTTTTCAAATCTCAGCCTAGATTGCTTTCCATTAATACACGCCTCACATAGTTAATTTCTATTTAACTGTACGTTTTTTATAAGTTCAACATCTTCAAACATACATCTCGTTTAATTTCCAAGAATTTCCAATCTCTCATGCCACAAGCGATGTTATGTATCATTTGAAAATTTAGATGTATCTACTTTTCTATTTCAATGAAATTCCACAATCGGTATATTATACCTACAGCATATAAACTAGTCATTTCATACAACGAAAGTGGACACAAACATTTTTAAGCGATAGGCCCCAGAGAGCCGAATGCGACAGGCCCAGCATCTTCGGCAATGCTCGGCAATTTTGCTCTCTCTCTTTTTACGCTCTCGCTCGCATCGACCGCTCAGATCAGAACATTCGCAAAGAGGCACATCTCGAAAAAGGTTGTCGTGCGCTTGACTTGGCCTTTGTATGTGTGCGTGTTCATGCATTCACATACGCGGATGCATGTATGCGTGGTTATTCCATTTCGAAGCCAGCAAGATTTTGTCTTTAGCTACTTTTCATACTTGGTACCGTAACAATATGGGCGTATTCACTATTGGGTTAACGATAAAAAGAATAATATGTGTTATATTATATTTTTTAATATTTCTGCATACTTTTCGTATTTGTTCAGAAATACGAATCTGGGATAATAGTGAAATGTTTTGCATATATGTATATACATATATACACGAATGGAAAAAATTTAATCTTCTGAGATGGGAACAGGGTATTTTTCCGTCGGTGACACTAAAACATTAACTTCTGCTAGATGGTTCAGAGAATTTTAAACCAAATTATCTGTTGTTGGTGTTCTGCGAACGGATGGTGCCTGCATACCCTACCGTATTTGATTTTTAGGGGGGCGGGCAGAAACGGAAACAGCTGATTAATACATGTGCTTTTGTTTTGTATATTTCAGGGGAAAAGGGGAAAACAAAAGTTTAACCGCAAGGCTTTGAAGAACAATTTTTTTTATATGAACGAACTGCAGATTGTGCCTTTAAGGGGCAGGCGATAGGGATATTTAAACTTGGAGCTATGATCGATTCCATGTTCGTTTGACTTCGAAATTTTATTAACTTGAAGGAAGATTAGAAAAAAATATATTGGATTTACGCGTAGATTTCATAAAGGTTAGGTTAACCCGGACGAACTTCTGGATTCGAAATCGAATCCTTAAAGTTAGAAGTGCTTTTGGCGAAGGTCGCCTTTGTCCGTAATAGAGCCGCGCAATTACAGATGAGATACTCCAGGGTTTCAATTGCCACGGATTCATCGCATTTCCTGCAATTGCCACTGCTGGTGATGCCTGGCTTCTGCTGAGGATACCTAGTGCCTCCCAGTTCAGAGCCATTACATTTTTGGACGAGATCGTTGACGACTGTATGGATCAATAGTCGCTCGGCTGTCTACGAACATCACGTGGACGATCTATATTTTGGGCAGACTCCGCTGCCTTCCTGATGGCAAAGACTTCCGCCTGAAATACGCTGAGTTAGTTGCTCCTACTCCTACTACCATTTTGGAGTCGTCGGTATAAATATTGAGATGTTCAGTTTGGTCCCGACCATTCCTCCAGTCGTAAGGTCCCATGTATGGAGTTGTTTTGATGTCCGGGCAAGTTTGGAGTATCATGTAGTAAGATTTGCTGATTATGTACCTTCTAATTGAATTGTACCTGAATCCCTGTAGCGACATGTTGTCTGATGCCGTTAGGCACTGTACTGCCTTTCCTGCAATTGGCTGACCATGGATGTCTAGGGGGTCGACTCCGAGTATGGCTTAGAGTGCTTTTGTTGATGATTTCAGCGCCCCCGAAATGCAAAGCAGTGCCACCACACAGACTCCATACAGCAGAAGCGGACGCACAACCGAGATGTAAAGCATTAGGCATTAGCGCTGGTTACAGGCCCCACGTGCAGCTAAGCATCTTCTTGGATGCTTATAGCGCTATAGTGGGCTCTTTTAGGCTCTTTATAGGTTTTTATTTATGTGGATTTCCTCTGGAATCTTTTTATCAGGTCGTCGACCACTAGATTCCATATTAGGGGCAACAGGACCTCACCTTTCGGTGTGCCTCTGTACGTTCATTTCACCTTAGAAGTGGTGCCCCGCCTGCAACTGAGAAGACTTCTTATCAAGAGGTTGATGGCAAGAGACGTGTTGATCGCTTCTAGGCGGTCTATTATTGCTTGTGCCTTGCTTGTGAATGCCCCAAACACATCATATTTCTTGTTGTGAATGGCTTTCTCAATGGTGCTTACCAGTAAGTGTAGTGCCATCTTTACCGATTTTCTTTTGGTGAAAGCATGCTGGCTGGTTAACAATAGTCCCCCCTTCATCATTCCTGATGTATAGATCTGTCAGCTTTTCTACTGTTTTTAGTAAAAATTAGGTGAGTTGTATTGGTCTATAATCCTTGGGGCGCATGTGGCTGTACTTTCCCGCCATGGGAAAGAAGGCAATCCGAGAGGTCCTCCGTTTTATAAGAATAAAGACCGTTCTCAGACCCGCATATGAGTCTATCGACCAATGGATTTTCCTAGAGGATATTATTTTGGTTACCGGTTCGTCTCTCGACAGACTTCGGTGCAAGGCTCATCTCAATCGCAACGGCTTCCCACTTCAAGCCCCAAACTTCTTGACTTTGCAATCTCAATTCCTTCGCCCACTCAATTTCGATGTCTTTAACTGCCTTTAACTGTCTCTGATTCTCCAACTCCTACTACGTGCCGCGCTGAGTCTGCATCCTCCTTTTATAGCTACTTACAGTCCCGTTACTTCAGTCCGATTGTGTCCCGCTAGTATTTTTTTCTAAAATTTTCACAGTGGGGCGCACCTTTGCTCCTTCACTTGTCCCTCATTTAAAAGTCCCCGATCGTACTGGCTTTCGTCGTTGGTCACACTATCGCCGGTCATGGCTGTTGATGCCGATTTTGGCGCCATTACCAAGAACACCGGACACCCCTCTCCCTTCGCGGTGCGTTTTCCCCCACACTATTTATTCGTTTTGTTTTCATTTTTCAGATTTGTTGATTACTTCTTATATTTTTTGTTAATGTGCCTTCCTTGTTTTTTCCTTAAAAAGCCCTGACTCTTGCGGTCTTCTTGCTTATCCTGTTCCGCTACCATTAAAATCTTCCACGTCGTTGATGACGGTCGGCCATTCCCACTCTACAATCTCTCGTCGTCCTCGGGCTCCTCGCCCCTCCTTTTTCCGCTGGTACCCCGACCTCGGTTGCATCGGGTCGCGGCGGCTGCTTCTCCGTCGTTGTGGTGACCGAATCCGACCGGTTCAATCAGCTGCCGCTCCCACTCCTCCCGCATCAGTGCCTTCAACAGTGCCCTCTCCACCAGGACCTGCCGGTTTGCTGACACGGTTGGAGCGGCCCGCACAGGTTGCGACGACTAGCGCCTTGGTGGCTCGCCGCTGTCTGCAGCCACCTGGTCTCCTCGGGTGGTGAGCCCACAAGGCCTTCGCCTCCTCCTCGGTTATTCGCAACTGCGAAATCCACGTTCTTCTCGCTTTGAAGAACAGCAGTCGCCGGATCTTTGCCGGCAGGTGCCGTCTACTGGGGAACGTGACCGCGAGACCAACGCGCGACGCCAGCATCTGCAGAACGTAATCCTGTTGCCGAGGCTGTTGAACGATCCACGGGCCACCTTCCCACCAATTGTGTTAATGCTGCTGCAGATATTCTCGAATCTTGATTTTGGAAATCCGGGTCACACGCTTACACGTAACCTCGTCCGCTTTCTCCGCCATTCCTTGCGGGACTTCTACTGCCTGTTTTGCGGAACTTTTTTCAGCCTTCTCCTTCCAGCCTTCCCGGCCTATGCGTGTGTTAAATACAGTGATCTTTACTGTCTTCCTCCTTTCTTCAGGTGCAAGCAGTGCTGGTTCTCCTCGTCTCTAGTGCGTGCCTCTTCCGAGTTTATTTCTGCATGATTTTATTATTCATCTCCTGTATTCATTTATTATATTTCTTTTTTCATTTGTTGAAACTTTTAACTTTGTGCACTTTTAATTCCATTATTCGTTTGGTGACTTTATCTATACGATATTATCCACCCTAATTCACGCACCCTTCTGGACCTTCGCTCTGGTTCTTGCTTAATGATGGTGGAGTGGACGAAGGTCCTGGTGGTGCCAACATTGTTCACCTCTCTTCATCCTCTCCATAGCTTGCTCTATTTCCTGTGGTTTTAATTCGCTAATGTGTAACAGTTTTTCCTTTTTTAGTCCCTGTGCTGTTATTACTCCACGGTGCCAATTCCGCTGCAAATCCTTCGCCCGCCTTAAACAAGGTGTGCTCTTTAACCCAGACTGTATCTCCTACTTTTGGATTCCAAGGTCTCCTTCTGAGATTGTAATACCTTGTCTAATCCTGCGCCGACCTCTCCAAGGTCCTTCGGACAATCTCGAAAATTTCATTTCACTTGTGGGCGTTATCGTTAGATGTCTCCGTTTGCCTCCCTGTGCCCATTGTTTATCTATCGAACAGAGCGCTTGACAGCCTGGGCTCTCGTCCTTGCGTTAGCAATGTGTGTAAACCGTAGAGTCTGATATGCTTTCGTTCCGGCATTGTTGGTCATGTTCGACAAACTAGGCGATCTAAGACTTCACCGATCAGTATGCTCTCTCCGTCAGATTCTCGTGTGGTATATAGGGAGCCGTGTATTGATGGCGTATTCCCATCTCCTCGAGGAATTTATAGAATGCCCTACTGGCAAATTGTACGCCGTTGTCGGTTATCATGATTTGCCGTTGCCGGGGATTTGCCGGGACATTGCCGTTGC
Organism: Drosophila kanapiae; assembly: GCA_008042475.1. Lineage (NCBI taxonomy): Eukaryota > Metazoa > Arthropoda > Insecta > Diptera > Drosophilidae > Drosophila > Drosophila kanapiae. Next base: position 36,249 of record VNJM01001723.1, on the reverse strand, counting down.
TGCTCGCATGGGGATTAATTCGGTTTACTTTGAAAACTTGTCGATCAGTACTAACAGCATTTGGGTTCCGTCCTTTGATGCACATAATTTTGCGTCCGGCTTCCACCTGAGTGGTTTGGTAATCATTTTTGTTTTTGCTATTGGGCATGAGGAGTGGTACGCCTCTAGTAATTATTGGGCGAAAGTCTCAGGCGTTTTTATGTCTTCCGCGGATTTTACTACACCCGGGCAAGTCTTGACTTGACTGTCTTTTGAAACTTTTTCTAGTTTGTGTTTCGAGGGTTTCTATAGACTATCACTGTCAGGGAGCGTTTGATTTCGCATGTATGTATGTTCCTATGTTCTTTTGAGGACTTTCCAACCAGATACTAAAGATTTTTTTTTTGGGACGGTACTAATACTAGGTCTAGCATGTATGTCGAGGTGGGGCCCACATAGGTGTGCTCCTTCCCCACGTTTGCTACGTATGTGTCACTTTCTGTCGTTGGTCTCGGATTTCTATATGTGCACTGACAGGCTTATGCCATGGATATTTTTAGAAATGCTATGAATTCATTTTTATCGAGTAGGACATTACAGACCATTCATTTCTCCATGGCAAAAGTGGATTTAAAAGGCGAAGATCAACAACAACCAGTCTTTTGTAGTTCACTTCATTTGACTCCGGTTATCACTCCCATCTTGTTGGGAAACTTGATTTAATGGATTTTCCAGTTAATCTTGTCAGATGGATCTCAAGTCATCTGATTTGCAGAGCGCAGAAAGTTCTCTTTAAAAACTACTTATCTAATTCGTCCTATCTTAGAGTATGGTTCCTGCGCTTGGAGTCTACAATATGATCGATTTAGTTAAAAGAGTTAAAAGAGCTACCAACTACCATCTTTAGGCAACCGTAGAACCATGCTATGCTTTACATTCTTCTATAACCTGAACCGTGGTGACGTGGAGAGTTCTGACCTGATAGGTTAGCTTAATGTCCACGTACCGAGTAGTACGTGTTTCCCTATAGTGTTGCGCCATATGTACCTAATAACCTTAATCATAACTAACTTAGTACGTATGCAACAAAACATTCAGGCAGCATGCCGGTAATTAATTTCCTCGCATTCTTTTTACGTATATTTTCTCCTATAGAGCCTACTAACAACTAACCCTAACAAGCACGTGCTTGGTGTCGTAAGGTCAACTTGAGAGTACTGACCGTAGTTCATCAACGTCCAATAAGAAGTTCGTGCGTTTGTGATTCTGGACAATTTAAAGAAAATTTAGCTATCATCCACCTTTCCTGCACTAAGGTGCTGCAGTTACTTTGTATCTCCCAAGACTTTAGAATAGCGATCCCTTTATTTCGCAGCTTGAATAAATAATGCTTATTTCTGTACCTCGATTCCTCGATCTACTCTACTCTCGCGAATGATTGGGAACTCTAGAACTGGACATATTTGGCTTTAACTAATGTTTTCCGAAATTCTGTATTAGTGTTTCTTTAATATTCGGAACATTGGGACTCTAAATTAACAGACATTTTACTCTTTACCTAGCCTTTTTTGTTTGTTTATACTCAGCTGTGGTCATTTCAAAGACTTTTCTGAACATTGACCACTGTTCTGAAGTACCTGCGCCCTTCTGTGTCCCATCTGCCCCGCTGTCGGCATCTCTGTAGTCTTCTCTCTTAGCCTTTCCACTTGCCACTCTGTTGGCCTCTCTGTGCGTGTCTCTATTGGCCTCTCTATAGTTCTCTCTTCTCGCCTCCTAAGCGAGGCCTCCCTGTTGGCAGAAGATTAATTGCAGCATCTTTGTCTACTTCAATTCCGTTACTTCCTCCCAACTCTTTAAGCAGGATATATTCCTTGCAAATTCCTTGCGTTTTTCGAAATTTATCGTCGCAATTACGCGCGTTTACTCTGTTTGGTCGCCACGCAACCTGTTTTTACTACCTGTACTCATAGCTCGGCAGCTAACGGGCTTTCAAACAGAAAACCAAAATCTATCGATTGACGCTAACAGTTAGTAGCGCAGTCGTGCCAAAAATGTGTTTATTTCAAGAATTTCGTGTGCGTCTTTCGAAACTTCTAGTCGGAGTTACTCCCGTCGACTCCTTGATCCTTGTCCTTTTGCTTTTCCTAAATATTCACCTCCTACCCGCATTCTCCAGGCCAGTTGCCTCACATAAACGCACTAGCTGCACTCGGTGCGACCCGCACACGCGATCGCTGCCGCTTCCAAGAAGCGTAATAAATTCTTAATTTTTGTGGTTCTTGGCTTGATAAACTATCGAACTTAACTGTGTGACCAGTAAAAAATAATATTTGGGTCTATTAAATCTCTAAAACTTTGGGAAGCTGTTTAGTGTCGGACTACTTCGATGTATTAGACTGAGTCTGAAAAAGGATGAGCAGGAGCAGAAAAAGTGTTCCACTGCACCCTCATCTCAACAATTTATGTATAAGTCATTATGTGGGCTACTAAAGTGGGTACTAGCCACTGATCCGTCATCGCACTTATTACCGTACGATTGAGCTTAAGCAGCTCTACAAAATTTATTTATTGTTGTCATTCAGAAAAATTTATGCTTTCTTAAGAAGATATATTTGCGCTTTGTATACCATTACAGAGGGTGTTATTATGTTGTAATTATATTTGTTTCGTTTATATGATTATAAGAGATATTAACTTTCATGGAAATCGGTCAAATGTATCTTAGAGCTGCTAAAAAATGTTTGGGGCAAAATGACTGGATACCTTTCTTTTAAGTTTTTTAGTTTTTGAATAGTCGATGACATACATATGTATGTGTTAAAAAAAAATTAATAAAAAAACCCATGCGTATCCCTTTCTAAGCTGATATAGCTCTTGGCCAGCTTTGTTTGACGTCAGAATATTGATTGTAAAGCGGTATTTTCTTTCAAAATTGTAAGCCAACAAAATTATTGCCCAACGCTGAAGTCTGTTAGAAGTCATTGTTGATAAATACTTGCTTAATCAACTTCTTGTAATAAGTTATGAGAATGAATTTCCTGCCGTACAAGTACTGATGAAATTTATTTATACAAAAAATAATGGAAATGGCTTGGTGTAAATCTAAAGTTTTTCATGCCAACGCTATTGGGTGTTCTTTGCCATCAGCTTACACCAATGCCGAACGACGGTGGCTAGAACAATCGGAAAGTATTAGCGCTAGCATAGTGGTATTAAGAATATGTCGTTTTAATGCGTTAAAATTCTGCTACGAAGTTTATTTAGAGGCGAAGCTAATTGGGGTTGGATCACGTTTCCCATAAAAGCATCTAAATACTGGAGATTAGAGGACGGCTTTAATTTTGTAATGCTATCTAGAATCCAGAAGAATGCCCTTGACCCTGACTCTGCTCCGAAGATACTCAATCTCATCCCTTGGAAAGAAACATTTCTCTTTCTTACAATATATGATATTTTATGCCCAAGATACTCAATCTTATCTTTTAGATTTTATGCCATTATCCTGTCAAATGCATAACATTTGCTGGACTTTAGCAAAATGTTGATCCAGCCTATATAATTATGTCATCGAAATAATTCCCACAACCTTCTATACAACAAAGAAGATGTTCACGATGACGCTGGAATATAGCTGGACCACTAACTATTCCACGGGGTAAACATTGGTATTGGAAAAGACCCATAACCATAATTTTTTTTGCTGCTTCCTCAAGCTCCATTCGTAAGTATGCGACATTCAGGTCCATTTTGGAGAAATCGGTGTCGTGTCGGAACTCATGTAACAAGCACGTGTTGGCAGGGGATATTGCTCGATGTCCACTTGGGAATTGACATCTTGCTTGAAGTAGTCGCAAAGTAACCGGCTTGGGTGCTAGTACTATAGGCGATGCCGAGCTATTGAACTTTATAGGCTTCCAAATACCTACTTCTGCATGCATGCTTTTATAAAATTTTAAGTAAATGCTTGCCTTGAAATCTTTGATTGTACCGATAACCGGCATAAAAAACTCGTGGTTCTTTTAACATTAGATTAGCCATTTGAGTACACTGCTTTTCACTGATATGAGAGAGATATGCTGAATCTAAAAATTGAAGGTTTCAAATAAATTCAAGCCGAATTGATTGTTGGAGCTCTCCACATTTACCTTTATAAGTAAACGTTTGCCTGTTTATTGCCAGTGGAAAATACGATTGTATAAAAAAGTCCCACTTTAATCATATTTTTCTTCTCTTCACACTTTACCAAATTAAAAACCAGTTAAAATGTTTAAACTGGTTCTGTGTTTTTATTTGTGTTCTTAAATTGTTCAGTGTATTTTGTATCTTTGCTCTGTTTCGACAAGCAAACGATAGCTATGTTTTTCATTTTAGCATATTTGCGACAAATGGCCTCACGAAACTTGTAGCCGAAGCGACATTTTAACGCCGTCTTGCCTCCTTTTTCACTAACATTATTACGTTTTTCTTGAGTTTGCTTGTGTGTCAAATACTCTCTTCTCTCACTTGCTTCGTACGTTTCGGCTATACAGAGAACGTCCTCAAGCGAGCGCTGCTGTACGAAATGCATCGTGTGGAGTGTGGAATCATTTCATTAACTCCCGTCGGATTGGCAAACAAATTAACACTCACAAGCAATGCCAGGTAGTTCGGCGACCCATTCTTTATGTACTTGAGAGTCCTGCATGTGACATTTTAAAAAATCATACCGTCCAGCAACAATATGCCGCATTTTGTAATACTATAATCATTGTTTTGTAATTTGTATATAAATATGTCTGCTGGTCCAAATTTCACTATCAAACAGATTTTTGACAAGTTCAATCGCGTTCGAGCCCGCCCACGAAAGAAAGTACGATTTCTTCTTGCCCTAGGACATCACTGAGTACGCTTTGAAGTGGCGTGTTAATTGCGAAATGTACGTTTCCCAATTTTGCTGATACTTATTCAAAATTGGAATCGGCGGACATAGTGAATGTTCTCCCGATCTGTATACGCTATTCACACCACGTGTCAGTGTAAGTGGGTTCCATCCATTGCTGTTGTTGTTTCTTTAACTGTTGGAAAAGTTTTTATTGTTGAGCCAAAAGAGCTTGACCGTTTTTTACATTGTCAGGCATTGGTTCCTCTTATCTTTACGATTTTGGAAATATTTACACTCCGTTTCACTTGAATAGCACACAAAATTTTTCATAATTACTTGTTCATCTCTCAGCAATTGCTTGATCTAATGCAATGATTGTTGATCATTTTTTTTTTGTCTCCTTATATACTCTCTTCTAACAAAAATTGGAAGCCTGGAAATGTACCGTTTAAATTTACCGTAATTTTCTTTTCAACCTGCTTCAAAAGCTGGCACCTTTTTTGTTTCACTTGAATAGCACATTTTAGATTTAGTGTCATTTCAGCAGCCAAGGAGATTAATTCATAACCTTTTATTTATTCATTTGTGAATTTCAAACATAGTTTAATCATTTTGTGCAATTATGGGTAGTGGTCATAGAGTCACAAGGAACAGATCCAAATACAAAGCTATATTGATTGTGACCTTTCTGTAGCTAATATAGCGAAAAAAATTGGAAGAAGCAGAAAAGTCGTACAAAATTTTATCAAGAACAAACAAAACTATGGAAAAAATAAGAAAGGTTGCCAAAGTAGTGTCCTTAGCGACACAGATAAGCGTGCAATTCTGCGGGAAGCCTCAAATTCTCATGACTCTGTGAGCAAAATAAGGGCAAAAGCAGGTGTTGACGCAAGCAAATCTATTGTTTCGCGAGTTATTTCGAAAGCTAAACATCGTAAACGTTGGAAACTAAAAAAAAAACCACCGCTTAACCCCAAACGAAAGGAAGCACGGTTGCCTTTTTGCCGCGTCAATATTTCATGGTGTAACGAGTGGAGGCGCTTAGTTTTTCTGATGAAAAAAAGTTCAATTTGGAGGGGCCAGATGGCTATATTTATTAATTTTATGATCTGAGGAAAGAGACGCATCAATTGGAGCGTTTACATAGTCGAGTAGGCGGAGTAATGGTTTGGGGAACCATATCTTACTATGGGACTTGTGAACTCCAATTCTTATCCTTAAATATGTACGCAAAAGCGTATCTAAACGTCCTTGAAAAACCTTTTCCACCATAGGAAAATTTTTTTAATCATTTGCCTTGGACATTCCAGCACTACAATGCCCCAATACATACTGCACGTGTTGTAAAATCTTTTTTAAAAGATAAAAATGTTGAAACTCTGAACTGTCCACCATACTCGCCGGATCTGAATATAATTGAAAATGTTTGGGGATGGCTGGCCAGAAAGGTTTATGAGTCTGGCAAACAATTTTCAATAAAAGACGAACTAATTGACCCCATTTAGAGGGCCTGGGCTACAATATCCCTAGAATACATTAAAAGTCTTTATGATTCGCTGCCCAACAGGATCTACGAGGTTATATTGAATAAGGGGGGCTCGACCCATTATTAAATTTACAAAAATATATACATTAATACTTACTATTGAATAAAAACACATTATCTAATACTTAAGTTCATTAAATATACTTAAAAAAAAAAATGTGCTATTCATGTAAAACAAAATTGTTGTGGAATTTTGAAGTTTTTTTGTTAACCGTTAATAATTGTTAATTTAATTTAAGTTTTTTTACTTTTTTATATATAAGATTGATTACACTATAAATAGAAACTAAAACATCAGCGAGTTTTCTTTTTAGTTAAAAGATTTCAAGAATTGAAATTGGATATAAAAGTGTGCTATTCAAGAGAAACGCAGTGTATCTAATAGATATATATAATAATATATCTTGAGTTCCTTTTTCCGATTGAAATAAGAAGAGCAGCACGGTAGGGTTGGGATTTAATATGTTATTGATTTATTCTACCCTATTAGCATAATGTTATACAATTTAAGTACGTTTTAATGTGTTATAAAGATGATCCATGTTGTTGTATGTTGTGTAAGAAGGCCTGTTGCAAGAAAATTATGATGGAGCAATACAGACGTTAGTTACGATACATTTCAGTTGCAAAGGCAGAATCCAATAGCAATCGTCTATTTGAAGGATTTAATTACATAGACATCACAAGACATTTTAATTTATTATCGCTGTACCTTTACATTATGAGTGTTCCGAGAGAGAAAGAGCAAGGGAGTGGATATGTGGTTTACTGAAAGCGGGAGAGCGTGGGAGTAGGAAAGCTTAAAATCGTTTAGCTACATATTTTATTTTATTTTAATGTGGCTATTAAATATGAAAGTTTTGGTGATAACCATTCTATGTTATAGTAAATATATCATTTATATTTAATAACCTACAAACCTTTTAATCCTTACATATTGAAACAATAATAACACACGTTTATACTTATACACTTTTAAAAATTGTTTACATTTCAATTCGCTGCACATCAGAGCAAGGAAGCAGGGATACGTACACTTGTAGCCCTTGATGATCAAGGAGGTGAGTCCAGAACAATATATCACAGACAACTTATATTATGTATTACATTACAATAAGATCTAGTTCCTTTAAACAGTTCTTTAGACATACAAACGCATACTTCTTGAATAGTTTCAAAACATTTTATTTGTTTTGTAAACTGTTAAGAAAGATACACATACATACCAATTAAAAGGCACAATATATACATCCTTTAAGAGAAAATTTCAATTCAAATAACCCAAAATAAATGCAAACATATATCATACCATTAATTAGTTTTCCTAAATATATCCCCTAGTGCTTTTCAGACATTGGCGTCAATGGATAAGTTGGAGTTGAGAATGTCGAACACTTTTAAGAGCTTGAAGTTTACTGTACTTACCTAAAACTCAATTTATTATCGATTTATAAAAGATACAAGTTTCGACCTTTCCAATAAGTTTGCAGCTGTATGGAACTAAGTAAAGATGTTCATTACCAGCTGGTAAAAAAAGGTTTACGCATTTTTTGACTATTATCAGCTATCAGCAATCACAAATGAAACAGATATCGTTATAGACGAAAATAAGAATTAAAAAGAGTTTAAGTTCATTTCGAGAAGTCAATTGATATGTTTAATTTAAAAAACGCAAAAAAAAAACACAAAAATGCAAACTATAGGAAGCCGTGGCTTGTAAATTCAATTTTTAATAACTTACATATTATTCTCCCTTAAATTTTTTAATGATATATTCGTTGGATCGCTCCTATGGCTCCTAGAAAAAAATAGAATAGTTTGCGTGGAAAATGACACATGGACGGACAGACGGACATGGCTAGATCAACTTGGCAGATTGTGATTTATAATTTGTAGCGCCGGAAAAGACTTCAACACTGCGTTGCCAACTTCTGACTTGATTTATAATACCCAGCAATGGTACAAAAACGTTCATTTTTTAATAAACACACCGAAGTTTTTTTAAATTTGTTAAATTATTTTCAGAGTAACATAAAAATACAATACGAACTATATCATTTATTTAGTTGCCATATAAACAATCGTGAGATTGAAAAATATAATATCGTGGTTCGAATTCTGCTGTTATTTCTTTTTATATTTAAGAATCTTTGGAAAACATCCAACTTAAGGAATATGCGTTGCGGAAAATGTTATATTCGTAGTTTGAAAGCTGCCCATTGTTGCCAATCGTTTGCCCACCAAATCGGTTATCCAAGTTTGCCCACCCTTTAGAGTTTTAAAAAAATTTTAAATTAGGAAATGTTAAAAAATTTACTGACAAGCAGTATTCCTTGCAAATGTTTATCTATTAAACTTTTTTTTTACAAAAACTTGGAATATATATAAAAAGCACCGATTACCAACCTCTTAAAACATAATATTTACTTTTGCGAACTTTTTAATCCGAATAGAAGAATTTTTTAGCTTGGAGATTAAATAAAAATTCATTTTAACACTTTAATTTGTGTAAACTGCAAGTTCAGCCTTTATAACATTTGTTAAATATAGCAATGAAGTATTTTTAAAAATGTATACTTTCAAAAACACACATAGGCGTCTAAGTGTCTAAGTGTGATAGTTTTATCACACTTAGAGCTTTTTGGTTCCATTGTGATACCGTATGATCTTTATTACCTGTTTCTTGGCAACTAATGGGCTCGATCATTGCCTTCAAGGTGCCGGTGGTCGGGAACCCATATTAGGGTAAAAGCAATCTGATTTGTCACCTCGTGGAGAGACCAGTATATATTAATATATTATATTATATATTATTATACTTACGCTGTTTAGACAATTTAAGGCTTCCCTCATTGCATCCGCTTGGAAGAGGCTGCAGGAAACAGTTCCACCAACTTGGTGTTCTAACTTAAATCCGTCTGTGTAGATGCTAATAGCTTCAGTGATCCCTAGGGATAAGGTCTGGAGAGATTAATGTAGGCAACATGTAATCATTTGTGAGCTTAGCGGTCATCAGATTGCATAGCGTTTGTGTTAATTTGACTGTGAAGATAATGGCAACATCATCCGCATAAGCAACTTCCTTGCATTCCGCACCCTCTAGATTACGTAGGAGATCGTTTAACGCTACGTTCCATAGGAGAGGGGAGAGCATTGCTCCTTGCAGATTGTCTTTGTCTACGTTGAGCTACCGAGTGTCAGTGTTACCACTCTGCACGTGAGCAGCTTATGGATTACCTACACTATTTGGTGCTCGATTTCCATGTAAAAGACCCTGCGATAGCTATGGAAAATACATTGTTCAATGCACCTTTAATCTTTTTCTACGTGACTTACTACGGTATATATCGCTGATTTGGTCAATTTTCTTCTGTATAAGAGTGTTGCGCTTCTGATATAACTCCTTTGTCAATTTTGATCCTGAGATAAAGACCGATTATTCTCTCAAGGCTTTTCCTGTTTCGGGAATTAATCTAATTTAATTTTGTAAATTTATTTTAACCACTTTATGACCAAGTGACCTTGCTGTGGTATATGGGCGGGTGTAATTTTTATTTATATCCCATCTCGCATATCCCCTATTTATATCCCATCTTATCTATCTGACCGGAATGCTTACAGTCTTATACCAGATCCAGAATTTCTGCTTGGAATGGCATTTGTAAAAAAAATGATCCAATCGTCGCATATATTAGGCGGCGAGCTGTAACGCATAGAACGGCTACCTAGCAAGAGGATGGGATACCAGGGGACAATGACTGTCCGCAATTGGTTGCGGAGCTGTATCGCACAGCTAAGCAACTAGGTTCAGCATGCTAGGTATGGAAGAAGGTATAGGTATATTAATCCTTAAATTTGAATGAAATAGTTATTTGGTATAATTAATTACAAAACTCCATTTTACAACGCGTAAGCTCGAGGATTCACTATACAATAAAGAAAACCATACGAAGTACATGTCAAAAGAAGGTTAAAAACAGGGGATAATAAATTAAAATTAATAAATAATTTCGGCAACAACAGGGTTAGTAAAAAGGTCAGTAGTAATAAAAGAGCGGAGGCCGGTAGCCATGGCGACAGCAAGTGTGTTAGAAGCAATCAAAATAATAGACCTGGTTGAAATCATTTCCAGGGAAACTAGATGGGTTCATAGCTGCAGTTGAACAGGTGTTAGGGCTAATAAAGGGAGAAGAACGATCTAGCGTAAGAGTAATATCGCTGTGGGCAGTAAGAAGCAATGTAGTAGGAGCAGCTGACAAGGTTTTGGATTTGGACGAGGGGGAGTTGAATTAGGACCAAATAAAGGTGTTAATTTTCCATTTTAAGGACAAGAGGTCGGATCAGGACTTAATCATGGAATTGAATCACATTAAAAGAATTTAGATCTGGCGGCTTTTGTACTGCAGGGTTATGACCCTGAAGAAAGCTCTGGTAAGCTTATCCAGCTCTAAGAGGGGAAAAAACCAAGTGGTAAGAAAAGATGGCATTAAATGCTTTTGTATCGGCTTTGAAGGGGTCGATTTGTGTGACCATTAGGAACATCAGAGTGCCCTGCATATCGAAGGCTTATGAAATAGCATGCAGGGAGAAGAATTTGTGCCAGGTGTCGGCGGTGTCACACAGGTCAAGGTAGCTAAGGAAACTCCGCAACTGGATTCTGGATTCAATCAAGAAGTCCAGGAATTGTAACAATTCTGGGTAATCTATCGGGTCAAATAACTCTAAAAAGTCAAATATAACACTTCCAACACCGCCGATAAGAAAAGGAATTGGGCGTCGGGTAGTGGACAACTCGACAACATCCAAAAGATGAACCAGTAAAAGGGATTCTACACTGCCGTATTTGTTGATTGAAATTACGACAGGAAAACTTGTTAAAAATATTAATAGACACAGGATCACCTTTTTCGTTTTAATTCGACCGGAGTTAGCACACCCACAGTATTTAAGGAAGTTACAAGACCCAATAGACACTAAAACCATCACACCGTCATAACCAATGTTTGTGGAATTCGGAGGGGCGGGAAAAATAAGAATGCTTCCACCAGTTATTTGACGGGTTGTTCGGAACTGATGGTTCCGCACAGGTGTATGAAGCAAAAAAATTGAGAAGCGAAGCTAAAGGAGAAGGTGATAAAGGACAGATATCTCCTACCAATAATAAATGCTACATAGCTTGGGAAGAACAAAGTGCATCACGACCCAGACTTGGCGAGTGGATATCACCAAATTGAAGTAAAAGCGGAGGACATCTCTAAGACGGCCGTTTCGGCAGAGGGAGGATGTTAAAATCTGTAATCTTTTTTATCATAAATTAAATTTTTCCGATCACATGGGTGATTTAGTGGGAAAGGCAAGAGGTGTCTTAGCGTTCATAAAACGTTGGGCTAAACAGTTCGATGATCCCTATACCATCAAACTTCTTTATATCTCGCTAGTTCGTCCCTTACTTGAATATTGTTCTTGCTTATGGTCACCTCAGTATGCAAAGTATCAAGAGCTTATCGAATCGGTGCAGAAGCAATTTCTTCTTTTTGCCTTAAAGGGTTTAAAAGGGAACACCATCTTCGTCTGCCATCGTATACATGCCGACACTGCAAGACAGACGAAAATGTAATAGTGTCATATTTCTGTATAAATTAATAAATGGCCTAGACGACTCTGCTTCACTGCTTGGAAATATCAAGTTCGCAGTTCCTCTGAGAAGTTCCAGACAGTTCCGACCTCTCTTCCTGGAAATATGCAGATCAAACTTTGTTTCCCTTGACCCGTTTCGCATCATGTGCTTGCTTTATAACGAATTATACATATCCTGTTTAGTGAAAAATCTTTGTCAGCAAATGTATCTAATGTTAAGTTACACTTATCCTCCCAGCTGTAAATCTTTACTTTGACCCACCCGATGTGAGACGGAGCATACCGTTAAAATATTCTCCTACTGGGTCGGGGGATTTTTACTAAGATTAATATTAAGTTTTAATGTTAACAGCAAATTATTTTTTAATCAATAACCAAATAAAACTTTTTCTATACCAAGGGAATTTGGGAACGAACGGACCAATAGCAATAACCTTATCAGGGACAGAGACAAATTATTCTACCATAGAGAAAGAAATGCTTGCCATTATTTGGGGAATAAAGCATTTTAGGCATTACTTATTCGGTAACAGGTTTAAGATAGTAACGGACCATAGACCGTTAACCTGGTTAATAAGTATTGAAGAACCAGAATCTAAACTCCTAAACTAGAAACTTCAGATGTTAGAATAGATTACGAGACAGTGTACAAAAATGGTTCCTTAAATTTTATGAGAAGAATACAACTAGAGCTCAATGTACTAGAGAATGCTTCGGGAGCAGAGACTTATGGTGAAACGATCCACTCGGCGGAGGAGGACCTGTAGTTAGGCTTCCCTATTTTGAAGAAACCGCTGAACGATTATAACATCCAGGTGGATATAAGTAAAAGAGGGACAGCACGGATAGTGAAACAGATTCCAATTAAAAACAAAATTAGGATAACATTGACAGAGACCAACTTCGATGACGAAACGATTGGTTGCAAGCTTAAAGGGATTTTGAAACCAAATAGAACACTAGCGTTGTTTATACCAGAGGAGCTGGTAACCGTTAAGGAAGTATACTGTAAATATTTTGCGTACTCTAATTTGTATCGGGCGATCAGATGTACAGTTTTGTAACCAGATATAACAAAGAGGGATCAACAGGGGGATGTCATCAAGGAATACCACCAGAGGAACAACACCCTGTTGAGAGGAGACGTTAGCACATCTAAAACGGAAGGTGTATACCTTCATACCCATATGACGATCAGTAATTGCGATAGTTGTCAAATACAAAAGTACGATAACGGAAATATACGGGTTGTTAACAGAAAGCAAGAAAACAAACGAAAATGGAAGCTAAGCATAAAAAAATACTAAGTGAGGCATTCATAACGTTTAACAACGCCATTCATTCGGCAACCAAGCTTATAGAACTTATAGTTTTCTGAATAACGTGTCATGAACACGATTATTTACAGAAAATCAATGCGTTTCAAGCCGAGATATACCCGAAGGTAAGAAATGGTAGAGCAACAATAGATGAAAAAAATAGAAACAGCCAAAGAAGAAAGGCAAGATCCTAGCCCCGTACAGGTAGAAGACACGATATTCAGGAAATGAGAACAGGAGGAACAAACTTACCCCTAGGTTCTCAAAACACAAGGTGGTGGAAGATAACGACCTAACAATAAGAACTACTAAACCTCAAAAAATTCGTAAGGAAAAAATTAAAAGATTGACCAAACCTAAATGAACAACTTACTCTAGCTCATTGATTTAACACGTTGTTTTTCTCCTACTGGGGCTTGATACTTTTAACATTTATGGAAGAGGACAAAAGAATTTATAAATTGGAATATATCGATCGAATTTCATTAACAATAGATATGGCTGGTCTAAGTTTAAACGATGTAGCTGAGAGCTTACTGATGACCAAGATAAGATTAATTTCAAAAATTTTTTAATATATGGTGGATTCAGAAAATAATTCTTTAAAAATAAATACCTTCTAGATTAGTCTACTGCTGGTGTGATATAAACATCAATAGGCCAAGTAAACTATTTTTTCTTTTGCCAATAAAAGATCATTTGATATCGACCAGACAAACTAGTTCGCTTATTAATTCGACAGAAACTTGTGAATGTGAAAACGGGAGCACCGATTTCTCGTTTTGTTTTCGCAGGGCGGACTTCGGAATGCTAAGAAATTTTATATCAGACCTTAATTGGACAGATTTCTCTATGTGCACTGAATTCCTACTTTAACGACTGTCTTCCGTTATATTCTCCGCCAATCTTAAAAAATAAATATGGTTTAAATAAGAGCTGACTCGCCTCAAAAACATTAGCATAACCTAACCTCTATTCTAATTTAAACATATGTACATATATAAGCTGCCTAACTCGTTGCTACAGTTTTCGCAGGACCCCAACCAGTTATACAATTTGGTCAACACGTAAGCCTTCTACAGATCCTTTCATGCTTTCATTTGAAAATATGACAGCAGACAATGATTAGGTAATCGCCGATCTTTTTGCTCAGTTTTTTCAACTACTTATTCTTAGTCATTCGATTCAAACCAAACCCACTCTTACAAAGTGTTTAAATCGAACCTAATCTTCAGTCCTAGTTTAAACGAAAGTTCTCCTCTTTTGGATCTTCTACGCGTTAAGTCAGCTTATGCGCAAGGCGTTAGATAGCCTTCCTTAACTTAAACGATCTTAACTAACTTAGTACGCATGCAAGTAAACATTCAGGCAGCACGCCAGTAGTTAATTTCATCGAAAACTTTACCAATACTTTCTTCAATGGCGTCTACTAACTCTTAACCCGAACAAGCACGTGCTTAGTGTCACAAGGGTCACATGAGTGTACTGACCGTAGTGCATCAACATCCAAGACAAAAAAATATGCCAAATTATAATATCCTCTTCAATGGTATACAAAATTATGCATTCATTTGCAATTTGCCCCGAAGGTAAATCGAAGAAAAGAAACCGGATGTAAAATAGCTCTTACTGACGATTCCTCGTAGGTACACTCCTTTATTTTCTTATTGCTTTTGAAATTATTTTTATTTTTGGCATAAAGATGATGAAAATAACTACACACTAGGAGAGGTATTACCTCGGTTTGATCAACTAGAGTGATGTCACAGATGAGGCCGGTGCCATCAGCTAGTTATACTGGTGCGTACGTCCGTTATTATCGACAATGCATTCAGCGGCCGAAGGAGCTGCGTATTAATGTACATTTGTTATTCCTGGATAGAGATTTCGTATATCGGGTCCAATTCCGCTGACTGACTTTATTCGTCTATTCTCTTTCTAAGTGTACATTATGTTGCGCTACTGCTTAGAGACTTGTCGCGATGTTGAAAGGGAAATGGGGTCTTTTATGTGGCGAACCCGAGGCGGTTTAATAGAGCTATTCAGTCGCCTTCGAAAAACGAACGATGTGCTCGGACCGCTGGATTCCCAGCTTAATAGGCATAAACTATTAAAAGAATCGCCTAAGCCCAAAAAAAAAAAAACAGCGGTTGGCGCACTGCAGACAGGCGAATGCCTACAGCTTAGCGGCGCCCTCAGTTTCAGTATCGAGCTCAATGACGGTGAGATCGGGGGTGAAAAAAGGTATTCGGTATCGGAATGTACCGCGGGTGTGGGTGTGCCCTCAGTGATTTCTGTGCTGTCTGCTGAGGGGTAACACTCAACGACCCCGCAGAACCCAGTCGATAAAACTCCCCAGAGTGGCAATTGGTAACATAGACAATCAGTCTGCATTGCCAAAACCGCTCATTGTAATACCACTATAGCCTATATTTAAAACACGACAAAAGCCAAATAATCAAAAACTAAGGTAGACAACACTTTATTTTTTTATGCTGAGGTATATTTCATCTTTTAAAATAAATAGCCCTTATAAGATCTTTAACACAATATAATCTGATAGCGTTTGGAAAAAGTATGTTGTTGTTAAGGTGTTTGAAACAAAGAAAAAGAAAATGCGGCCTATTGAATAAGTCTTCCTAGGCCAGACCACACCATTGTACCCTCTTCATCTAAATCCTCAAAAAAACTAATAAACTGTATCCTTATTTCCTTTCATAATGCAAGAGTCCTAAGTACAAATCTCCCTAAATTGTATTTCGTTGTATCCAAGGTTATTGTGTTCACAGAAACCTGGTTATAGCCGGAGATACTTAGCTTCGGTGTTTTTCCAGCTATGTACACTTTATACAGGCTGGATCGGCCTATCCGCCGAGGTGGTGGTGTGCTCATAGCGGTGGACTCCACACACAAGTCGGAAAATTTTACTTTTTGAGGAATGCAACGGTGTTGAATTAATTTGTGTAATACTAATTGTTAAAAGTAGTTTCATTTATATTACATGGTCCTACCTTCCCCTGACCTTCCGATTTATTGGAACGTTATCCAATCGGTTTCCAATAGACTATCGGATAGGGACCAGTTAGTAGTTCTAGGTGATTTTAACATTCCTTCCATTTCTTCAAATACTCTTTTTACTACAGCACAATATGATATTGTTTATGGCTTGTTTGACAGTTCAAGTCAACCATGTACAAAATTCTTTAGATCGCTTGCTTGATCTCTGCTTTGTCTCTGAACCAGCAAGAGTCAGTTTGGTCAGGGTTCTACCACTGACACACCCTAAGGTCCTAAATTTTTTATCTTATCCTTAGGAACCTCCCACTTCACCCTTATATCATTAATCATTTGGTATTCCTATCCATAAAAAAGGTAGCAAAGCAGATACCAACAATCATTGAGGAATCTTTAAGTTGTCAGCCATCCCAAAACTTTTGAAAAATTAATCTCTCCCCATTTGCAGCATCTTTGTAGATCATTTTTTTTCTCCATTTCAACATGGACTTATTAGACGAAGATTAACCACCAATCTTTTATAACAAAGGGCTCCAACAAAACTTTAAGACAGATGTAATTTATACTGATTTCGGTAAAGCATTTGCATCCGTTAACCATTGTCTGCTGTTAGAAAGCTCCTCTTAAAAAACAACTGGGTCCCTTATTTTTTCCAAAGTTTGGGCTAACTGTAGAGTGCTCACGTACGCAGATGACGTTAAGCTTTGTGTGCAATATAAAGACAGCTCTTGCCTGTCGGATTTA
This sequence comes from Drosophila kanapiae, assembly GCA_008042475.1. NCBI lineage: Eukaryota > Metazoa > Arthropoda > Insecta > Diptera > Drosophilidae > Drosophila > Drosophila kanapiae. The sequence continues at coordinate 19,148 of VNJM01001723.1, read as the reverse complement.
CAAACATATTTCAACAACTTTCAGACATGGTGCCGTGTTAATTTATTAAACTTAAATGGCTCTAAGTGCAAGCTAATTATATTCTCTCGTGTCACTCCCATGCCAGCGAATTACATGGTGAAAGGCTGCTCTTTGGAAATAATCACTCTGGTCGACGATTTGGCGTCCGCCTAGAACCTAAACTTGACTTTATAGATCATATTTCGTGCATGGTTAATAAAGCCAGGGGTGCACTTGGATTTCTTAAGAGCTGGTCGAAGGAATCCGATAACCCGTATGTTTCAAAACCTTTATACACTTTTAGTTCGTCCCATCTTAGAGTATGGATCCTGCGTTTGGAATCCACAATATAATGTCCACGCATAATGCATCGAATCAATTGAAAATAACTTTCTACTTTTCGCTCCACGCGGTTTTAATTGGAGTTCAGACCGAAGATTACCAGCCTCTTCAACTACTATCTACTACTACTATCTTCAGCTAACCGAAGAACTAAGGTTATACCTTCATCTATAACCTAATCCTAATGGAGAGTACTGACCTGATAGGTCAGCTTAATTTCCACTTACCGAGTAGAATGACTAGATCTTATTTACCTTTAGTGTTGCGCTGTAGAACATTTTATGAAATGCACAAACCCTTTGGAGTTTTTTGTGCAGATTATAACGATACGTAACCTATAACTTCAAACGTAGATAGCCTTTCTAAACTAAAATGATAGTAACAAACTTAGTACGTATGCAACCAAATATTCAGCCAGCATGCTATTAGTTAATTTCTTTGCAAACTTTACCTATACTTTCTATTATCGCACTTACTTATACCTAACCCTAACAAGCACGTGCTTAGTACTGATCGTAGTGCATCAACGTTCACGAGTATATACCCAGCGTGTCGCATGAGTCCTTCACGTTGATATTGGGACCTTATGTCGTCTTCAAGTCGTCTGAAATAATGGGGCGGTAAAAAATAATCCGAAAATTCTCGACGCAACTAAAGTCAGGTGGCGCTCTGCATACGGCAAGTTCCGAACCATCTCAATGCTCGGTAAGTGATGCCCTCTGCCATTGCTATTGGCAAATGAGACAGCGAAAGAGCATAGGATGTATGCCTTTCTTCCAATTAATTAATTAATTAAAATGTAAATGATTAGGGCATTAAACGATTAAGTAATGGAGGTTTCTCAACCGGGATATGAACCAACCCCTTCGCCTTATGTCCACTACTAGGAATACATTCAGGTCTGTCGAACTTAGATCCGTGAATTCGGCTACGAGAACATAACATGTACGATATACGACCAAGCTTAGAGTTTGGCGTTACAGTTACCATTGAAAATCCGGCTCGACCGGCTCAGAAATTCAGGACGGGCAAACACAGAGCTCTTCCGTTTATTATGGTTAATACTAGCCCGGGCAACACGGGCAAAGGAAAACACGGGCGAACCCAGAAGATGGCGGTAAACTACTTACTTGTACTACGTTTACTCTTTACACTGGCAGACCCATAGTCACAGATTTCAGAACTTTTAATAAAATTATCTTTGGTCCGTTTTAAATCCATGTGATTCAAGCTGGCCGCTCGTGATGACGCATCGATTTTAATTTTAATATACAATATAGAATAAGAAAATGTATCATTCAATCAAATGCGTGAATAATTGAATAATAATATTTTCTAATGGACCATCCACAAGTTATGTATATATTTACTCAAATTCGTAACATAAATTGTAGAAATCAATCAAATCAAATCAATCAATTTAGGGTCAAATAAAAACAATTTGAGTTATCATATATTTTGCTGGTAACTTGGACATGTGAAAAAGAAGGGAATCGAAAGGACAGCAGTAAAATTAATTCTGTTATTTTGATTGATAACCAAATGTTAGCTAAATATGTTTATTTACCTCACTCACTTCGCCTAGGCACAAATAGTTCCAGTGGATTAAAATCCATAATTTTTATGTTTGGGTTAATGACCTTATGCAGTTTTGTACTACACTATAACTAATTTTACATATAATTGCAACAGTTGCCAGCCGTCAGGTTTAGCGCATTGTGAGTGGAAGGAATGTTGATAGGCGTTTCAGCTGGTAATGCCCAATAGAATAACACAGATTAGTCCTTTGGAGCAATTAATCGGTAAAGAGGCTAAATCCCTAGCCATGATGCAGTTGGTAGAAGAGCTAGAAATATACATTAAATGTGTTACATCGAATGCAATACAAAATACGAAAAAGTCCGAATATTCGACAGAAATAAGTCTAATATTGAGAGATTCTATGTATGCAGGCATCTTTTGCTCAAGAGTGAAGAACGGCACCAAAATAAAGTTCATTTAAACCTAACTTAAATAAAATTTAGTGGAAAAATAAAATGTTCGAGTGCTAAAAAAATTGTATAATTTTACCATGCTCTAATAGCTTTTGGCCAAAGCTTATTTTTGTTAAAAATATTGAAGTTTAGAAAAAGGAATGGCCTATTGGAATAAGTCTTCGTAGGCCAGAATAAATCACTGTGCGCCCTACTTCCGCCTTTCTTGCGAGGTGTTGGTGTTCTCAAACGTAGATAAACTAAACTTTCTTCCTAAACTAAAAGATTTAATCTTAACCAACTTAATAAATAATAATGCACCAGGAATTGAGGAAAAATGTCCTAAACGGTACAATAACATCCTAAATAATTATTATATGGACGACTGCCTGTGAGGAGAACCTGACGTAATCAGTGAAATCATACTGATATAAGAAGTCAAGTATGTACACAAGCATGCTAAAATATTTGTAATAAAGACTTCAATTCGATAATTTGCGACAATATTGCGAAAATCAACGAGCTAAAAATATTAGAATGATTGTCATGCAGTCTTGACCTATATGCGATGCGTCGAAATAAGGATACGCCTCTTGTGACTATTTCCGATTCAGCTATAACAAAAAAGTTGAATGCTATATAGTAGTAATGGCAACATCGAAAGTCTCTCCCTTAAAACTGATGAATACTTACCTTAAATGTTATTAGCGCAACGATTAGGCGAATTTCATGAATTGAAGAATATTAAAAACTTCACACATGTTCCAAAAAAAAAAAAAACTAGGCGACCAGGCAACAAAAATTACAAAATTAGATTTGAACAAACCACAACACATGGCTAAATGAATGGTGAATTATATTTATGGTTACGTTGAAAAGGTATATTTCAATGGGCCCGGCGCCGAGCACACTTCGGTTTTTAGACAGACTACACCCGACCCTTACTGAACGGCTGATTTGAGAGAGCAACGAGAGTCAGTCGCTCACAGAATTTCAAATAAAACAGTTCAATGTCGCAATACACTACAAATATCGTTTAAACAGAAAATTAGTGCGCTAATCACATCAACACTAAACATTTGGACTTAAAGAAACCAGATCCAATAGACCAGTTTGTCTATAACCAAAATTAAATCCATCTCCTCCACAAAATATTTTTTCGATAGCAAACGTAGAACACAAAATACAAGGGGCCTCCAAGAAGAATCAGGCTTCTTTTTGGTCCACACCCTCTGTATATGGCGGCTGCGTCGCCATCAGTGCCACCCTGAGTCGTTGAGAAAACCATGGATTGCTGGACATTTGCATAATAGATGATCTGGTGTCTCTTTTCCGAACACATCTTACAGCTTCTGCAGCTTGGATTGTGTGGGAGGCCGATCTCCATTGCGTGCGTTCGGATCGCCCAATGACCGGTGAAGACTGATGTGATCCTGCTAAAATGTCTCTTGCTTTTGGATATCACTTCTTTAGTCCACCTTTTGTCGAAAAACGTCCAACATTGTTTCTATCTCTTATGCTCGCTCCTTCTTGTCACTCTTTGTTGGCTGTCATTTTGAGATAGTCGTGGATCCACCACTAGCAGTTCAGCAGATGTTATCCTCCTAGCTACGGCGCCGCCTGCCGAGGTTGTCACGGCTCTAAGAAATTTTATTGCCGCTTGGCTATCCGAGTAGATCCAAACCTTGGTATCCCTGAGGTCTCGCGGTATTGAGATTCTGTCTAGGAGAGTGAAGGACGGTTTTCCAACTGTCCGTATACATAGATCCCAGCCCCTACACCGCAGCTCATCTTAAAGCCATCGATGTAAAGTAATATTGCATCTTGTTTGGTTACTCTGCCGCTGATTCAGTCTTCCCATATTCCCTTCCAAGGTCATGTCTGTTTGTTCTACCTCTTGGATGCCATTAAGTCTTCTGTCTTACCGAACTCTGCGCAGTATTATCTCTAATACACAGCTCAATCGGCATTCTATAGATTTCTTACTTCATTATAAACACTTTATTATAATTAAACTTTATATTATTAAAAAATTGTTTCTTTCCAATGATTTATATTCCTCTTACGCATTATGCTTAAGACAGATTATCAAAATAGGGCCTTACGATGCTATTGGAATTAATACTTAGATACTAAGGCTACAAAGAGAATTATTCTTATTGGCTAACAAAATTTCACAATCGCCGTGGCAAAAAAAGAGCAAAAAAACAGATGTGTTATTATAACACCCATGAATGGTAACTAACATGCCTAACAAATACAAAGACAAAGTAGGCAGAGATCTTTAAATCATTCAGTAGTCGATCCAACGTCGCGCTTTCATGGGTGTGCACCTGTTGGCTCTCCTTGAAAATACGCACAATATGTTGCTCTCTCACACTACTTGTATTTAGGGCAATCACTTGCCCTCTGCTTATGCGATTATCTGTAGCTGTAGCTTCACTCTCCAACTATTGCATCATCTGCTTTTCTTATATCGCCTTTTATTTACTCCTTATAGACTGGCGGCCATATTGCCGGATTTTCGCTCTTTCGTCTCTTTTTAATAGATAAATCTCGTACAACAAAAGCGAAGATACAGAAATGCCGCCGCATTAGTACTCTATCCGACGAATGCTTCTCTCGGACCTTCTGATCCGTGTTTGGCCAACTTCCTAGCAGGGATCACATACACAATCACATACACAATCACTCGGTGGACATTTTACACAGGAAATCCCGAGATTATTCGATTATCATTATTGCTGCGTCGTCTGGTTTTTGTTTAAGGTAGGGATTGCCTGCCCTTCGGCAATGATTTTGGTTGGTCTTACAGTATCTTTTATAGCCTCAATTGTCTCTCAGTAACTTTTCCAAGATTTCTGCTGCAGAGCTTGGATTGGACAATTTCGCTAACTGGTACTAACTTGTAGGATCATGAGATTCATGCACGACTTTCTGAATCATTTCGGCTTGTTGATTTCATCGACCCTTTTGAATATCTCGTTTGTTTTGGCAAGGAAAACCATGCCAGGAAAAGCTTCCAGTTGCGGCAGGCAAAGTTAATTGAATAGAAGGACAACTTTAATCTCCCTTTCTGCTTTGAGGATTGCCCTATCTTTCGTATGGATGTCTGGGTTCTGATCTTGTAGACACTGGATAACCCTTGCATGATCGGCTTGCCCTTTTGGCAACCCGATGCGGGCGCTGGAAGGCGACCATCTTGGCCTCAATCTACGCCCACTTCTCTGCAAGCAGGTGTCCGTCGTTGTGGAGCTTGTCGACCAGAGCCACAGACGGACTGTCTTTTGCCACCTTCGCCTTTTTGACGAATGAAGTCGCTCTGGCCTTGCCCTGAGCATCCCTGGCCCTTTTAGACGCGCTATCACTCCCGTCAACGCCTCAAGGTTTGACGTTTCGTAGTTCTCAAAGCCCTCAATCTTTGCAACAAATCGAAGCTGCCCGTCCTGGGTATGCCTCCATTCTGACACAGCTGGATTAGCCCCTGACCTGCGAACCTAAAGTCAGATGGCACGAGTTACGCTAATAATAAAATATGGTATATAAATATATATATATATATATATATATATATATATATATATATATATATATATATATATGTATATATCCGATCTGTTATGTACATTTATTCAACCTTATAAAGTTCCGAGCTGTTAAGAGAATGTAAATAATTGAGAGAATAAATGGAGAGAGAATCAGTTCTACGAGTGGTCCCGGCCTGATCCAGTGCGTGTTTGACTTTGATACAATCGATAAAGATCCAAGCTTAGAATTACGATTAAAAGTGAGTAGCTATTTTCTTTATTATTTAGACTTCCCCACTGAGAGTACTGATTACTCATTTGACCAGCTTGCCTGTGGGGCCTTATTTCACGAAGGCCATTTATGCCGACAGTATCATAGCCGTGGGTTGGATCCCAGACTTACTGCCATGCTGTCGCACTGGCTCAAACTACGGAGCAATAATATAAAAGGTGCCAGAACGAATTTAAGCACAAAGGGCATACAAGAGGAAACGGATCCGTCATAAAGCTAGCGCAGCCACTTCGCCACCAACGACCCGAGGCTCCGGGACCAGGACTATGTTGGCACCATGGTCAGCTAAACGTCCTTAATGTAGTGGAGGTTGATTTACAGCAGTCTCAATGGCATGTTGATTCCCTTCAGTACTGCGACATCAGCCTCATCGTTAACGCTAAGGTCGTCATTCATATTACATATCGCCTGCAGTTCACATATAGTGGGATAAGCGTCCGTTATGTACTGCACGTGTGTGTTTTCAACAGGATTTGCTGACGTTACGCCGAACGAAGCAGCTTCCCCTAGCTTTTTCCATTAAGGCAAGCGACATTTTATAGAGGACGACCCTCTCACGCCAGTTTAGTGCCAAAAGGTTTGCCCCTTAGAAAACCGCGCCGAGCCTCCCAATTGCTTTCTTCTAGAACGGTATCTGGATACCAACCATAGCCTTCGTATGCATTAGCAGAGGGGGAATCGGCCAACTTATTCTATAACCTTGCCCTTTCGATCAATCTTAGTATACGGTTTTTGTTTACCTTCGTAAGATAGATGGTTACTTGGTGTATCGCCGCTTGTTTAACAGCATTCGTATAGCGCTACGTCGATACGTCTTCACTAATCGATCTATTCACGTACACTGGTTTGACCTTCACGGCTAACTTTACTTTCTTTAGCCATTCGGCGAAAAAGCACGGCAGTCTGCTTTCCCGCAACCGTGTACAGCAAGCTAAGCAGCATTCAAATAATGGGATCAATGGGATCATCCATGAATGGGTTTCCGCTGTTATAGAAAACGGTTACTGTTTCTGCGTCAGCTTTACATTTTCGTGGCTTTTTAGAATGACATTCCCCTTGTTTTCCCCTTTTTTGAACGTCGAGTTTTTATTATTTTCCATTTGTTCCCATGTGTTGTGGATAAGGAACATAGAGCATTGACGAGGCATAGATAGGAAAGTGCATAGTAAAATACTTAGATTATTCATTATCACTGTTTAAATAATCGATCGTGATTTATCACGATTTAAGCCTTACCTTTACTAGCCATATTAAAGCTTAACGACTTCCACTTTAAAAACTTCTGAAATAGAACAAATACATTTTTTAAAGTGTATCGATTGAAATAAGTTCCAGCTATTAGACAATAAAGTTGCAACCATGATTCCCTCGCAATATCTCTTAAAGATGCCTCATATTCTAAATCGCATCACTTACCGTGGAAACACCGGGTAGAGCGCTTCGAATATTAATTTATAATTTAATAGCTTGGCTACTCGTTTGGATTAGCACGTTGGCTGCACGTTTGCATTGCGTACTGGTAATCTCACACACTACTTTTACATTATCATAAGTCTATGAACAATTAACACAATGGAAACATTAACCTTTTAACAATTTTTTCGGCGTTTACAATAGTGGTTGTGTTGAGAATATACCAGAAAACTACTTTACATCAGGTTAGGATTAGGAGCATACATTTTAATACAATTACAAAAAATATATTAATCAAATTTGTTTCTGAAGCTCATTATTTTGTTTTTATAAAAAGTTTTCTCCCTATGCAAAGAAGATTTTTTTCTTAAAAAAAATTCGATAAGAGCCATCTGTGACATTTATTTGACGTATTTACCACATTTTAAAAACAAGATTACTAACAATGACAGACAAAAAATGATTTTAATGTTATTTGTCTGTAATGGATTTCTAATAATTTAAAAATGCACATGTTTTTTATCTAGAGCGCGGAAGTTGGAATGCGAAGCATTGTTATGCTGGATGAGCAAGGAGGTAAGATTTTTCTGGAAATAGATAACATGTTAAAATATGTGCATTTGTACAGAAACTAAAACTACAAACCTTTTTAACAACAGACACGCAATATGGTTAATACTATAAATTAATAAATATATATAGTAAAATAATAAATGTTTTTTTATTATGATGAGCCGCATTAATGTCCCGTAAATTGACTAAAGACAACGCAAAGGAGAATAAAAAGACGAGTAAACGAGTCGAGTTTGTGAACTTTATTCTTTGGATCCTCCCCTTGGGATGTTGATTGTACTCGTAGGTGATTGATTTGAAGGTGAGATCGCCACTCAGCGACCGCCACTTAGTGATTGCAAAAATTGTTTATTTTATTGCTATGAGGTGATATTGATGATTTTGAGTTCAATAGGGATATGTGAAATAAGTAGTAATTCTTTATTATTGGAGCCAATCCAAGTTGATGTTTTGATTAAAAGTATATTTTGGCTGTTAATGTTTTCTAGTTTGTAGTAATGTAGTAATCTTATGTTTACCTAACCGATTGAAAATGCGCATTAGCGCGTTCCTGCATTATACCCAGTCCTTTATATTAATTTTTTTCAAGTGCAGCGAGTTTAAAATAAATGTCAATGCAACTGATGTTATGTTTTCCTTCAGATGAATAACTATCTACAACAAATTTGTCTCTACAATGTTTAGGGTTGGGTGTGATTGGGTGTTGGGTGTGTGAAAGGCATTTTGGTGTTTCTTTGTTCGGTTTTATCTAAATTTCATATGTTTCATCTATTTGGAAAGAAGTGATTTTCTTTAAATAATTTTGGGATGGATATATAATTTTTTTCGGCGTATAAACAAACATTCTTTAATAAGTATAGGCTGCGCATTACTTTAGTGTAGGTAATATTAATTATTATAATAATTTCTCTGTATGCTCTTTGAATAATTTTAAAATCTACATCACTCTCAATATTAATGTTAATGTACCTGTGAATACAGAGATCAAGTAGATTTTATTAGCCTTTTCGAATGTAATTTCATCAAATTCAATTGTGGTATTGGAAAATTTTGGACTGCCCTACTTTATTTTTATCGGATTTAGTGAAAATTATTGTTTTTTTTTAAATAATAATAATAATAAACAGAAATAATAAACAGAAAGAGAAATTCTTTCTGTTAAATGAAAAACAAGTTTCTATTGTCGTGTTCTGCACTGTATTAAGTAACTTCACTGTGATTATTTTCTTCAATTTTAATTCTTTATAATGCATCGGCAACTGAATTCACCTCTTCATTAATATAATCGATTTTAAATTGGTATTCGTTTAATTTGGATCTCCATTTTTGTGGGCATCCGGTTCATTTAAAGTATGTAGCCATCTAAGAGGTTGGTGGTCACTGGCAATGAGAAAAGGTCGTCTTAGTAAATAATGTAGAAATGTTTTAGTGGCCCAAAGTATGGCGAGTAATTCCTTTTCGATAGCACTGTAATTTAATTCGTGTTAAAGGTGCTAAATGTTAAATTGTCTCCTTATACATATATAACATTTTTAAATTTATTTATTTATCTTCCTTAAAGCTTCCTCCTGATTCAGGCAAACTTATCGAAACAATTCAAAATATATTTTTGTTATAGATTCATGAACTAATTTTTTATTGATACGGGTGACTTTTGAATATAAAGTTTTTGTTTTTTTTATTTATCTTCCTTAAAGCTTCCTCCTGATTCAGGCAAACTTATCGAAACAATTCAAAATATATTTTTGTCATAGATTCATGAACTAATTTTTTATTGATACGGGTGACTTTTGAATATAAAGTTTTTGTTTTTTTTTTCCTGCTCTTAAAGTGATTAATTTGTACGTTGGTCAAAAAGGGTAACTATGTTATTTTTGTAATTTATAATTGATTTTTCCTGACAATTAATATTAAAATTATGTACATGGAATGGTTAATTTGCTTTAAAAATACTATTTCTGGGTAACATAATCAAATTGTTCAACGTAATAGAGCCATTTGATTTTTAATATTCGTATTTAGAATAAGTATGCAAAATATATTTTTATTGATCATATTTATTGTGGATCCTGTGTCTATAAGGCATTTGCGGGTGCGACCTTTGTATACTATTACTATGTATTGGAGTTGTACGAGGTTAATTACTGAAATACTGAAATTTTGTTAGTCTTTAGTTTGGATTGGTTGTACCTGCTGGATTTTAGTCATAATATTGTTGTTCATAATAATTAGGTTGAAATTGTTAATATTAGTCAATAGACATTTTAGTTTGCTCATTGTCCGATGGTCTTATTAGTTTGGTAACTGGGAAGTTAGTATTATTAGATTTGGAGGGTTATTGTGGTTGAGGGTACGTATTTCCCTTAAAATTTTGTGATGGTTGAGGGTTTTGGGTACTATTAAAATATTTTGGAAACGGATTTTTTATTGTGTTTTAATGTATTGGGTGGGTTGCGTGTATTGATTAAAATTAGGTTGGAGTATTTGAGAATATTGTGGGTAACTTGGTTAATATTGGGTTGGTTATTTGGGATAATTTTTGTGTGTTTTAAATTCCTATTAGGATTTCCGTGTTTATTACGGTTTTCTGGATTTCTGTATTCTTAAATATCTGTATATAAAAATAACTGCAATCGTAATTTGAGAGCTACTTCAACCTCCTCCGTGCCCACCCCGTAAATTATTCTGCACTACAGAAGAAAAACTCTTGTCGTTGTCGGACATGTATTTTATCGTTGTTCAAATGAAACTTTCTCTAAGTTACCATCACCTATTGTATTCAGATTTCTTACATCTGGTCCGTTGTTCAGTCAAACAAGAATAAAGTTCCAACCTTGTTCAGCTTTTTGCAAAATAGCGCTTTGTAGAGTTTTCGGAGCGTATAAAAAAAAACATAAACAATGACCGACTGCTACATTGCTTTTTGCCTACGCATAAGCAGCCTACAGCTTATTGTGGCTGTGCGGCCTGGTGATAAAGACGGTATTCAAACGACAGCTGCTACTTCTGGTCCTACTGACTCCAGGTCACCACTGTTACTTGGATCCGCATCGCATGAGCCTCCCAATAATACGAGCCTAATATCTGTGGCTTCTCTCTTCCTCTTCCAATGTACAATCCCCAGGCCATGCCAATTTCTCAAACGTTTCCCACATAACCCATATCGGACAACGAGCAACGGAAACCAAATGTAATTTTTGGAATTGCACCTACTCCTTGCCTTTATCTCAACATTAAATCCGGACGCGACACCAAACGATTTAAAAGCCCACTTGAGCAATAGTTTTAATGCTTCTGCCTCCGAGTTTGTTGTCACTAAATTTAACTTTAAACAGATGATCTAGATACTTCTATCTGGCCTAACCATGTAATTGTTCACGAGTTTGTTACCAAACCGAAAAATGGTAGAATCAACGATCCCTCTCCCGCCAATCGTTCAAAAAACTAACTTCACCCTTCTCCATACACTATCAAAACGTTAGTAGCTTAGTTAGTTAGTTAGTAAACTTAGTAAGTTGTATTAAAATAGTTTTTCTTTTGATGCAAACGTTCTTGTTTTTCCTGATACCTGGTTGAATTCATCAGTGTCTGATTTTGAAATTGTGTCATCCAAATTTAATACTTATCGTTGTGGTGTGCTAATTGCTGTTAAGTCAACTCTGCCTTCTAATCTTATTACAATTAATGTGGACGATAATATTGATAACGATTATGTCTATATTTATTTTGTTCGTATATACCTCCTCGATTGAATACAAGTGTTTAGTTACTTATCCCTTATTCAGTTTATTTACTCTAGTCTTCGAGATAATGAGCACCTTGTTGTCTAGGGCGATTTTAACATTCCCTCTTTGGCGTGGATGCTCTTAATTAATTCAAATACTTTAATTCCCACAAGTGAACACGATTTCGTCCAGGGCCTTTCGTCTTTCCTTAAGTCAAGTCATTTCAATTGTAAATTCAAATGGCAAGCTGCTTGATATTGTCTTCGCTTCTAGTTTCTCTAACTCATGCCTGCAGTCGATTATGTACCCAGAATATCTCATTTATTTAGGAAAACCAACGTTGCTGACTTTCCTTGAACCACACATTGTAATAAGTAGGTTCTATAGTCTGCTTGACTCAGCGCTAGACTTGTTTGTTCCATTCGGAACATCTACTGCGACTTCATATAAGCCTCCTTGGATTACTCGATAACTCCCATTTTTTAGAACATATTAAATATACGTTTAATGAAATATAAGAGACCTGGAGCAGATGCTTTTTAAGATAATTCTGAGTTTTATCAAAACTACCTTTCTCGCTGTAAAATTGAATTTAAGGATAATTCCAAGCAATTCTATTCATTTGTTAAGTCTAAGAGAAAATCCTCTTCTTTACCTACATCACTTCAGTTTATAACACCTCTGAGACCAGCAGTTATTCCGATATCGCTAATTTACTTTCAGAGCTTTCTCAAACCACTTACTAGTAAAATCCGCGTATTAATTCCACTTCTTACCCCTACTCTCTGACTTTTTCCGATAGTATTTTTATTCAAATCATAGATTAAGATATTGTAATCTTAAGCTGGTGAAATCATCATTCTCTACGGGCCCAGATCAAATTCCTTGTTGTATTTTTAAACGTTGTGCCACTACATTGTCAAAACCTCTTTCTAAATTATTCAATTTTTCTTTACATCACAGCTATTTGTCTAAAGTCTAAACAGAATCCTTCATTTTACCGCTTTATAAAAAAAGTAGTCGGTCTGATATCAAAAACAAGGGGGATTGCAAAGGTCTGCGTTATTCCCGAATTTCTTGAGTTAATCATTACCTTGCAGCTTCAAAATCAATGTCACTCGTTAATCTCCACCACTTCCAACCTCCTAAAATTCACATCTTTCATTAGGAATGGCTTTAAGCTAAAATCTCAAGCTGACATAGTTTTGACAGATTTCATTAAGGCGTTCGATTCAGTTAACCATATCTGCTGCTAAATAAGCTTACTCTGCTTGTACATATCTAACCGTACCCAAAAGCTTTTATATAAAATCTGTCTTTTTCAAAATATCCTCGTCACTTTGGCTTATTTATAAATGATTTACCCTCTGTAATAGTCAAAATCTGTATTAAAAACAAGCAATCTCACGTTTTATTGCAAAAGGACTTAAATCGTATGATATCTTGGTGCGTCATCAACGGGCTTAATTTAAATCACTCAAAATACAGTGGTATGTCCTTTTACCGTTCTAAGTTATATGTCTCAAATTTTTCTCTTGGACCAAACATCATTGAGCATATTTCTAATGTATTGGACCTTGGTGTTCTTTTTTAATCATAAATGACATTTTTCCAATCACTTAGGGAAAGACAAGAGGTGTTTTAGCGTTCATAAAACGTTGTGCTAAAGAGTTCGATGATCCCTATACCATCAAAATTCTTTATATCTCGCTAGTTCGTCCATTGCTTGAATATTGTTATTGCTTATGGTCACTCCAGTATTCAAAGTGTCAAGTGCATATCGAATATGTGCAGAAGCAATGTCTTCTTTTTGCTCTAAGGGGTTTAAATTGGGAACACCATCTTTGTCTACCATCGTATACTAACAGGTTGGATATGCCGACACTGCAAGACTTACGAACATGCAATAGTGTCATCAACCTCCGAAGAGTCAAGTCGTATTACAACAGCATCGATCCCGCGTTTGCAAGAAACCCATTCAGTTTATCAGCAAAATCTCGAAAAACAAATAGTAAGCACAAAACAAAACAAATAAAGACACCACCAAAAAGCACACCATTTCTTACCAATCGAGCGCAAGCCCTTTACTAGCGACCATGCTCGAGCCACCGACATAGCGAAATACACTACGAGATCGTATTAACTAGGAGAACCCAAATTTATCGTAATTGATAATTGATTGATTCCGTGAAAAAAACCAGAGACGGCGGACTTTTGATTAAAGCAAATAACACACAAGCCACAAAACATCTAAAACTTACCAAAACGGATACGGAAATAACTATTGTATTGACCTTAGATACAGGAAGTTGCAGGAAGTGCCTCCGTTTCGGACACCCAGAACCATTTGCAAGAGCACAGAAAAATGCCTTAACTTATCAGAGGATAAACACTCCAGCGAAGGAAAACTCTGCAAAAACGACAAAGGATGCGTAAAATCCGTAAACAATCCCGAACTCGACTCTCAACACGGCCCTTTGGACCGCAAATGCCCTACATTCCGTAAACAACAAGAACTTACTGCCATAAAGACCACCGAAAAAGTCGATCACAAAACTGCTTTGGGTATATACTTCGGGCGACACGGATACAAAACAAGAAATTCTTATGCAAACATACTCACAAACACCACAGCCACAATAAGAACCGGAACTCCAAATACTCTCACATCAACATCTTCAAATGCACAAACTACATTCATATCCAGCGACCACAACCAATCAAACACAACACAACCAAGACGATACCGAAGCCATTTGGCTTCTTCGCCTCTGGTAAATTTTGGAGAGCAGAGACAAGGAAGAAGAGAAGTTTATCACTTCCTTGACTCGTACCTTTCTCTTTGGTTGTGGTTGCTGCGCAATTGTTGCATGCCAGTCACTAAGTCAGTCATTCAAGCGGTCAGGTAGTCAGTCAACATGCCAGGCATTACGTCAGTCATTCGCGTGTCCACGTGCGGGGATAAAAGCGTCAACGCAAATGACCCGCTGGCAACTTGCATTTACATCCGACAGTTGAACGGAACTCCCAAGCTCCTCTGCAGTGACTACACGGAAATTGCTTCTTTTTTTTGCGTTTAAAATGGATATTTAGATTTATAAAAAGTGGTTCCCGGAAAATGCTTTAAGGAAATTTAGAATTTCGGCACGATTTCAAAAGAAAATTGAAATATTAGAGAATAAACCTGAAAACGCGTTTATATCAAGCGGACAACATGAACCATCAGAATAACAACCGCATACGGATCTCAACTCACAAAGGAACTCAAACTAAAAATTTTCCCTATTAGCCCAATTCTCTAACAAAAACAAAAATACCACTAACACTAATAGGGATAACCATCAACAGTAAATACAAATATGATATCTTCTATCACTACACCAAAAATTAAATATCATTAAATGCCTCTCCAACCCTAAATACAATTGTAACACACAAACACTACTTCACATCGCGAAAGCAACACTAATAGCAAAAATGGAATATGGACTGTTTCTATACGGACAGGCTCCGAAAAGCGTGCTAAACAAACTAAAAACACCTTTTAGCACTGCAATTCGACTAAATAAATAAATAACTTGCTATATGAAGCCAACATCCTCCGATTAGAGCAAAAACGAGACCTCCAAACAGCCAAACTCACAAAAAACCTCACATTTCCCAAAGATAAACCAATACACAAACTTATCAAACAAAGAAAATAAAAAAATCCCTATCAACCATAGACCGTACAATATACCTCTGTCAAGCACAAAATCTACCCTACGAATCAGAAAAACTACACAAATACCAGCCACCTTGGGACCTTCCAAATCTCATAGATACAACATTTAGAGCCCACAAGAAACAAACCACACCACCAGACACGTACAGAAAACTATACGAACATACCAAAGACAGCCACAAAACACGCAAATTCATATTTACGGACGGATCCAAAATGAACTCCACTCCACTTCATATGCAATCACAACAGATGCTTACATTATTAAATATGGTATCCTACCCCCATACTCATCAGTACCTTCCGCAGAAATAATAGCCATATTAGTAGCGATCGACCAAGTCAAGAGAACAAGGGGAAAGTTCATGATCTGCTCTGACTCTCCCTCAGCAATTGACGCCATAAGAAACACAAAAAACAACAATTTTTACTCTAACAAAATTAGATCACTTCTTACAAATATTGTGTATACTTGGTCATGTAGGCATAGCAGGTAACTAGCTAGCCAAACGCTCCAAACATTAATTTAACAGACATAAGCAGACTCTTGAAACTAGAAATCCTAAGAAGATATTAATAAAACGTAGAACACTGCAATCAATGGTCTAAAAACATTCACAAAAACAAATCAAGCATCGACAATTATTGCAGATTCTTCCATCCCATATCGAGGAGACTCGATCAAATTAAAATAATACGACTTAGACTAGGCCACACAAAACTTACACATGAGCACTACTTTAATCAAATCCAAACCTCACCCTGCCCCTTTTGCCAAGGCGACAATACTATACCCCACCTATTAAAATCATGCGTCATCACTCCTCCCTTGTAAACTATTTATATTCAAAAACACAAACCCAATAAATATCCTCAACGAACTCAACCCAGAAAATTTAGAAAAAACTTAATCTTCTTAAAAACTTCAAACCTATACCACAAAATTAAAAAAAAAAAAAACCAATATGTACATAAATAAAAACCTATCAACTAAGTAGCCAAAATGCAACGAACAATATGTAATTAAACTAATAGCTAGCACTTTACCGTGTTAGTATAGTTTTGTAAATTTCTCTATCTTTAATAATAAACAAATAAATAAAAAATTAATCAGGATTGTTATGGTATTTGCAACGCAGTGAAAGAGGTATCTCCGAACCAATAAAAAATATATATTCTTGATAAGCACCATCAGACGAATCGATCTAGCCATGTCCATCTACACAAACTAATCTCAGTTTTTGAGCTATTAATGCTGAAATTTTAGAATAGTTTTTCTAAAATCAGTATATTTGTCTATATATATTTTTTTGTTTTGTTTTTTTTTACTTTTACCAAGCACGTGCTTAATAGGGCGCGATAGGAGAAATTATAGGTAAAGTTTGCGAGGAAATTAACTATGCGTACTAACTTAGTTAAGATTAAAGTATTTAGTTTAGGAAGGCTATATATATCTATGTTTCTAAAGGGTTCATTCATTTTTTACGATGTACCACACTGGCGCAAGAATAAAATGGAATATAGTATTTTAACAAGGTTTAGGGTATAGATGAAGGTAATACCTGTGTAGTTTTACGGTAGGATAAGGATGGTAAGTTAATTAAAAGAAGTCTACTTGTATAGGAGGGTAACCTTCGGTCTGCATCCCATTTAAAACCGGGTACGGTACAGGGAAAAGTAAAAAGGTCTGTTGAACTGACTTGATGCGTTTCTGTGGACATCATATTGTGGAGTTCTATTGTGGATTGTGGATATTGTGGAACTAATAAATGTATAACATTTTTGTAACGTAGTCGAAGGAATTCGACGACCCTGAATTCCGTCGAAGGAATTCGACGACCCTGAATTCCTTCGACTATCGCTTAATAAATCCAAAATCACCATGCATGAAATATGATCTATAAAGTCAAGTCTAGAAACAAAGCAGACGCAGAATAAATTACCACGACACCATGTTTCAAAATTATTGAGATCGGTTTGTAAATCCGTTTGCTTACCGTCATCTGCGTTGATGAGCACTTTAGAGCTAGCCAAAACTTTGTAATAACTTTTTTTTTAAATCATCTATATTAAATTTATTAAAGTTCCCGTTCACTTTGGCTGGGCATGCAACTTTTCTGTGTTGGGTATTTCTTGTATTTAGTTCCAATTTAGTTCCAATTTAGTTCCAATTTAGTGCTGCCTTTGATTTCCCTCTCAAGCAGTTTGGTCAGGGTTTCGCTACTGAAACAGCGTGAAGATCCATATTATCCTACGTTCGAAGTGACGATATTGGGCCTGCTCTGGAGTGTAGGTCTGATCAACCACCTTAAAAAGTCCACTGCTTTCACAGGGCGGTCTTTGGATTGCTAAGAAATTTTATATCGGATTTTAATTGGTCCGATTTCTCTATGTGACATGGCTAACGCCATTGATATTTTTTCCAGTGCCATGAATTCCTTTTTTAACGACTGTCTTCCTATCTCTATACGTCAATCTCAATAAACAAATATAGCTTAAAAAAGAGCTGACTCGCCTCAAAAACATAAGCATAACCTAACCTGTATTCTACAAAAATCTTTTTGTTATATATACGTTTTTTGTTACATATACGTTTGCGTTAAATGCATATACGCTTGTTTTAAGTCAAAATCAAAAGGAAAGAAGAAATCAAAACAAATTTAGTGTTTCCAGCTTGCGGTTGGTCAAGAATCTTTTGCTTCTGGAAATATGAAATTTGGTATTTTTCCATAGTTATATAAACGACAAGTATTTGACTCCTGATTTGTATTCCAAAAGTGAATAACTTTTAAGTATGAAAATTGTCGCGACATCAACAGTTATATGTTTAGTTCAATGGTCTACGGCGTGTGCACGTAATCTTGTTGTGCAAGCTAGGACAGGGTTCGTCTCCCACAAAATCTGAACACTATCTTAAAACATATTTGAATTTTTTCTAAATTTAATTTAATAATTGATTTTAATTATTTACTTAATGTATAATAGTCAAATTTAAGGTAACCGATATATATTTGCTAATGCAGAGCACTTAAAAAATATTTGTTAATTTTTTAATTTGGTTTTAATTTTCAATGTCAAAGAAGTTGTTAAAAATAACAATAACACATAATAAAAGGAAGTCAAAGAAGTTAGTGCTTTCGGTCGGAGTCGAACCCAGGACCATAAAGGCTACATGGCATGTCGTGCAATTGTTCCGATCTTTTTAATCAAATTTTATTCAAATTTCCATAAAACAATCGCTTCGGTCCTATTATTTATTCGATTAAAAAATGAAAAATATTTTGGGTTGTGTGGCACATCAACGTACTCTCAATTTGGGTCCCTTAAATAGAATATCAATCTGCAAGTGAACGTCCCCATAACCCTCCTTCGCTACTAGCAGCTAACTGTTTTTCAGAGCCGGCCTTATTTACCTTCATACATAGAATAGCGTCAAACGCAGATCTTCATCCGGGACTACGTGGAATTTAATATTTTAATAGGTATTATGATGCTGCTTAAAGTCAATACTTGGCTTTCCTCTATTCCCATGCCAGCGTATACAAGCCCTTTATCTTATAGCCTTTCTAAATGTTAGAA
>VNJM01002705.1:0-11794 GCA_008042475.1 Drosophila kanapiae | reverse complement strand
AATTTCATTGTTCAAGTATAATCTTCAAAAACGATGTTCTAAACTAACATACATTTTAATAATTTTTAAACATTTGTTTGAGCGCACTGTAAAAAAATGACAGGCACATGTATCAACTACATCGACATCATTATGGGCCCAGCAACAAGATGAGAAATGGTGTCCATGTACATTGGAAACCAGTGGTGTATCAGCCATCCTCCCATTAAAATATTTTAGGAACTCCTCCAGATATTGCACGTGTTCAGGGAAAATTTGTTCTCTATACATTTTCACGAAATTATTTATCCGGATTACAAGTTGTTTGATTGTAATGGGGCTTGCATTGATGTCGTCGTTTTTAAGACTCATCATTTTGTTAGCTCCGTGAACGTCTACTTGCTTCAATTTCCCAAATTTGAATGAAAAAATCCATCCCATCTTTTTAAATCCAGTCAATGGAGTATATTCAACTAGTCGATCATGGATGAGAAGGCAATATACCTTTGTATCCATCTTACTCTCCATCTCACAAGTTAGCTCATTGGAAATTTTAACATCAATCGGTCCTGATTTGACTGATTCATTCTCGTATGAAAGATCAACAACAACAAAAGGAGCCTTTGCCATGAATTCCTTTGGAGATAAGAAAGCTCGTGGTTCTCGATTGTAGTAGCTCTCTTGAAATTTGACATACATGTCATACAAGACAGCAAACCGATTTTCATTATATAATATTTAATATTTAAATCCTCATCGGGATATTCCTCCTAATTAAGATATACCTTGGCATTTCTCAAATTGTTTCTGATTAGTTGTCTATTTAATGTAAATGCAATGACAGCGAAACGTGGGCGTTCTCTATTTGCCGACAGCTTAACATTCCATATATGATGTGTTCCTTGTACCAATGTTGGATTGATATAACAATCCCAACTCCGGAATGCGAGTGGTAGTGTAGCTCAACTTTTAACTACATTAAACATTTTAATTTTAGCACTATCGCTTGGAACAATGTAGGGGATCTTCCAACTAATGTTATGTATATCAATTTTATACGATTTTCCATCCAGTAGCCAGTAGGAGAATGAGTTCATGTTTACAGTTTAAAACAACTTTCTTATAATCTTCTCCGAATCCCATCAACATTGTTAAAGGTACAGAAAAGCTGAAATTTCCTCCGGATGGGATATTGTCTCCTCCACTACAACCAGCATTACGATAAAGAACTCCTTCCTGTTGACCAACTGAGAGAAAGTTCTTGATAGTCGATGTAATCCCAGTAAATCGAGTCCTATCCAGTTCACATCCATTCAGCTCATATCTTATTTCGTCCAGAAAATAGGCCATGCAATTATTTTTGAGCATACCACTACCACTATTTGTGCTGCTTGTTCCTGTATTTGCATCAATAATTTTGCTAAGTGTTCCTTCAAAGTGGAGAAAACTTTCACACGGAAGGACATATAAATCATTCGTTTTGAAGTTTTGTTGATATGGATAATAACTATGGTATTCTTTTTTAATAATACTTTCATCATTGACAGGCTTCTATTGAACATAAAAGATTTCATTCACTTGAATATTAGTTTTGAAACTTTATTGAATATTAAATCCCAATGATTTTAAAATCAATTTATTTTTTTTTAATGATAGAACAGGTCGTCGATGTTTGGGGTGATGATGATGATGCTTTCCCTTCATCTTTAGATTTGATAATGTTATCAATGGAGTGATGTGTCGGCTTTTTATTATAAATAATCATTCTGTTGCTCGCAAGTGCAGACGAATTGATACAGTTTCTCCACGCAAATTAACTAAATCTCCGTTCTGATCAGTTATCCGTACTTCAAGTGTGCTTTTTCCTCTAGTGTTGACAGGTAAATAAATCAATTTCCGTGGTGTAATGTTCATTTTATAACCGGGCGGAACATATTATTATGTGATTGTAATATACGTTTGTTAATGACTTAAATGGACGTTGATACACTACGGTCAGTACACTCAAGTGGCCCTTTCGACACCAAGCACGTGCTTGTTAGGGTTAGGTGTTAGTAGGAGCGATAGGAGATGGTATACGTAAAGTTTGCGAGGAAATTAACTACTGGCGTGCCGCCTGAATGTTTAGTTGCATGCGTACTAAGCAAGTTAGGATTAAAGTTTTTAGTTTGGGAAGGCTGTCAACGTTTGAGGTTATTGGGTACATATCAATATAATTAGAACACAAACTCTAAAGGGTTTATGCACTTCATACGATGATCTGACTTATCAGGTCAGAACTCTCCACGTCACCACGGATTAAATTATAAATAAAGGTAATGGTTCTACGGTTGGCTAAGGATGGTAGGTAAATTAGTAAGAGTCTACTTGTGTAAGAAGGTAACCTTCGGCCTGAATCCCAGTTAAAATTGCGAAGAGCAAAAAGTATGAAGATCTTTTGGACTGATTCGATGCGTTTTCTGTGGACATCATATTGTGGATTCAAAACGCACGAGCCATACTCCAAGATAGGACGAACTAATAAAGTATATAATGATTTAGTTACATAAGGGTCATCGAATTCCTGGTGCATAAACTGGCTTAACACGTTGAAGATCCAAAAGAAGAGAACTTTCGTTTAAACTAGGACTAAAAATTAGGTTCGATTTGGACATTTTGTAAGAATAGGTCTGGCTTGAATCGACTTCGTCACCAGGGACAGCGGAGGAGCTAAGCGGCGGGATGAGAGACAAAAAGAATGGAATTTTTTAAAACGCATTAGACCAAGTGGTTTTAAATGATATTATTAGCGAGTTCCTCCTTCTGAAATCGACTTAGAAGGTCGTTAACCAGCACATAAGGACTGATATTCGCGATCTGTCTGTCTTATAAAAGCAGTTTATTAATAAATAATGTAAGTAATGAGAGACCCAAATGGCTCCCTTGCGGGACCCCATAGGTAACCCGAAAAACATTTGATAAGTTGTTTTTAAAGATGACTTTCTGCGTTCTGCCAATCAGATAACTTGATATCCATTTAAGAAGATCAACCGGAAAACTCATTAAATCTAGTTTCCCAACAAGAAGGAAGTGAATTTCTTTAGTGAAATCAGTATAAATTACATCTCACTGAAAGTTTTGTTGGAAGCCCTTTATTATAAATGAAGTGCGCTCCAAAAGATTGGTTGTTGTTGATCTTCGTCTAATAAAACCATGTTGACAAGGAGAAAAGATTGATCTACAAAGATGCTGGAAATAGAAAAAATGCTACATTTTTTTATGGAGAGGAATAGCAAATGATCCAAATAAGGGGAAAGTGGGAAGTTTCTAAGGATAAGGTAAAAAATGTTAGAAGGGGATTGCACAAGGCCTCGGCACATTACCTAAGCACACAGCCTGGTATTCCATTGGGACCTGGCGCATAAACTGGCTTAACACTAGGACTGAAAATTAGGTTCGATTTGGACATTTTGTAAGAATAGGTCTGGCTTGAATCGATTGACAAAGAATAAGTAGTTTGAAAAAAATGAGCAAGAAGTTCGTCATTGTCTGCTGTCATATTTTCAAACGATAGCGAGGAAGGATGTGAATTAGGCTTACGTTTAATGTTGACAAAACTATAAAACTGTTTTGGGTCCTGCGAGAACTGTACCCTGCAACGAGTTAGGTAGTCTTTATAACACTGAGCGTTTAGCACGGTAAAATTAGACCGAACCGCTAAATAGCGAGATAAGACAGATTGAGAACCGATATGTTTAAATTTAGAGTAGAGATTGGATTTTATGTTTTTTGGGGGAGTCAACTCTTTATTAAACCAGGCTTGTTGAGATTGACGGATAGTATAACGGAACACAGTCGTTAAAAAAGGAATTCATGGCATTGTAAAAAATATCCATGGCGTTAGCCATGTCAGTGCACATATAGAGATCGGACCAATTAAAATCTGATATAAAATTGTTCAGTCTTCTATAGTCCGCCCTGCGAAAGCAGTGGACCTATTTAGGTGGCCTACATTCCAAACCTGTCCCAATATCGATAGTCACATCGAAAGTAGGATGATATGAATTCAACATCGTTGCATTCCTCAAAAACTCATAATTCCGACTTCAGTGTGGAGTTCACCGCTATGAGGACACCACCACCTCGGCGGATAGGCCGATCCAGCCTGTATAAAGTGTACACAGCTGGAAAAACTTCGGAGCTAAGGATCTCCGGCTTTAACCAGGTTTCTGTAAACACAATAACCTGGGATTCAAACGAAAGGCTATCAGAATATAATTTAGGGAGCTTACTGCGTAAGCCTCTTGCATTCTGATAGGAAATCAGTATAAAGTTTGTTAGTTTTTTGAAGAAGGCACAGTGGTCTGGTCATGTTAAATATCCAAATAGCTGACCAATTGAACGTTCATGGTTAAAATATATTGTCTTCTTTTTAGTAATAACTTGAACTTGTAAAATGTTGGTGTTGCATTGCATTTTTACAGTGTTATGGAGTTCATAGTCCTTGAGTTTATTAATAACCTGTGATCGCACAGGTATTTCTATAACTTTATTACTAATATGAAATAGATTGTTCCCTTGATCAACATTTGGTATAGAATTGAATGTATAAAAGTCAATGAGTGCACACTCATAATTATGTTTTAATTCAATTTGAGGAAAAAAGTTTTCAGTTATAACTGATGTGTTTCCAGTTAAGTCTATTGTTAACGATGTAGACATTATGAAGCTTGAGTCGGGACTGTCTTTTTTCTCAATCTTCTGATTATACTTATATGATTATTTATTCGAGAATAATGAATTGATTGAATCCTTTTCTATATTGACCAGTTTTTAAATCATCATCCTTAGAGATCAAAAGAAATTTTTTCTCCCAACATTTTCGTGAAATATTCATAAACGAATCATAGTCAATATCACATGATCTCGATATATATGTCGCATGTTCAAGTCATCTTGTTTAAACATTATAATAAAATTGGCATTATCACGTATTAAATGTTTTGGAATATGTGCATTTGTTTGAGATAAATAGAACGAATAAATATTCCTATGTCGTCCCATGCAAAAATAGTTTCGGATATTATCCTGCTTTTCACATGCTACATCATCAACTATCATAATGGAATTGTTTTTAGCCTCCTGCGGTGACAAAACAGAGTCATTTGCTAAAAATGTGTAATATCCCAATCCTTGTATCGGCTTAACAAGATTTTCCAAATACTCATATTTCGGTTGATATAAAATCTTTGAAAATACATAAATATTTTCAAATTTTAGTCCATTTGGACTTTCGATAAGACTTATCATCACGTTAGTTTTTCCACAATTAGATGGACCAACAATTAGAGCTCTAATTGTGTTTGGTAACAAAGAGCAGCTTCCATAACCACTACATTTAATGTTTCTTACTATGATGGTTTTATTTTGAGTTAATAAACGCATGTTATATAGATATGAACTTCATTCAAGGACAATCATTCATTAATTGAGGTTGATATAAAATGGGTAAACATTTTTATAATATATTCAGTAATAAATCAAAAGCCAAACAGGGTACCGGTCTCTTAAATAATTTGATAAACACACTACCATTTGAGGCTCATTTACCTCGTTACAATTACTGTGGACTAGAGCTAGAGGAACGATTAGCACGCGGTGATCGTGAAATCAATGCTTTGGATAAGGTTTGTAAAGAACATGATATTGCATATTCAAATAGTAAAGAGTTGAGTGAACGTCATAAAGCAGATACAGTTTTAATTGATAGGGCTTGGGATCGTGTTAAAGCAAAAGATAACAGTATTGGGGAGTGAGCTGCAGCATATATGGTGACAAACATGTTGAAGGTAAAGAAAAAATTTGGGATGGGCACAAAGCAGTAGAAATAGAAGGTAGTAAAAAAATCGATTGCTTCAATAATCAAAAAGGCCACCAGCGAATTGAGAAAGAACAACAAACCACTTGACTTATTGAATGCAGTAAAAGTTGCTCGCAAAGCAGTATCTAACACTATGGGGTGTAGGAAAAATGTAGTAATTCCACGGGTTTTAACCATCCGAAAAGTTGGTGGTTTCTTGCCACTGGTACCTATCTTAACAGCCCTTAGTGCTATGGGTAGTTTAGCATCAGGTAGAGCAGCAATAGTAAAGACTATCAACAATGCAAAGATGGCAAAAGCACAGCTTTAAAAAAAATCAAAGACATAATAAAAAAATTGGGATTGAATTTACAACCATATAAAAAAGAGTATTCCTCTTGAAGTTGTTCGATATTTGGGAAAAAACTTAGTTACAATTATCATCGTTTCCAAAAATTTGGTACTTTCGACTGTGGACATTTATGTCTAAAATTTTTGTTGGAGTGCAATTCGTCTCACGTTCTTTGTATACCTGCAATCTGAGTTGATGCATTTCTTTGAATCCCTTTCCACACTACATGTGAAGAGCAGTGGGAGGAGAAATGAGTTCTTTGACAGGTATAAAATGAGCCAGCTCGTCTAGGAAAAATATCATTCAGCAAGGAACACTCGCCGCATCCAAAATGTATCCAGCCAACACCGACTTTACCAACGACTCCTCATCAGCAACAAAGACGTTGCCCATCGGCGTCACCCAGGCAGATTTGGACGCCCGGATGAAGGACATCTAGGACGACCCGCTCATGCTTGCCTTTAACTCCCATATAAGGATCTGGCGTGCAACAAGGCCTTTGATATTATCAAAGCCAAGAGAGTAAAGGCAAGTTTGGATCTAATATAATGGTTGAGCTTCCGTCATTTTATGTGTACCTCCCAGATCGTTTCAGTCTTATTGATGACTGTATATTCGATCTTTTTGAACAAAAATGCTACATCCTAATAAAAAGGGAGGATGGAAACATTCATTTCCACTTAAAAAATTAGACAAAATAAAATAACATAATAAAAATTATATATTTGAACAAATTGAAATCTTTTAATTGGAAATGGGATTTTGGGTATTTTGTTTTTCAGCCTTTGCTTTTCATTAAAAAAAAAAAAATAAATAAATAATATTAACAAATAAAAATTTTAAATACAAAAAAAATATATACATATAGTTAAATATTTAATAAAATTGAGTCGAATAAATGTCCCGTCACAAGACTAAGGACAACGCTGGAGATTAAAGATTCAAAATAAAAACGCGGAGTTTAATTATTTGTAGTTCTTTATTTGCTGGATCTCTGCTTAAGACTGAATTCATGAATGAAAAATCTGGGCTCTAGTGCCCTTTGCTTACATAAGTTTGGGAGCGAGATCGCCCGCTCTGGATTTCGGTTGTTTACATTATTTTGGGAGTGGAATAGTCCACTCTGCATATTCTTATTTCTAGATATGTGAATATGTCAATATATATATATATATTTATTAATGGGAAATTGGATTTGCAGTATTTTGATTTTCAGGCTTTATTTTTTTCAGCTTATAAAAAATAAATAAAGTAATAAAAAATCAAAAACTACATTTGTTATCTATTTTTATTTGTAATAATTTTAAGCATATCACATTAGTTGTGTTTAACTGATCAGGTCATCAAACCAGCTCAGTTTATCAGATCGGTCATCAGACCAGGTCTGTTTATCAGTCCACTCTGCATATTCTTATTTCTAGATATGTGAATATGTCACTATATATATATATATATATATATATATATTTATGGGAAATGGGATTTGCAGTATTTTGATTTTCAGGCTTTATTTTTTTCAGCTTATAAAAAATAAATAAAGTAATAAAAAATCAAAAACTACATTTGTTATCTATTTTTATTTGTAATAATTTTAAGCATATCACATTAGTTGTGTTTAACTGATCAGGTCATCAAACCAGCTCAGTTTATCAGATCGGTCATCAGACCAGGTCTGTTTATCAGATCAGGTCTATTTACCAGATTAGTTCATCGGATTAGATCTGATTATCAGGTCTATTTACCAGGTCTGTTTACCAGATCAGGCCTATTTATCAGATCAGGTATGTTTACCAGGTCTATTTACCAGATCAGGTCCTCAGATCAGCTTTATTTAGCAGGTCTATTTATCAGATCAGGTCTGTTTACCAGGTATATTTACCAGATCAGGTCTATTTATCGGTCCAGGTTTGTTAACAGGTATGTTTACCAGGTCTGTTTACCAGGTCTGATTATCAGATCAGATCAGATCTGTTTATCCAATCAGCTTATCACATGAGGGTGATTGTCTGATCAGGTCATTATATCAGCTATATATGTCCTATACATTTCTATATACATTTCACAATGTATTCTCAACATCAACGCTGAAATAACCACTTCTGTTCTTTTGATTTGAATTATTTCATCACAATGAATAAAAATATTTTATATCAATTAACTAAAACACAGAATGCGTTAAAAAAAAATTTCTGAATTAAAACAACTCAAATCTCAGAATATTATTGGATTGGAAGAAACATTTAAGCCTATAACAGATCCATTAAATAAACTCGTTAATAATAACAATAAATTTGAGAACCATATATTAAAAGACACTAAAAATGATAATTGATTAAAGATAATACACCTCATTTACACTGCTCATTTACACTGCTGCCAATAAAATCTCAAAACCCGAGTATAATGATTACAAGTCTTCGGATTGGAGGATGAAGAGTGACGCAGTTAATATTGATGATGCTAATGATGATGATGATCAATAATTGTATTCTCAACCGGCAATGGATGACTCTTCATTTGTACTACCGCATCAAGACTTGGCTCACACATCAAGTCTATCACCGACTTCATAACCTGTATTAACAAGCAAAGTGTCTTCTCCCATTTCATCCTCATTGATATTAAATCAAGCTCAAAAAATGTAACCATCAGTGAACTACAACGAGATTGTATTTTGGATAAAACATATGGACCATACAAAAATGACTCTTTACAATTAGTCTTGGGAAATAACCGAATAAAAGTAACAAATAATAAAATTGAATTTGACGATGGAAAAAACTACCAACTCACTGGTGGATTATATTCTTTAGTATTCCAACATCTACCAAAAAATTATAGTACAAATGATCTGGAAATATACAATGAAATTTTCTTAAAAACTAATTTGGATCGAAGAAATTTTCAACCAAATGGTCAGATTAAAGGAACGAGGGCATTTAAATATTCCAAAATTATTAAGCCACTTTTATCTAAATCACCCATTGCCGAGTCAACTCCCAAGCGCATCAAGGAAATTGTGAGTGGCTCGGGATTTATGTCACTAGAAACATGTATACTGGGACGATTGAAATGAGCTGGTAGAACGTTTACAACTCCTAATTGCATCGGAATCAGCCGGAAATTCAAATCATGGAAACGAAATTACTTCCATAATTGAAGAATTGAGAATGGCTCAAATTATAACATAATTTATTATATATTTATGTAACAATATTTAAATTAGTTTATAATTATCATGTCCGTCGACAAGTTTGGTCATTATATAAGTAATAAGCAGAACTCTAATAATTTAAAACGAAATGAAAAAACCAGGACTCATTATTGATACAGATGGAAACTTTAATATTCAACAAAAACGTATAAAAAATGGATCCATTCCACAAGAGAAGACCGACTTTGTTATCACAGATTATGTCGACATGTCCATAAGGGAGATGAAAACTGTAGAAATTGATGACAGATTAGACAGACTTGAGGAAGTTATCTCTGCTATTATTGAAACTATTAGAAATGAACCAAAATCTAAGAATAACTTCTAGATTTAGAGTATTAAGAAAAGCATTATATCAAAATATTAATAAATCTTAAATGGTTTTACTAACCTTTTAAATATGGAAAGACGAGGTAGTATTAATGAAATACATGCTCCCGCACGTAAACATTTTCTACGTCGCAAAGTTATTACAAAAGGAATTAATTGTTTATAGCAAGCTGACCTGGTGGAAATGGGAAAGTACTCCTCCTCAAATATTGGACATCGTTACCTGCTAACAGTAATCGACACATTTTCCAAATTTGCCTGGGGTGAGGCAATTTAATCTAAGACTGCGAATAATGTTGGTGAGGCAATGGAGAAAATATTCAAGTCTGGACGTGGAGTGCCTAGGAATCTACAAAAAGATGACGGAAAAGAGTTCTTCAACACTCGCTTTAAGGAATTGATGTCTCAATATAAAATCAACCACTTTTCTACATTTAGTACATTGAAGGCATCAATTGTTGAACGGTTTAATAGAACATTAAAAAAACTCATGTGGAAGGAATTTTCTTACAATGCAACCTATAAATGGATTGAAATGTAGAAAGAGTTGATTAACGTTTACAACAATAGGAGGCATAGAACAATAAAAATGGCTCCAATCGATGTAAACAGTGAGAATGAGAAGCATATCTTGAATACTGTTCAAAATACATATCCGACAACATACTTGTTGGAAGATTTAAATGGGAATCCTGTTAAGGGTGGTTTCTATAAGGAAGAACTGAAAAAGACTTGTTTTCCCAATACTTACCTAGTAGAAAAGGGATGTAAATAGAGTTCTGGTGCGTTGGCTAGGATTCTCAAAAACTGAAGACAGTTGGATTCCTAAATCTCAAATTTTGTAAAGACACAAACACATGGAGATATTTTTTATATATTTATAATTTTTTTTGTATTCATTATTACAATAATTATTTTTAAATAATTTTTTTTTTACAATTTTTATCTTTAATTACTAATATATACATTTATTAATTTAGTTTAAACATTTTTTAAAAAATAAATAAATATCTATCTCAAACTTAAATTTAACGTTTCCTTTTTTTTTTATACCATCTATTAAAATATAGTGCATTATGAGTTCCCCCACATGTATGTCGAGTGCACTTTCGTGATTGATCTCGATTGATCTCTTGATTGAGTTTCTATACTTTTTATAGAACCCTCAATTTCGTGTACTAAGGTTTTATAATGACCTATTGCGAGAGTTGAAACTCCATCTTCACAAATTTTTCTTTTATCATCCTTATTATCTAATGTAACTTTGATCATTTTTACTGTACTTATTTCATGCCCTCTAGACCTAAAAATGTACATGCTATCACTATATTGCTGTCCTGTAAATAAAAAATTCTTGTAGGACTCAAATGTAATTTTTTTCAGCCAACTTCGTTTTACTCCCTTATTTTTTTCACACAGTTGTCTGGTTGACAACCTACATTTTGGGATGTGGATGCATACATTTTAGAACGAAGGGCAACAAACTCAGTCATTGACCTACCCTGCAGTTCATCTTTGAAAAACTCTAAGCGTTTCTTGTTACCTTGCCTAAAATTATAGAGCCTGGCCAATTCATCTGGATAGTCAGATGTATCAAATTTTAAATCTACATCTTCACGAATGTCATTATATAAATCCTCTGTTTTTATCAAGTAAATAAATTAATCCGTGCCCATGTAATTTAGTTTTATAGCTTCATTATATTTAAGTTTCATATAACCATACTGAAAATCGTACATTTTCCATTTTGATAATTCCAATACTACAAAGCCTATGTAAATTGGTTTAGCACAAACTTTTCGTAATTTATTCCTTTGGATGGAAAATGTTCACTAAATTTAGAAATACTATGATAATTGGATCTAGATATTAACTCCCTGGCACATAATCTCGGACGTCCGCCCTGAGGACCGACAGGTGGAGCTTCCCATTCTGTGACTAAGCGTACATCCTTTCGCTTTGAACTGCCCTCAAGGAACTTGCCGATTGCTGCCGTAAGCTGCCTCGATAAATAGAGAATATTCCATTTAAAACTAACCCTCTCGTGCGTTATCATTTGGGCGGGCAATCACACAAACAA
>VNJM01001701.1:0-50721 GCA_008042475.1 Drosophila kanapiae | reverse complement strand
CGTTAAAAAAGAAATCTATGGCATTGTAAAAAATATCCATGGCTTTAGCCATATTAGTGCACATGAGGATGATTGCATTATTATGTGTCGGCGCCTTGTTCATTTTTCCGGGCGCACCCCATTTCCCTGCTTGCGCCCATTTGCCCATTGGCATTATTTCCGCTTCCGCTGGCGGAGCGGGGTTGTTGTAAAACTTTTCTTTTCGGGCTTTCCCCTTGACATTTTTCATTAAAACGCATTTTTTAGTTATTTATATTTGGTTGAGGTTGCCAGCGTGTAAGGATGTGTAATAAGCTTACG
This sequence comes from Drosophila kanapiae, assembly GCA_008042475.1. NCBI lineage: Eukaryota > Metazoa > Arthropoda > Insecta > Diptera > Drosophilidae > Drosophila > Drosophila kanapiae. The sequence continues at coordinate 50,421 of VNJM01001701.1, read as the reverse complement.
TTTAGTGATGACAAAATTATAAAACTGTTCCGGGTCCTGCGGGAACTGTACCCTGCAGCGAGTTAGATAGTTTTTATAACACTGAGCGTTTTTGAGGCGAGTCAAACCAAGGAGGCTTGTTTGAGATTGACGAATAGGAAAAAGGACTTCATGGCATTGTAGAAAATATACATGGCGTTAGCCATGTCAGTGCACATATAGAGATCGGACCAATTAAAATCTGATATAAAATTGTTCAGCCTTCTATAGTCCGTCCTGCGAAAGCAGTGGACCTTTTTTGGTGACCGATCAGACCTACACTCCAAAGTAGTCCGAATATCGATAGTCACATCGAAAGTAGGATGATATGGCTCTTCGGGCTGGGTCAGAGACAAAGCAGAGATCAAGCAAGCGATCTAAAGAACTTCGTACATGGTTGACTTGGGACAGTGAAATGTCGAACAAGCCATGAACAAAGACATGTTGTGCAGACCAAGGGGCTCCAGGAATGTTAAAATCACCAATAACTATTAAATGGTCTCTATCCGAAAGTCTATTGGAGACCGAGTGGATAGCGGAAAGATTGTTCCAAAGTTCCGAGAACAGAGGAATGTGTAATACAAATAAAACTGGCTTTAACAGATAGCTTTACAAAAAGCTTGCATTCCTCAAAAACTAATAATTCCGATTTGAGTGTGGAGTCCCCGCTATGAGGGCACCACCACCTCGGCGGATAGGCCAACCTGTATAAAGTGTACACAGCTCGAAAAATTTCGGAGCTAAGGATCTCCGGCTTTAACCAGGTTTCTGTGAACACAATAACCTCGGATTCAAACGAAAGACTATCAAAATACAATTAGGGAGCTTACTACGTAACCCTCTTGCATTCTGATAGGAAAGGCGTAGAGGGCACAATAGTCTAGTCTGGCCTATGAAGACTTATTCGTATAGGCCGTCTCTTTTTTTCATTTGCGTAAATTCCAATACAACAGTGGCAAGTTCATGGTGCTGACAAGGATGTTGTTGAACAAAATAAAAGAATTATTAAGAAGAAGATAACAGAACAAATGCATTTGCTGGGGGATATACCAATTGCTGGTACTGGCAGTACGAACAACGTAGGTTTTTCCAACAACCAATTTTGGTTGCTCGTATGTCATGAGTAAGCTATGATCACTGGCTTGTTGCCACGAAAAAAAAGTCGGCATTCGGATCTTAAGCATTGGATGCTGCCGAAATGTTTGTGAAAACATACCCATGGTTTTACATGCCGCCGTCTGTTCACAGAATTCCATTATAAGCCATTTCTGCCTTCCTTTTAATATGATGTCCGAGAAAGCTCTTGAAGCCAGGATCAAGGTGTTCCGAAACATATGCGAGAGCAATACGAAAAAAAATTGCAGGAAAAATACCATGGAAGATATCTTAAATGTTTTATAAGTTTCTTCCTACCCTTTGATATCTTCATTGGCAGTGGCCGTGGTAGTCACAGCTACGGGAGCACTTGAGACATCGAATATCGGGCTCAGCAGAGGCGAGTGTGATGAGGCATCTTGCAGAGTGCGAAAAAATAATATGACGACGATAAGCCTTCAGCAAGTCAAAGATCACGATGACAATAACGTTAATTTTATTTTATAAAATGTACATACATCATAATTTGCTTAACCAGAAAGACTTTCTTAATCGTTCATACCGCAGTTTCCCTTCTTTCTCTGATTTGTGGGACCGAATTACCGCTTCAAAATATCTCAGACAATAAATATTTAAACTTAACTGACTTTCGATAGGCACTAATCCGTTCCGCGACAGGTATCAAACAAAACTTGTCCAGTAATATGACAAGGGAAAGAAATAACATCAACAACTTCGCAAAGCAAGATACGTTTTCACGCACACTATTAACTTACAAATGCTTTTTATGTCTAAATTTTTCGCAATTTGTCTGGAAATGTCGATTTTGCAATTCTATTCTAGAAAAAATAAATGTACTATTTTGTTCTATACTGCACGTGATAGTTTGTGAAGATAACGGAATATTTTTGCAGTATCCAGGAATACCTTTCAGATATCTCCAAAACATTTTACGACGTCAGTCGATACATTTTAAATACAAAATCCGCCTGTGAAAGGGTGGTATTGTTTAGCTAAAGCTAAAACACCAACAAAATACGCATACGCATTCTTCCTTATTTATAAATTATTACTAACAGACAAAATAATACCGGACATGTACATGTATAAGTAAATATTTAGCTTTAAGCTCTTTTCTATACTATCGTCAATTAAATTATAACATGCAGTATTTTGAAGAGAATAGTGTCGTTTTATATTATACATAGATTTTTGGGCTAACAAATTATAAAGTTGCGCAGCGTATTCTTACATTCTTACAACAGCAACTAATTTTGTCTACATGCTCAAAGCCAAATAAAAACGAGCTTTATCAGTATAAATTACATCTGTCTAAAAGTTTTGTTGGAAGCCCTTTATTATAAAAGACGTGAGCTCCAATCCAGAAGATTTTTTGTTGTTCATCTCCGCTTAATAAATTTATGTTGACATGGAGAAAAGACTGATCTACAAAGATGCTGCCAATGGGGAATGAGTCATTTCGGCATTTAGCATCGCGACAAGTCTCGCAGAAGTACCCAGAACAATGTTCTTACCAATAGCATCGACCGTCCGGGCCGTACGACCTATGCACTTAGCATTGCACACAATTTTGTTGCAAAGCCAACAGTCGACTGTAAGATCGCCAATAGCAATGGCTTTTTGCATTTTTCTATAAAGCAGACAGTTTCACAAGATATTATAACAAATATTCAGTGTAAATTTATTACGCTGACAGTGAAAGAAAGAAAAAAAGAGCGGCTGCGTGAGCCTCCTGCTAAACCTACCAGAGCTACCCTAGAAATGCTACGCTGACTGGGCGGCCACTGCAACCACTGCAGGCTATAGCTAGAGATACGTGTACCCGATATCACTGCCTGTAATCTGTCATTAAGGTATGCCTCTAGAAATCGAACTGCAGTACCAGAAAAGTTAAGGCGATTTTTTTTATTTTCTAGTTCTTACATTTTTTCTGAAATTTCCAAAAAATAGTGGTCATTAAAATTGGACGAAATATAAAGAACGCGAAAGTTTGATTTTTAAATAAGGTGGCGGCTTACAAACTCTGTTTCTATGAAAATTTCTATGTACGCCAGTATGCTAATCTTAGTCTTAAACTAATCTTAGTTTCTAAACTTTGCCAAAAGCGACATAACGGCGCGCCAGATTAGATGCGGTATATGAACCAAAAAGTCTGGCGTCGCAGTTGGCAGTTCGCAAACAATTGTGTTCTTAAGCTATCAAGTCAATTGCCGCTATTGTGCCATTATACTATTTTTGATGATTTGATAAGTGAGTTGTTGGCAACATGCACAAAACTGGAAGAGATGAAAATGGGATCTCTTTTCTGATAACATTACCTTCGGCTTTTGATGGTGTCATCACAGTAATATAGACGTTATCCAAGGAAAACTTGACATTTGCGTTTGATAAGAATAGATTTCAATATGAGGAAATTAAAATTAAAAATTTTTAAATTAAAAAAAGCAATTAATAAAAAAAAAATAAGCTGAATCTGCAACATCAGAAGACATTGCATTCATGATAAAATAAGTGCAAGATACAAAGCGACGAATAAATGTAAATTTATTCTTGACTCCGGTGCAAGGTTTCATCTTATAAATGGGAGTCGGTATTCGACGATAGTGTTGATTTGGTGATGCGTGGCATTATTGTCCGTTTGCATAATGACCACGCGGAGGATGTAACGAGAAGGTAGTTGGAAACTTGACGTAGGTCAAGCGCATACAAGAGGCAGGAATGACAATAAAATAAAGGATGATTAAAACAATGACAGAAAAATCGAGCTTTTGCCATGGTACAGCTTGACAACATTTTTTGGGGTGAAGCTGTGTTAACTGCAACTTACTTTGTTAACAGAGTTCAAAGCAAAAATGAAAAAATTAATACTTTGATAATAAGTCATACAAAGTAAGAGATTTGGATTTCGATGAAACAAATATTTTTTTATCTTTCAGGAATGAAAAATACTACCATCATTCGGGAAATTTGTATTATTGCGTTCCTTACTATCTTTAAGGGATGAAAGCTATAGTACGAAATTAAATTAAACAAAAGTCCAGAATGAAAGTAAGTAATATGGCAACACACAATTGGTGAATGATATATGATCTCCTAAATGAAAGTTAGGAATAAAACAACCCAAATAAGCAGAACATTTAGATGAAATCTTTAAAGAATCCAATGAGGACTGATAGAAATATTGAGTGAAATGAACAATTAAAAAAAAATATATAATGTTGTGTATGCACATATAAATATTGAGCCGAAGTCACAACACTTTGTTGTTGTGCCATTAATATACATAGGGCATTACCTTTGTCACTCAGCGACAGCGTGCCAAGTGAACAAACACATTTCAAGTGCAAATGTAATATGATCTGCACTCATTGCATTCACCTCTTAGGGCCGAGTCAGCATGGTTACGACGCTGACCGCTTATATACATATTTGCATGCATAACTCTCTCTCTCTCAGCCCATTTTACATATATAAAACGGCTGCTCTGCCGCTGCGCCGACAGCTAGCAAGCCTTAGTTTAAGAAGTTAAAGAACACTCAAATAAAGACGTTCAAACAAACCACAACAAAATGGTCTAGTGAATTCAAAAACATTATGGGCAATTCTACATGACGACTCAACACTACATGGCGAACGTGACAGCTGCAATCTTCGGAGGCGACAGGAGGATATATACAATCTAAGTCAAAAGTATTTACACAAGAAAACCGGCTTTGTCCAACATATGACTGGATTCTACAGCAGGACAATGCTCTATGCGATAAGGGTGGAGTACCAACAACATTTTTGAATGACCTCAATCAGCCGGTTCTCTTCCCTGGCCCCCACAGAGCCCTGATCTGTATATTATTGAAAACGTTTTGGGCTTTTATTAAAAACAAGAGGACCATTGGTAAAGATCGGAAACGTGAAGAAGCCATTGCTGAAATTGCGGAAATTTGGTACAAATTGACCATAGAATTTGCACAAACTTTGGTATGATCAATCCCCAACAGACTGCAAGCTGTTATTGATGCCTAAGGAGCCACTGCCGAAACGACGACCAGCGGAAGACCAGTGCGAAGACCGGCACCGGCCCCCCCTGAGCCAATAGGCCACGGAAATCAACAGCGGAACAGCAGCGAGAGGGGCAACCCACCACTTTCGCCTGCGAAGGAGCATCAGTGAAGCCAACCGGCGACGACCATCTGACGCAGAGGATGCGGATCATCAATATATATTATAATCAAAAATATAACAAAATTTTTATAAAATCGTACGGAACCATTTCCGCTCGCTAAGAAGTATAGCCCGTAAAGCTATACGAAACTATGGGTAGGATATATGTAAAAGAAAACAAAAAAAATATATATGAAAGAATAGATGAGGGGTAAATTCAGTGAGGAAATAGGTGATAATTATAATTATAATTTTAACAAAAAAAATTATGGCTATAGTAGACGTTAAGTCAGTGGATTCCACTGCTAACGTAATAAATAGAGTTTAACCAAATAACATTAATTTGGAATTTGTAAATATAATGCTAATAATATTTGTTATAATAATGTGTGCCAATTGCTTTTATAAATTTTACAAACTTCATAATAAATGTTTGAAAAAAAGATATATGAGCCAAGCAAACGACTTGGACAAAGAACTAAGCGCACAAACAACAAATACTAATGATGCAAAATATAATAAAATGTTATTAAATGCATATTAAATAAGTAACGACAGGGAAATGAAATAAAATAAAGCGAATTTAAAATAATATATATATATGTGTATGTATATTCAAGTATGGATACACAAAGAGCCATAAGCAAAACATATGAAAGGGACCAATACTTCAGTAGAAGAGTTCAGCAGTTAGTATCTATAACCCAATATATCATATCCATAATATAATGATTGGAATGAATTATTAAAGGAATTATCAAACATTAAAGCAGAATTTGACAAATCACATAAGTCACTAACCCAAAATATACCGATACAGGAAACCACGGTTAGAAAACACGTAGAAATATTAGTTAAATGCTTTAATGAAGCACGAATACTAATATATGAACACAGAGATAAGTTTAATAAAGATCATTGGTCTCAAGTATCAAAGTTTTTGATCAGAGTAAGATACAATTTAACAACTATTAGAGAAAAAATCAAGCTCGATATATCAATACCTCATGTTCTTAATACTTCAGTAATAATTAAAACTGGTGAAGAACCAGAATCAAAAGAAATTATTAATATTGACCAACAGGATTTGGAAGAGGAAGAAATAAATAATCTCACTATACCAGCTATATTAATGTCTGAATTGGACAATTTTTCAGATTCAGATACTAGCTCGACCCTAGTTGAAGACAAATTTATTACGGCAAATACTGATTTTATCAACACTGCATCAAAGCTTATACCAGTATTTAATGGTAAAGCAGAAAACTTAGCAAGTTCATTGGAAATTATGAATCAATGAAAGGTGAACACGAAAAATTAGCTATTTCAATAATAAAAACAAAGCTAAAAGGTTTCGCCAGAAACCTAGTTGGAAATGAAACAACTATATCAGAAGTCATTTCCGGACTAAAAAACAATGTCAAAGACGAAACTGTAGAAGTATTATCAGCAAAACTTATGAATCTATAGCAACGCAATAAAACTTCTAACCAATTTATATTAGAGGTTGAGCAGATGACAAAAGGTCTAGAAAGTGCGTACATAACGGACGGTCTACCCCTTGCGTTAGCCAGAAGTTATTTTACACAGTCTGCTGTTAAGGCAATGGTCGTAATAATAATTTAACGACTACAACAGTTCCAATTATAATAATAATGGAAGAGATCAATATTGAGGAAACAATTGAGGACGTGGTATCTCAAATCGAGGCCACAATAATAATAACGCCAATAACAATGTGAAAGTAGCCCAAAATACATCGAGAAACTCTCAAGACCCTTTAAGTACCCAACAGTAGAAAATGTAATGGTTCATGCAATTAGTCTCAGTCAGAATATATTTGTTACTTTTACCAACGTATCCACAGGAAAAAAACTGTTGTTTCTAGTAGACACGGGTGCAGACATTTCAATAGTCAAAGAAAATTCTGATGTCTATCATGACATAAACGTTAACTATATGATAGATATAATAGGAATAAGTCAGGAATAGGTCAAAATCAAAAGGGTTAACCTCCATTGAGATACAGACGACTAAGTATATAATCCAACACGACTTTCATATCGTGGACTTACATTTTGCTATTCCATGCGAAATACATAAAGAAATACAACTGTCAATTAGACTTCAATCCATCTGAAATTTCCAATTTATGTGCCAATAACATATAGTTCTGGCAACAACTCAATACTTCTGCCAGCAAGAGCCCAAGTCAAAACTAATAAAGAAGATAGAGAAAGTCTGTATTATCTCAACTATCACAGAACTTTCCTTCACAATTTAAGTCACAGCTCTCAAGCTTACGCACCTAATACAGTTCCACTCCCTAGAATTGATGACATTTTAGATCAACTAGGGCGAGAAAAAAATTTTTTGTGTCTTGACCTTATGTCAGGATTCCACCAAATTGAACTCGAAAAAAGTTCACGAGATATAACGTAATTTTCAACGAGCAATGGCTCGTATCTTTTCACGCGATTACCTTTCGGTTTAAAAATAGTGCCTAATTCATTTCAGAGGATGATGACTATCGCATTCTCTGGACTAGAACCATCACAAGCATTCCTTTATATAGATGACTTGATAGTTATAGGTTGTTCCGAAAAACATATGCTTAAAAACTTAACAGATGTTTTTGAGAAATGCAATCTAAAATTACGTCCAGAAAAATGTTCATTTTTTAGGCATAAGGTGACTTTTTTCGGTCATAAATGCACAGATAAAGGAATACTTCCAGATGATAAGAAATATGACGTCATCATGAATTACGCAGTGCCGCACAATGCGGACAGCGCTAGACGTTTTGTAGCTTTTTGCAATTATTATAGACGATTTATTGAAAACTTCGCCGAATATTCCAGGCCCATAACAAGATTATGCAGAAATAATGTCCCTTTGAATGGGCAGTTGAATGCCAAAACGCATTCCAATATTTACAAACAAAATGAAACCAACATTGTTACAATACCCCGATTTTAATAAAGAATTCTGTATAAATACGGATGCACGCAAACAAGCATGCGGAGCGGTTTTAACTCAAAACCATGATGGACTTCAATTTCCCATTGCTTATGCATCTAGATCTTTTACTAAGGAAGAAAGTAATAAGTGTACTGAGCAGGAATTAGCTGTAATACCATATATATATGGAAAACATTTCATAATAAAAGCAGACCTTTAATATACCTCTTCTCAATGATCAATCCCGGTTCTAAAGTGATCAGTTGAATACTTAAAGGGAAAAGACAACTATGTAGCTGATGCGTTATCAAGAATAACTATCAAAGACCTACAAAATATAACTGGTAATATCAATAAAGTCATTTCAAGATATCAGAATAGACAGTAAATCCGCGCGGAAAATAAAGAAAAAGAATTGCCAACGCAATCTTTAGATACAGCTTTTAGGCCCAACGTATATGAAGTCATAAACAATGACGAAGTACGTAAAGTAGTTTTCTTTTTATGTTTATTTAAACATGGCAGAAAAATGACTGCAAGATACGATGTTAGCGATTTATATACCAATGGAATCCTAGACTTAGGTCCATTTTTCCAAAGGCTTGAACTATAAATAAATAATAAACTATAAATAAAATCAGCCAACTCAAAGTGGCACCGCGGGAAAATATCTTTGAATATACTTCAATAGATAATTTCAAATTAATGGGAAATAAAATATTGATAACATTAAGAGCAACGCTACCCTAATAGATAAATAAAAATATAATGAAGGCATTCTGTCTAATTCCCATGACGATCCTAAACAAGGAGGTCATACTGGCATTTCAAAAACTATTAGCAAAACATCAAAAGACATTATTTTTGGAAAAATATTACTGAGTATATACGAAAATGTCAAAAATGCCAGAAAGCTAAAATAACTAAACTTAGTAAGACCCCACTAAGAATAACAGACACACCCATAAATATTTTCGCCAGAGTTATAGTGTATACTATTGGTCCACTAACAAAATCAGAAAATGGCAACGAGTATGCAGTTACTTTAATATGTGATTTAACTAAGTATTTAGTTGCTATACCTGTTCAAAATAAGAATGCTAATTCTGTCGCTAAAGCAATATTTGAATCTTTTATCCTGAAGCACGGTCCAATGAAGGCGTTCATTACGGACATGGAAACAGAATACAAGAATTCAATTATAGAAAACTTGTGCAAAAATTTAAATATTAAAAATATTACATCTACAGCACACCACCACCAGACAGTTGGGACAATTGAAAGAAGTCATAGAACTTTCAATGAATACATACGATTTTATATATCGGTTGATAAAACTGATTGGAACGTATGGCTTCAATACTTTGTCTTTTTTTGACGCATAATTATTGTCCATATGAGCTAGTATTTGGTAAAACAAGTGATTTACCAAAACAATTTAATAGCATAGATAGCATAGAAGCAATATAAAATATAGATGATTATACAAAAGAAAAAAAAAACAGATTAGAAGAAGAATATAAAAGAGCTAGGATAATGATAGAAGAGCTTAAGAATAAAAATAAAGTTCTATATGATCAGAAAGTAAACAATATTGATATATCAGTAGGAGATAACATATTATTGAAACAGGTCATAAGTTAGATTATAAATATACTGCTTCCTATAAAGTAACGGAATAGGAGAAATAATATTAAAATAGTTAAATGTTAGTTAATATAAATGTTATTGATCATTTCATTTTCTTTATCGGTAAGTACAATCTGAAAAATTGTTGTCCTAATTTATAGATAATAATAATTATAATAACTTCATGAAATTAAGTTATTTTTCAAAAGGAGGGAGATGTAGTATTTGCACATATAAATATTGAGCGGCAACACTCTGTTTACCGAAGTCACAACACTTTGTTGTTGTGCCAATAATATACATAGGGCATTGCCTTTGTCACTCAGCGACAGCGTGCCAAGTGCCCAAACACATTTCAAGTGCAAGTGTAATATGATCTGCACTCATTGCATTCACCTCTTAGGGCCGAGTCAGCATGGTTCCCACGCTGACCGCTTATATAAATATATGCATGCATAACTCTCTCTCTCTCTCTCTGCCCATTTTACATATTGTTACTTTTCTTATATATAATATATATAAAACGGCTGCTCTGCCGCTGCGCCGACAGCTAGCAAGCCTTAGTTTAAGAAGTTAAAGAACATTCAAATAAATACGTCCAAACAGACCACAACAAAATGGTCTAGTGAATTCAAAAACATTATGGACAATTCTACATGACGACTCAACACTACAATTGCATGTTTTACTTACTTGGCTTAATAGATTTAATATTACATCACCGTCAAATTGTTCTAAGCAACACAATAGTTGAGGTATCCAAGGAAGCCAGTAGGATGGGGGAATTCCAGACACATATTTTTCCAAAGTGATTATGAGGGTGTTTGATTGGTTATCATAAGACATAAACCACAGCACTTTTGCAATATATTTTCTGGTTTTGCTTTCGTTTTGATTACGGCAAGCATGCAAATAGCATATTAAAGCATTTGCTGCTAATGCGATTTGCTTATCTTTTAAAAACATTTGTTCCATATAATCCCCCCACATCGCCCAGGCTTTTGTAAGACCATCATGAAGCTGCGCAGCAGCACTGAACGACTTTCCGGCTTCTTCTGATCGTCCAATTTGGGCTAGCAAGAGCCCTTTAAGTGCATAAAATTCGGCATTCATTTCACTTGTAAAGTATTTTAAATTTGTAGACTCAATAACTTCCAAGGCTTCATTAATTTCATTTCTTCCGGACGTTGATGGCATTTGAAGATAACATTTCACTTGTTGTCGAATTTTCTAAAAAAAAAATATAAATAATTAAATGACATTAAAAGGAGTCCGAAATTTGTGAACACTACAGTTTGCAAGATCTAACACAACCTTAAAACAGCTACAATTTTTATAGGGAAGGCAATTAAAATAATAATTATTATATAATAATAATAATTATAATTATAAATTATTGTAATTACGTAAAATATGGTATTAAAAACATTTCCAATCTTAAGTCTATATTGTTTTTTACTTATATTTTGCATCCATTTATTCTTATACATTTGTACAATAGTAATTACCGATCTGAAGACTGTAATATCATGATTAGCCAAAAATGTGAGTAATTGTATGTATTTGTCTTTTTCTGATCAGTAAAACTTTATTTACAGATAATTATCTTCTAAATATCTTCTGATTTTTAGTAATTCCAGTACAATTTTTAATCGCACCAAATGTCAAGTTCAATATTGGGCAGAAGGCGAATAAGTGGCAAGTACTCCAGAAAGAACATAAGATCAAAATCCAGATAAACTATTTAATACCCGCCATTTACGTCTTTGAATCTCGGAAAATCAAATCAATAAATTAAAAAATTTCAGAATTCAAGTCATTGTATTAAAAAGTAATTCAAATAGTGTCTAATTAAGGATCATGTACTTACTACACAGATTGTCGCGTTGGAGATGAAGCTCAACACTAATCGGTAAAATAGTTATTTTGTTTATTTTTGACATATGTACTTAAAGTGCTGTGGTATATCGGACCCTATTAAATTAATATTTTTATCAGCTGCAACCGCCAAGTCGAACCAACTGTATATACGCATATTTAATTATTTATTTGGTTTTAGCAGAGTGAAGAACTATATATAGAGGTATGACGGGATTCAGCATTAAACCGCGCAGTTTGACTGTTGGACCCGAAATGCTCGATTCTACTTCCTACATAACTAGGGGGAGGGGTTTGAACCCGCTTAAGACTTGTACTTTTCATTTTCGCTTTTGTTTATTTTATTCATTTGGTTGTACAAACCAACAAACTAATTCTAGTTAGATGCTTTTTTGTCTATTTAAATTATGATTAGGAATTAAAATACTTCACTGATTTCGGAATGCTTATTTTTATTTTTATTTATTTAACTAAAAAAAAAAATTATTACAAAATTGAAATTTTGTAATTTTTTGAAAAAAAATTTTTGAAATATAGTTCTATATTGTTTGCTAACCTTGTTACATACTAAATAAGTGTAACTTAAGTTAACGAAAAATTACAAAGAACGATGAATACAAAAAATTACATTATTTTTTAATTGAACTTTCCAATGATATGACAGTGTATACTAAATTATAATTTATGCAATGTACACGTGTTATGAAGGGCAAGATTAGATCTATAGGTTTAGGACCAAAAGAACAGGAACAGCGAAATCAATGTAACATAGGAGACCTGATAAGATTAGAAATTCAAAAATATGGCGTCGCATAGATACATACGTAGAGGAGCTTTTGTAGTATATGGATTGTCAATCTTCTTTTCCTAACGTCTTATGATTAAGACCCTCATAGCCTTACGGACTATGACCAAAAGTGGCTTTAAAAAAATAAGCAGAAAGCAATGGACCAAGAGTACTACCTTGCGGACACTAGAGAACACATTTACGACAGACGACAATTGGTTATTGAATATAACACCCTGAGTTTTATTTGAGAGATGAAAATAATTCAAGTCAAGTAGAATTTGTGGGAATCTAAAAGGAGAAAGTGTGTAACCATTTCAATAAAACAAAGTTTAATTAAGCGTTTTGCCCAATAGTTTACGGATATTTATTATTTGACCTGAAAACAACCAGAAGTGAATATATATTATGAATTTTATTCGTCCAGCAACAATTGCACCCCGCTTAACAATGCATGGTAATTTTGTTCCCAGTCATGAAAGGGTCTGAGCTTACGAGCAATTTATTTATCAAATCTCTTTGTGTAAACTCATGATGTCTAACTTTAAATTTCTTAATTGGACACAACAAGCGAATAACTATAATTTCAGGACACTGGACCAAATCTTTGTGAACAGATGGGGAAAGGTAATAAAATTTAATAAGCATTTTTGCGGTATCAAGTGTAAAGCTTCCAAATTTGTCTGTATTTATTCAATACACAGATGATGCCATGCATTGCATTAATGTCACATATGTAGCATTTAGAAGTAGACGTGTCACTTAGAACTCTACAGACTTTTCTATCTAACATTGTTAAATGCTAAATATGTTTAATTTTGGAGAGTGCTTTAAATAAATATGGCTCTCTCAACTAAGCTTCTTCATCTAAAAGTCAATTGGGTCAATATGAATGTTATTGTTCAATGTTTTCTGTTTGTATTCCAAACAGATTCAGATTTGGTTAGAAGTTTGTTTCTTGTGTTTCCCTTTAGTAAGAATTTTAGGTACTAAATTTGAGTTAATGCTCCTCCGGCCACTCTTTAGACTTCTTTGTCAACGTCATAGCAGGCTTCTTTGATGACTGCCTTGTTTCTAAGATCGTCGTCTCTCAATCCCCGTCAAGGCGTAGACAGGCACTAGCGTCCCACACATCTGCTAAGCGTCACCGGCACGGTTACGGTACCATGAAAAGTACCAAAAGACAAAATATTCTTGCTGGCTTCGAAACGAAATAACCACGCATACATGCATCCGTGTATGTGAATGCATGAACACGCACACATAAAAAGGCCAATTCAAGCGCCCGAGAACCTTCTTCGATATAAGCCTCTTTCCGAATGAACTGATCTGAACGGTCTATAGGGCGAGGGCGTAAAGAGAGCGAGCAAAATTGCCGAGCTTTGCCGAAGCTGCAGGGTCTGTCGCATACGGCTCTCTGGGGCCTGTCGCTAAAAATTTTTTGTTCCATTTTCGTTGTATGAAATGACTAGTCTATATGCTGTATGTTTGGTGGCAGCACGTAGATGCTCAAGTCTGCTTAAACGTAGCAGGTCCGGCATAAGAAATACCGTAGGTGACGTGTACTTCCGTGTTTTCTCATCGCTACGTATAGCGGCCTCAGTCCCACTCCAAATCGTCTTGCAACAAAAATCAAGACTAGTAAATTAAGCTGTTTTCTTTCGTCCATTGTTTCGAGGGTTCCTAGCGCCAATTAAGAAACTGCGATCCTCAAAAAAATTATTCAACTATAAAGGACACGAATTGTGGGTACCTATGGGCTTCGGACCTTATTCAAACAAAACACCCTGATGATCAGTCCAAAGTATGCTGCTTCTGTAAACAGCTGTCATCAATTCCATTTTCAACACTGGATATGGGGTTTAGTAGGTCTACTCTGTTCTTTGATGCTACCAAGACGCATCGAATACCTCCACCAAGTTCTACCCGCAAGTTTTTTAATGCGGAATTAACATCCAGGCTAGCGTTAACGAACAGGACGACATATAGCATATTCGCTTTTGGACTTCCACATGTTTTTTATAGTTGCAGAATATACAAATTTTTGCTTGTATCTTAGGATTAGCTTCCAAGAAGCAGGCATGAATGTCAAGCGGTTTTCCGGTAGACAACCACTGAGATCCCTACGAATAAGCAGATTTTGGCAGGAGCAATACCGAGAAAATAGAAAAATTCCTTTCAGCATAAATATACTCAATAGAAGCGTTCCGTGACATATAGAGGGCATTTAATAACGTCATGCCAAACTTTATCCACCACTTGTGGGAGTTATCCATCAAATACTCACATTCAGAATGGGCACATCACTCGGAGAATTGACTTTTACAAGGCATACGTACAAGGTAAAACACACACTAAAGTCCACTCATCATAACGGACAGACAACTTTGGATGAGGCATAAACTCGTCTGAAATCAGAATTTGTACTCTTAAATATCAAGTACAAGATCCCTTTTGAACTTCCCATGATAAATGCATACCTTCTTTCCTTTAATAAAAACGCGGGATAGTTAAGGCAGCCAAGCTATTATTATTCTGCAATAGTTAAGCTCATCATACTCTATGAAGTCACGGTACGGTGGCCAGCCTTAGATAAAGAAACCACAGCAAAACAACTTCGGATAATGCTATAATTAACCTACTGGGCCTGGAAAATGTGACATGGATAAGGCCAAGGAAGCTGCTAAGGAACACTGGACCGCTTAATCCTCAGGCCGATCCTCACTGATAGAAATCACACATTTATAATAAAAGTCTTGGAATCGGGGTAAACCCGGCAGCCAATATGCCTCTGTTTTAATGGATCCAAATTTGAAAATAGATTTGGAGGAGAAATTTTCTCCGACCACCCAAATATCAAGCACTATTTAAGACCTCCGAAGTGTATACTAAGCCAAAGTAACTTCAATAAGGGAGCTACTCTCCTGTCTGCGAGATTACAACTCGCAGGAAAAGTACGACTACTAAATATCTGAAGCGATAGCCAAGCAAGGTCTCATCGAATAGAAAAAGACTAAAACAATGAAATAAAAATGTTAAAAATACTCCCAAAAGAGGCAAAACTATGTAAAGAAATGAAGTTAAAATGTTAAAAAGTTTATTGAACTTTGGCTGTATTGTAACACAGGCTGATCTTGTCAGTCAACGAGCACCCGCATTTAGACCTTTAGACCATTTCCAATATTGTATAACTAAATGCGATTATTACACTAAATAGCAATTTTATTAGAATAGAGATGGTGCGTTTGAAAGGGAAAGCCTGATTGATAAATATTAGTCTTGTCTCGAACCAAAACAACATCAAGCGCATCGACTTTGGAAGAACTCGATTGCATTGTGACGGCAAACCATCTTAATCTTAATATGATATTCTAATTAAGGGGTTACGAGGGTCTGGCAACTTGAAAAAATCGTTTTTTTTTTTATTTTTTTATTCGATTGTACAACTCATTAGGAATATTCTCTGAAAATTTCAAGTCGATCCGAGCAAAACTGTAGAAATGAGAGAAATTTAAAGCCCAGGGCGTCGAACGTCTTATAACCGGCAATTCGGTCTTGGGCGTCGAGCAGATGCGTCACGCAGTAGCAGGTAAACGGCGACCCAGACCAAAGAAGCGAGAATGAAGCTTCGGCAAAAGAGAAAAGACTTTTTGGACCGTGCAGCTGAAGCAGAACCTTCCCTTTATGGACCTGGAATCGATGATTCCATGTAAGTAAAAAAAAAATTGTTACCCCTGTTTTATTTCGCTTTAAAACTTTAAACGCGTTTTTCTCAAAACCACTTTTTTGAAGTCGGTAGTCAAGATTTCTCAGCGACTATTGCACCGATCAACTTCAAATTTTGCACACTTCTTTTAGACATGTTTTTGTTGTCGTTGAACGAAGGATTTTAATTTTGTTCAATTACAACGCATTTTATAAGCCAAAATGTGGCCAAAATTTATGCCAAAAATAACACTTTTTATAAAAAACGCTTTAAAAAATTCAATTTTTAATGAAAAAAAAAATCCTTCGTTCAAAGACAAGCTAGACACATACACTAACAGAAAAACTTTGGTTTTTTGATTTCAGATAAAAATTGACCGAGATTTTCTGCCTACCGTGAGGACACGATTTTTGGTGTGGTGCAATTCAAACCTGCCTTAACAACTCACTTTCAAATATTTTATCTTCAAATTTTGACAAAATGTTGTTCAAGTAATGTTCAATCAAGTACAATAAACAAAATTGGTAAAATTGTTGTGGGCTCTTTTAAAAAAATTCACGAAAATAGGGCTTTTTTTGTGCTTCCAGACCCTCGTAACCCCTTAAATAAAAAGGAGCAAAACTGAGTAATCAAATTTAACAAAAATGTAAAGAAGTTTATTGGACTTCGGCTGGATATGAATAAAGGCTGGTGCACAGCACAGTGCACTTATTTAAATATTTTTGAAATATTTTATAATATAATGCAAAGATGCAAAGAATACGAACAAGAATAGCACGATAGCAACAGCTAAAATCCCTGTATTTATAGGGATCTCCCCGTGGTGTTCCTTGGGTCTCGATTTAATAGTATATGCCATATAACCGTTTTCCTTGATCAGTATTACATTTAATTTTCGTTGTTTTTTAGCAATCGTTCTAAGTTCGTTAAGATTAATGTTTTTTGTTTAGAAAAGCTATCTACGTTTGAAGTTATTGGGTAAATATATCATTATAATTAGCACATAAAAACTCGTAAAGGGTTCATGCATTTCATGCATGCATTTCTACAGTGGCGCAACAATAAAGGTAAATAGGATCTAGTATTACTACTCGGTACGTGGAAATTAAGGTAACCTATCAAGTCAGTAATCTCCACGTCATCACGGATTAAATTGTAAATAAAGGTGATACCTAGCATGGTTCTACGGTTGGCTAAGGATGGTAGGTTTATTAGTAAAAGTCTACTAGTATAAGAGGGTAACCTCGGCCTGAATCCCAGTTAATGTTGCGTAGAGCTAAAAGTAAAAAGTTCTTTTGGACTGATTCGATGCTTTTTCTGTGGACATCATATTGTGGATTCCAAACGCACGATCCATACTCCAAGATAGGACAACCTATCGAAGTATATAAAGCTTTTGTAACACACCTCTGGCTTTATTCACCATTCATGAAATATGATCTATAAAGTAAATCGTCGACCAGAGTGATTCTTTCCAAAGAGCAGCCGTTTAGCATAGTAAGTTAGTTTTACTGTTGGTTAAGGAAGGTAAGTTTATTAGAAGAAGTCCACTTTTATTGGAGGATAACCGCATTAAAAGATAATTTTTTGAACAACATTTTGAGTCTTGGACAGAAGCGAAAAACAAACAAATGCGATAATACTCTTTAAATAACAAAAATATTTATCCAAAGATCGAATTATTGTCTTGAAATGCACCGCAAAGAACTAAAAATATAATTTTTACTAGAGTTTAAACTAAAAAAACAATCTTTAATATAATTTACCAAAAATAACTTCAACATAACTTTTTAAATGTATTTATATTTATTTTTTTTAAGTAAGGACAAATCATATATTTTTAAGCAAATCTTCTTTAGGTGTTCCCCAGTTCCGTTTCCAGGCATTATATTTACTTTAAGATGCAAACTATACGTTAATTGCATGGAAAATAATGTTGTACGGGAAGTAAGGGCACGAAATCTAAGGGAGGGAGCAAACGCGCATCGGAACAGCAGACAGACAAAAACAAGGGACAACCCAAACCACCCAGCGCAGTCGTGAAAAAGGTCGATTGTGTGCGCGAAGGGACTGAACTGCCAAAAATTAAAAATGTCGCATATTAAAGTAGGAGTTTTCGATTTCTTCAGTCACTTTTCTTTATTTTCCATGGCCTTGTTAGAAGAACGAGTAAAGAACAAATCAAAATTTTTTCACTCAGTGCAGAGGTCGCGGCTAACTGCGCAATATATTTTTTTGTGCGTGGGCGAAGACACTGTATTTGTTGTCGCGACCTTTTTTTGTCTCCTCTTTGACGCCTATTTTCAATAGATATTGTTGTTGCATTTCTTCATAGATGACTACTTAAGGAGCAAAGTGAGCTAAAAGAGCCACTACGTGCCCTTCCAGGCTATACGGCATTACAATTGGCCCTAATGGTCTAAGTGAGTCAGACTAAATTCGGAATATTTTAACAACCTATCCTAAGCAGGGTATTGTAAGTAACGGCTATATTTAAGCGTAAGAAGTTATGTTTTACATACCTGAAAACAATCCACAATTGGTACAGATGGAATTGTATATATTCTCGATAATGTCTCCTGACAAACTCCGGTCAAATTGTGCTTTCGAGCAATTTTTCCAAAAGAAATTATCGCTTGCGCAGATGCATGCACGCCTAACATTGTACTTCCTTGATCAGATTGTTGCTCCAGGTGTTGTGTTATTATTTGGTAGTGATGTTGCCGCCAAGTAAATATATCACTCCAATGTGATAAGTCGTCTGATATAATTGGTAGTCGATTACGCCAGGTTTTTACAATGGCTTTCATGTCATGCAATGAATTATTACGAGATTGAGTAAGTCCCTGATGAATCTGACTAGCTTCATGAAGTTCCATAATTTGTTGCGAAGCTTGAAGGTATGGTAAATGAATGTGTGAAACTATATTGGGTAAACGTCGCCATTCACGAATACATAGGCTAGACGCAATTTCAACATATCGTTCAATGCTATTAGTTTGCCTTTCATCTTGATGGAGAATAGACAAGTATCCTTTATAAAGGTTTATCTTAAAACCATGATGTTTCAAATAACATTGTTCTGTTTTAGCTAACGCAATTTTCATTAAATTCCAATCTGGTACTCGCCAGGAACTTTCAAGTATCAGAAACATATTTTTTTCTCGATTAGTTTGAGCATAGTCTAGCAGAATATCCCACTGGTTCAGTTCCTTAGCACAACGCATCCAATGTTTTTCCCAAAGCAATAATTCACTATTAACATATGTATTTACCAGGCCATTATTTAAATCTTGCTTAAATTTAGTCATCGCAATATCATAGGCACCTTGGGCTTCTTCAAAAAATCCCATTTGTTCGTATGAAACAGCTACATTTGTTTCCGGATAGTGTGCGAAGTTTAGCCAAAGACCGGCCCACAGATCTTCCTCATGCATACAAGAATACATTTTTGAAAGCGAGTCAAAGATATTATTAGTTTGCTGTACATCCGACTCCGACAAATTTATGTCCACGTCATCATTACTATCCCTATTACTTTTAGTGGATTGATTAACAGTCATATCTTCTAAGACAAGTATAGCTCTGTGCCATAGGTTATGAGATTTACCTAGGTACGCTAATAAGTTAGGTGGAATATAAATAGGTGGTGTGCATTTAGTTAAACTTTCTACAAAAGTATTCAGTGTACTTGGAAAGCAATCCTTTTGGTTGACATTTGTTCCAGACGATAAAAATGGTATTAATTCCTTTGTTATGTTAAACCTTTGATCTTCAGAAAATATACTCCAAATTCGAGGAAACATAGACAGCCACACGCTTTGTGCTAGTTGGGCATCAATATGACATAACTGTGAAGTAGCGACAAGCATCTGATCAGTCCTTATATTTCGATTTGCTTCTAAAAACTCAGCTTGTTTATAAACAAGGTCCAATAAAGTATCACGGCGAGTTGGCAATATTTGTTGACAATCATCTTTACGATCCGCCGTAAATTCAAGCTTTAAGTCTATATCAAAAACGTCATCTTTATCATCCAAACTTTGAACAATTTCGAAAGATTCTGATTGAGATGATAAGAATGACACAAAAGGATTTTCTTGATTTTCGGTAGAGTTTGCTGGTATAACTGATGTTATACTTGGTATTTTAAAAGCTTCATTGGAGCACTGAATTTGAGTCATTGTATTAGCTGTCAAAATAAGCAATTCAATACATTGTTTTATCCAATAATGTGCACCAATTGTATCCCATGCTTGAGAGCAAATTATGTATAACAATCGATCATGCAGTCTTCGACGCATTGATGCGTCTAGAATCTCAAAAAATTTTGCACGAATATGTGGATTTTGAAAACGCAAACCATTTAAAAATGCTCCCTCTAGTTTACTTGTCAGCTCAGTTTGTTTAAGGACTTCGTCCCTATATATATAATTTATTATTTCCAAAAATTGTACATTAAGTTCTATTTCATCTGCAAATTTTCTTTCAACATTTTGCATCAATTTTACCAGTAAGGCGGATTTTTCCCGAATAGATGGAACTAGTGTCATTATGTTGGGATCTTTTGTTTTAATCCAATCATCGAGCATTTTAATTATACATTTTATAACTTTTATTTCAGAGCTTTTTTCTATTAGACTGACCAATATCGTGCCAATAAAAAGTTTCCTTATTTCCACACTCATTATAAAAATTCTATTTTTGATTAATTCCAATGAAAGCACCAAAAGTTCTAAAGCTAGTGAATTAGAGTCAGGAGGTTGTGTATTTACATTAGTTCCGCTTTGGTTATTAATATGATCCTTTGTAAGACGATTAAGAACTCTTATAAATTGAACTAAAATACGATCAATGTAAATGTGATTATTTGTTGTGCACGCTTTTAATATCATTAAGGTTCCAAACAGCGACGACGCATTCGGTTGAGGGCTTTTTTCATAAAATGTAAGGTTATCTGTTATCATTTTACTTATAGCACTATATAGTAAATCGAGATCGTCATGTTTATGCTGTGTGTCTGGCGGAAAAATGGCCATAAGTCGTGTAAGAAATATATGCATCAGTCGTACAATCCGAGTATTTTGATGTATTATACATAGAGACAAGCCGCGTTGGACAGGTCGTACAATTATTACCAACTGCTCAGGATTTAAAATTGTAGTTAAAAATGTTAAAAAATCGATTCCAGTACAAATGTTATTTAAGTTGTGATGAGGAGTTTCCACAGTAGCAAGAACTTTATCCAGCCAGTTGAGTTTAATATCAAAGGGTTGGGGCCAAATCTCCGGACGCATTGCCATTTTTAAAAGCATAACACATCTGAAAAATAATATAAATTATATAATTTAGGGCCTATTTTTGAATATCCAGTAAACTTGTGTCATTGAGGGAAATTATTTTTCCGAGTAATTTAGGCCCACAAAATCATGACAAACTGACCAACAAACTACCGGTTGGAGCTCATTTAATAATTTTTAATCATTTCTAATAGTTTAGCTATGCTTGCGGTTAGAGCTTAATGAATAATTTTAAATCTTTTTTTTTTAAGTTAGATATTGGCGCCATAACCGATTTGTCAAGATAACCTGTTAGTTTGAATTGACAGTAAAAATGGAAAGTCAACACAATTTTCTTTTTTCTATTTATATGTATTCCTACAAATTGCTGTGTTATTTTTCAATAAAAAAACAAATCAAACTGTGGTTTTCTTAAGTTTTGCAAATAATAACTTTATTAATATACATATTCTTCTGCTATTATTATTTGGACGAAAAATAATCATAAACATCAAATCAAATCTATAACAGCATGTTAATAAACTAATAACAAAAAAGTTTTTTTTTTTGCGCATTTTGCAAAAGACAAATAGGTCGAATTTAGTACATAAATGAAATTTTCCAATTGGTCAAAAGTGGGTTTGATCAGCTACACTAGGGCTATAGTTTTTAAATTTTTATTTAGTTGAACAAACTTAAGTTTGCACATAAAAATTTGGACAATTACTCAATAAGTTCAAAGCAAAATTTTTACAACATCGCATTAAACAATAAAGTATTTTTCCGAGTCCGCAGACTAATCACCTTTTTTCAAAGCGTTTATTGAATAATTTTTGATGCAGTCTTCTTTCTAAATGATTATAAATATTAATATCATTATAATTTTTAACATCCTAAATAGTAGTTTAAATATAGTTTTTAGTTTATTTTGGTTTTAATTTGATCAAGAACCAAAAATACCAGCAAGTCAATCGGAAAACTTTTCGTTTTTAAGGTCTTTGTGGCAAAATTGAGAAATGATTAAAAATTGCCATATTTCAATAAGTAGTTGGAAATATGTTTAAAAATAGTAGAGACATGAAGACATGAAGTTTTCGATTTTTTTATTTCAGCCGTTCAGGCCCGTTCTGACAATTATATATGTACTAGCTGCAATAGAAATACGACTATTATCAAAGATCTTAAAACTGTACGGAGAGACTAGTTTGCGTAGAAACGGACGAAAGCAGAAACGGACATTGCTAGATCAAGTCTTCTGGTGATGTCTTCTGTCTTCTGATGGAGTCGAAGGGTGATTATTTCACTGAGTTTCAAACTTTGACTAAAATTATAATACCCTGCAAGATAAACTTGAAAATGTGGTGCGTTTCTTTTTTATATTGCCAAGTAAAATATCTTATCTTATCTTATTATCTGTACAAATCGGCTTTTTCTCCTATCTTAACAAAGAAGATATTTTTATAAAATAAATTATTAAAAATATATTCTTTGATAACCGACAATGTTTAGTACCATTATCTCGGATAAATAAAATTTTAACATTACCTTCGAGATAAACTTTCTCCTGGTGAAATTAGTCCTGCTTGTGGATCATTGACTTGGCATGCCAATCGAACCAAAAAATTAAGTACTGTGTCGCAGTACGACTTATCTATAGATCGTAGAACTTCCTCAGTTTTGGTGTATGATCCAGAACCTATGAAAACAAAGAAGTTGAAAATATAACATAATTTGGATGGACTTCAACAATTGGGTTATCCTATTGTTTAGAATATCCGTACAGTAGAAAAATTGTTGCATAATTTTGTCACTTACAATTTACAAAAGTATTAATTAACTACAAGAGCTACCAAATTCTTTGGTATAAGGTAGATGCAATCGATTCTTTTTGTGAATGGATTCACTTCTAATAGCTTTCCAAAGAAATCGATTTAATGGATGTAAGCATACATTTATACCTACAAAAGTTAAAGGGGAAACCTAAAAATTAGTGTAACAAGAATAATAATAAAAAAATGAAAAAGTTATAAATTACTTGAATGGCTTTGTGTTTGAGACTAATATAATTTATCTTTATTGGAAAGACCATCGTCTTTCTTATTAGTAAGAAGCTATTGATTAATACTGTTTAACACCAGCTCTTCAACATGTTAACATATTTAAGGTTGCTTGGCGGTCAATTAAAATGCATCCTGTAAAGGGAAAAGATTAGGCGAAGCAGCCCTGTAGAAAATTAAACAGTGACCTATCAGGCCAGTACTCTCCACGTCATCATGCATTAGGTTATTGATGAAGGTAATACCTAGCATAGTTCTACTGTTAGCTAAGGAAGGTAAATTAATTAGAAGAAGTCCACTTGTATAGGAGGACAACCTTTGGTCAGTATCTCATTTAAAGCCGCGTAGAGCGAAAATTAAAAATATGTTTATGATTAGATTGAGGATTCTGAAGACCTGAAATAGATAGGACGAAGTGTATGAAAGTTTTAGCATTATTCACAATGCACGAAATTTGATATAAAGTTTAGAACACAGGCGCAGTTCAGTTCAACGTATAAGTCGCAAGCATGGAGTTAGCCAACTCTTTGGGCAGGTCATTAATACAAAATGCAAGCAATAGAGGAACCAAATGAGTTCCTTGGGGGTCCCAGAGGTAACCCAGAGAACATTTCTGTTTCCTCCCAATCAGATAACTTGAGACACAACTGGAAAACCCATTAAATCGAGTTTCCTAACGAGAAGGGAGTGATAAACGGAGTCAAATGCTTTGCTGAAATCAATATAAATTACATCTGTCTGAAAGTTTTGTTGGAAGAAGTGAGTTCCAACCCAAAAGATTTTTTGTTGTTGATCTTCACTTAATAAATCTATGTTGACATGGATGAAAGACTGATCTACAAAGATGCTTTCAATGGGGAGTTATTGCTTTTCCAAAAATTTTGGAATGGCTGACAATTTTAAGATTCCTCTATAATGGCTGGCATCCGTTTTGCTATCTTTATTGCGGAGAGGAATAAAAAATGATTCCTTTCAAATAAGGGGAAAGTGGATAAGGATAAGGTAAACAATTTTAGAAGGGGATTGCACAAGGGCTCGGAATGGTACCTAAGCACAAAGTCTGGTATTTCATCGGGACCTGGTGCGTAAACTGGCTTAACACGTTGATCCAAAAGAAGAGAACTTTCGTTTAGAACTGGACTGAAAATTAGGTTCGATTTGGGCATTTTGTAAACTAGACATTTCACACAAGGAAAGTGGACACAAAAATGTATGTGAATTCGCCCCAGATTGCAGCGTTATAGAGGTCAATACTGCGACTGAGTGCGCTGCCGAGGGAGTCTGCGGTTGACTTTCGGGGAGCGGTAGGGATCCGCCTGTCTGCGGTGCGCCAACCGCGGTTTTTTTTTGCGTTTAGGGGACATTAAATCGAGCATCCAGCGCTTCGAGCACATCGTTCGTTTTACGGAAACAAATTAATTATTCTATAAAACCGTTTCTGGTTTGCCGCATGAAAGACCTCATTTTCCCTTTCAACATCTCGCAGCAATAGCGCAGCCAATATTTTTCACATATCGTCGACCTTCCGTGGACAATGTTGTTGCAAAGCCAACAGCCGTTTGTAAAATCGCACATAGCAACTGGCTTTTTGCATGATCTAACAACGCAGACAGTTTCACGAGACATTCTAACTAATTATTACTGTGCCTTTACGTTAAGCATGGTGCGGAGAGAAAGAATGAGAACGGCTGTGTGCAGTAACAGGGAGAGCGTTTGATTAAGGAAGCAATCCACGGCTAAGCGAAAGAAGCACTAAAGAAAGGTAAAAAAATGCAACACAAAGGCAGCACAACTAAATTGGAATTGGATTGGAAAATACAATCAATACACAGAAAAGCTGCATGCACACGCGAAGTGAACTGGTACTTTAAAAATAGATGATTTAAATAACACTCCGGTTGTTTAGTACAAAATCGAGAGCGAAAAAAAAAGACCGAAAGAATAGACGAACGAGAAAATACGACCAATGCAGCAGCAAGATTATGAGACAAGCAGAGCAGAAGAAAGTTTTACGATTTGCTGATGAAAAACAAAAAAAAAAAAATACTCAATACTCCCGGACGCACAGGCAAGACTTTTGATATTCCATTTAAAGCAAACGTCTGGCGATGTGTTTGCCTATATTCTACGCAAGACAAAATCCGAAAAACTAAAAATAAAAGTGAAAAAATTTTAATTTTTTTATGCTAGATATTTCATCTTTCAAAATAAAAGTCCCTAACTAGGTCTTTTGCACAATATGCTCTGAACGCTTTTGGCTAAAGTATGTTGTTATTAAGGAGTTCGAAGCAGGCCAGACCAAACTAACAAACTCTATCCTTATCTCATATCAGAATGCAAGAGGCTTACGCAATAAGCTCCCTACATTAATTGTATTCTTTCGTTTGTATCCGAGGTTATTGTGTTCACAGAAACCTGGTCAAAGGCGGAGATCCTTAGCTCCGAAATTTTTCCAGCTGTGCACACTTTATAAAGAATGCAACGATACTAAATTCCTTTGTGTAAAGCTATCTGTTATAGGCAGTTTCATTTATATTGCATGTTCCTACATTCCTTTGTTCTCGGAACTTCCTATCCAATCGGATAGAGACCATTTAATAGTTATAGGTGATTTTAACATTCCTGGAGCCTCTTGGTCTGCTACCAAATCTTCAAATACTCTTTTTACTACCGCACAACATGACTTTATTAATGGCTTGTTCGACATTTCGCTGTCTCAAGTCAACCATGTACGAAATTCTTTAGATCGCTTACGTGATCTCTGCTTTGTCTCTGACCCAGACAGAAGAGCCATATCATCCTAATTTTGATGTGACTATCGATATTCGGACTGCTTTGGAGTGTAGGTCTGATCGGTCACCTAAAAGGGTCCACTGCTTTCCCAGGGCGGACTATTTGAAGGCTGAACAATTTTATATCAGATTTTAATTGGTCCGATCTCTATATGTGCACTGAAATGGCTAACGCCATGTATATTTTTTACAATGCCATGAAGTCCTTTTTTAACGACTGTGTTTCGTTATACTATCCGTCAATCTCAAACAAGCCTCCTTGGTTTAACAAAGAGTTGACACGCCTAAAAAACATAAAATCCAATCTCTAATCTAAATTTAAACATACCGGTTCTCAATCTGTCATATCCCGCTATTTAGCGGCTAAGTCTAATTTTACCGTGCTTAACACTCAGTGTTATAAAAATTATCTAACTCGTGGCAGGGTACAGTTCTCGCATGACCCAAAACAGTTTTATAGTTTTGTCAACACTAAACGTAAGCCTATTACACATCCTTCCTCACTATCATTTGAAAATATGACAGCAGACAATTCTCAGGCAATCGCCGACCTTTTTGCTCAATTTTTTCAAACTACCTATTCTTTGTCAGTCGATTCAAGCCAGACCTATTCTTACAAAATGTACAAATCGAACCTAATCTTCAGTCCTAGTTTAAACGAAAGTTCTCTTCTTTTGGATCTTCAACGTGTCAAGCCAGTTTATGCACCAGGTTCTGATGGAATACCAGGCTGTATGCTTAGGTAATGTTCCGAGGCCTTGTGCAATCCCCTTCTAAAATTGTTTACCTTATCCGTGGAAACCTCACACTTTCTTCTTATTTGAAAGGAATCATTTGTTATTCCTGCCAACAATTATAGGTGAATCTCTCTAAGTTGTCAGACATCACAAAACTCTTTGAAAGATCTATAACTCCCCATTGGCAGCATCTTTGTAGATCATTCTTTTCTCCATTTCAACATAGATTTATTAGGCGAAGATCAAAAACAACCAATCTTTTGGAGCTCACTTCTTTTATAATAAATGGCTTCAAACAAAACTTTGAGACATATATAATTTATTCTAATTTCAATAAAGCATTTGACTCCGATTTAATGGGTTTTCCGGTTGATCTTCTTAAAATAATCTCAAGTTATCTGATTGGCAGGACGCAGATAGTCCTCTTTAAAAACAACTTATCTAATGTTCTCCGGGTTACTTCTGGGGTCCGGCAAGTGTGTCATCCCTTATAGTTTACATTATTTATCAATGACCTGCCCAAAGTTTTGGCTAATTCTAGAGTGCTCATGTACGCAAATGACGTTAAGCTTTGTGTGCAGTATAAAGGCAGTTCTTGCCAGTTGGATTTACAAACAGATTTTAATAACTTTCAATCATTGTGCCATTTTAATTTATTAAACTTAAGTGGCAATCTAATGACATTCTCTCCTATCACTCCCATGCTTGCGATATATATGCTAAACGGCTGCTCTTTGGAAAGAATCACTCTGGTCGACGATTTGGGCGTCCGCCTGGATCCTAAACTTGAGTTTGTAGATCATATTTCGTGCATGGTGAATAAAGCCAGGGTGTGCTTGGATTTCTTAACCGGTGGTCAAAAAAATTCAATGTTACAAAAACGTTATATACTTCATTAGTTCGTCCTTCATCTTAGAGTATTGATCCTGCGTTTGGAATCCACAATATGATGTCGACAGAAAACGAATCTAATCAGTTAAAAAGAACTTTTTACTTTTCGCTCAACGCAGTTTTATCTGGGATTCAGACCGAAGGTCTTATACAAGAAGACTTCTGCTAAATAATATACCATCCTTAGCCAACCGTAGAACTATGCTAGGTATTACCTTCATTTATAGTAACGTGGAGAGTTCTGACCTGATAGGTCAGGTAAATTTCCACGTACCGAGTAGAAATACTAGATCCTATTTAGATCATCTTATGAAGTGCATGAACCCTTTAGAGTTTTTATGTGCTAATTAGAATGATATGTACCCAATAACCTCAAACGTAGACAGCCTTCCCAAACTAAAAACTTTAATCTTAACTAACTTAGGACGTATGCAACCAAACATTTAGGCAGCACGCTAGTAGTTAATTTTCTCGCAAACTTTACCTATACTTTCTCCTACCGCCCCTACTAACACCTAACCCTAACAAGCACGTGTTTGGTGTCGCAAGGGCCACTTGAGTGTACTGTCTGTAGTGTAAAAACGTCCAAGGCAAAATGATTTGTAAAGACGAAAGAGGGCGTGGCCAAATTTAAAAACAAACGATCTGCGTGCAACAGGTTTAAGTTTAGTCACCAAATATGAGGTTGGTTGTTATACACGGAAGGACAGTCGGACATGGATAAATCGTCACACCTGCTGATCAAGACAATATATACTTTTAGGGTCGGAGTAGCATCCTTCTGCCTTTTACATAAATTTTTCGGTTGGCACAATGTTATTATACCCTCGTAGCCTATGGGTATACAAATTCCAGACGTTGACAGCCAGCAGACTTTCCGGTACTTTCTTCTCTCCTCGGCGTATTTTTTTCGCGGAGACTGAGATCGCCTCTGCATACGTTTGCATAGATCTTCTTATGTGCCCCGCTCGGTTCTTAATGCCTAACGGTCCTCCCCCATAGGATCGATCAGTGTATCCCGTATTTTTTCAGGTCTCATATTCAACACCATATTAGGTCAAACTAAAGAAATTTTCTGTAAGTGACCTGCCCAGGCTGTGCCACCCTTAAATTTTTTTTTATAAAAATGTATACAATTTGTAATACTTTCCTTGTACTGTAGAGTCCCGAATGTTATCAGATGACTTTTTTCTCTGTTCTAATAACTCGGCTCCTGAACGTTTAGTTGACGTTTCCCGCAATAATTCATCCTCAGATCCATCAACTTTGGATTCTCGCTCATCTTGTTTAATTCGGTGGAGTTCCCATTTAATAATAACTTCTGCTAAGTCGACAGCTAGTTTTTTATGTTCAATAGATGCAGTTGGAGGAAAACCTAGGCGCTGCATATAGTTAATCAAATGTTGTACAAGTTGATGTCTAACAGGAAAATAAACCTTTAATATAAATGAATCAATTAATAAACAAAAATTGATAAGCAATCAGTGTACTTACTTTATAATGACGAATAATAAGTTGTAAAATATGAAACAACTGCTGCATGGCGTGGCCTTCTTCAACGATAATTTTTTTTGTCCAGTGAGTTAACATTGTGTTTCCGTCTTCCATTCGTAATGGCATTGCTGGTGTTAGCACATCAAGCGCTTGCTTAACTATAGACCTGGCTTCCAAAGCATGTCCTTTTAGCAGAGAATGAAACACTTGCAGGACTATTTTTTTATGAATTGCCAATCTAGCGATAATATGGGCAAGCAATAAATGACCGTGATATCTGGCAGTGGGGTCCACCGAATTTTTACTCAGTAAACAAGGCCAAGCAAAAGTCATAAGACGCCTTAACTTATTACCTTGTCGCTTATTATTAGCATCTCCATCGTGTATGTGCTGTGATGCGCGTTCTACCAATAAACATGCTAGTTGTAACAAAGCAATTCTCACTGCATCATCATATTGTTTATCGGGGTCAAAAACTTTATTAATAAATACAGATACAATATTTTTTTCATCT
Organism: Drosophila kanapiae; assembly: GCA_008042475.1. Taxonomy (NCBI): domain Eukaryota; kingdom Metazoa; phylum Arthropoda; class Insecta; order Diptera; family Drosophilidae; genus Drosophila; species Drosophila kanapiae. The sequence continues at coordinate 20,404 of VNJM01001701.1, read as the reverse complement.
TCCTGATATGGTGTTGGTGGAGCGCCAATAAGTTTATTTCCTTCGCCTTTATCAAAACTTACAATGAAACATGGAATTATAACAGCCGTTATTATTTTGGCTTTTAACTCTTCAGAAATTGTATTGTTATTAAAATTTTCAACAAAGTAAAAAAAAGCGTTTCGTTTCCAAGTAACGGTAAAGCTTTGGGCAACTGTGCTTTGTAAAAAATCTCGTAAGAAGTAGACGTCAGGTATAAAACGATAACAAAGTGCTCGTAATAATTGAAAGAGTAAATCAATATCATTTGTATTATTTGAAAAATACAAAAGAAGTATTTTTCCAATTAAATGCCACAAATCGCAAGCTACATTTTCATCGCATGTCAAAGACAAATTACTCTTCCAGCAACTTTTAAGGACATCTACAATGTCAGGCCGTGTCGGAATCCACTGGTCATCAGATTCCATTAATGTAAAAATGATAAGAACAGACTGATGCTGCACCTCGTACATATGAGGTTGATTGAGTTCGGTGCTACAATTTATGTAACTCAATAATTTATTGTATTTACTTTTTTGTATACATTTTCGAAATGATGATCCGACTTTGTGCTTTAAAATATATATAAAAAATCGATTCCATTGAGCATCTATCATGATCGATTCCATTAAAAATAAATCGACAGTTTCAGCTGGAAATCGTTGAAGAAACTTAAGAAGTGCTTCCCGGTATGGGCTAGATGCCTCAATCAATAGGTTTTTCTCAGTTTTCAACACAAGATGGCACAACTTTTCAATAAATTTTACTGATGCTGATATATGATAAAACATTTCAATAAGAGTCACAATCTTCTGTTCATACTCTCCACCTTTTGAGGACGCAAAGAAATTAATATTCGAATTTGTACACTTATAGTCTCCGACAAATATTTCAATTATTTTTGAACAATGTTGTAATATTTGTTCACTTAACTTCTCATTGAACATTTGAGGAAATAACTGGGTAAAATAAGATAATCGTTTAATGGCCGGAATAGATAGATTCCTGTGATCACCCAATTTCAACAGCAGTGGTCGCATGGCAGATTGCACCTGAAAAAAATGAACAAATAAACGTATAAGTATAATGTGATAAATGGTGTTGTCTATGCCACCGAAGTCTTGTTTGTCTTTATTTAAAGCCTAAGTGGGCGCGTAGTGGCTCTTTCAGCTCACATGGCTCCTTAGGTAATTTTTTTTTTGGGCGGCAGCATGTCACGTCGCACGTGCCCAGCCATCCATGAAGAAAGGCAACAACAAAATCTTTTGAACATAGGCGTCAAAGAGGAGACAAAAAAGGGCCGAGATGACCACGATCTTGAGTTTGCAACAACAAATACAGTGTCTAAGCCACGCACAAAAAAATAAATTGCGCAGTTAGCCGCTACCTCTGCACTGAGTGAAAAAAATTTTGATTTGTTCTTTAGTCGCTCTTCTTAGAAAGGCACGAAAAATAAATAAGTGACTAAAGAAATAAAAAGTTCAGAATTTTAAACGCGATATTGTTCAATTTTTTTCGCAGTGTAGTCCCATTTGACCTGCTTCACGACTGTGCGATGGGTTTCGATGTTGGGGGCTGTCCTTTTTTTTTTTTGTCTCGCTGCTGTCCCGATGCGCTTTTGCTCTCTCCTTAAATTTGTTGCCCTAGTTACCGACCAGTCGGTAGGCAACGAGCCTCCAGCCAAACCACCCAGAGCTACCCTGGAAATGGCCACACACAGCCATACATCTGGCTGCAGTTATTGCTCACATCGCAAAAGGATGCCCCGACCCTTCGACTACAGGAAAGAAATTCCAGCAAAATTCTGATTATTCATCTCTTTTTATTATAAACATTTCTTTACTTATATATAAGCGTTTAGATATATACATATACGTGTGAAATAGCCTTGCCATCCCATTGCGTGTTTTGACAAGAGTGTCAATTCCAAAAATGTACGGAAAATTTTTGTAAATTGATTTCATGAAACGGAATATTAGACAAATATAAGAAATAAAAAGAAAAGAACGAAAAAGGAATTGAAGGATATATGCATGACAGGCTTTAAATAGGTAGTCAGTACAATAAATTCATACAAACTATAGTAGTGGTTTCACTTGGCATTGTAAAGATACAGAGTCATCAATTTACGATGTGATTAACATAAATATGGAATATATTACCTTAAAGTAACTTCACAAGAATAATATACCTGAGGATCCCAAACATAATACGACAAGCTACAAATCCAACACGACAATTACATTAAGTATATATATGTATATATACACTTACCTTAAGAGTACACTAATTGATCACATAGGAACAGAAACAATACTAGACAGCAGACTTATCAATAATGCCTAATATCTCAAAAGTCAAGAACTTATTACCAGCTAACAAAATTATCAAGAGAGGTGGTAATGAGAAACAGGCAGATAGTGAAAAAGGACCGCAGACAAGTAATTTGCCCTTAAAACAAATGAGTACAATTTCTTCGTTAACTATGGATTCCAGTACAATTTCTTCACCATCCCACCCAAATAAAACAGTCGTTAACCCGGCTGATTTATTCACTTCGATGAGAATTCCGGATGTTATCCGCTTCTAAAGAACTTATTCCGGAGACCCGTTTACCCTAAATGAGTTTATCAATAATGTCGAAGAAATAATTCGGATGATTAGGGGTACGGATCAGACGTTGCGTAGGTCAATTAGGCAGAAAATTTAAGAGAAAGCAATTGGGGCAGTTGTTGCCTCAAGAGCGACCTTTAGTTGGGACGACATAAAGGACGCGTTAATGAGACACTGTAGAGATACGAGAGACAAGGAAGAATTAAGGACTGAATTGTATAACTTAAAGCAAAAACAAGTACCTTTGCAAAGTCTGTTAGAAACGATAACTACTTATAAAAATGCCATACATTCGGTCGCTAAATACACACCATTTGAATTATTACCTGAAAGGACACACTTATTTAATAAAGACATTAACTATAAAACACAACATGACTACTTACAAAAGCTTAACGAATTATAAGAGAAGATAAACGCTGGAATCAATAAATTAAATGAACATAGAGTCCAGCCAATCACAGTTAGCCCGAACGATGTAGTATTCAGAAAGGAGAATAAAAGAAATAAACTCCCACCTCGCTTTTCCAAACACAAAGTAGTTAAAGATAACAAAATTACAATAATGTCAGCAAGAAAACAGAAACTACACAAATCCAAAATAAAAAAAATTAAAATATATCAAATTGATCTTACAGATTCGCATCAGCTCAAGACTTAATGGTCCAACATATAAGAAACGACACTCCCCTGCTAAAGATCATTCAGGAACAAGCTAAGATCGTTCAGTCCTATAACTATCTCACCCACAGAATTAATCTGCAAGATTTTATAGATGGTGTTGTAAATTTCGAAAGGGCTTAAAGGACTTAAAGAACTCAAAGTCAGGGTAGAAATGTTGTTAGCAAAGAAAAGACAAAAACGTGCGCTAATAAATGGATTGGGTAATGTAAAAAAAAAATTGTTACTTGAAATCTAGATGAAGCTGAGGGATGTATAATCGAAGATAGTATAACGACAATATCAAATAACCAAAGAGAATTAGCACTATATGCGAACAAACAGGAGATCGTTAATAACGATGTCTAGGCCAGATTCGACAACATTGCTGACCACATTAATAAAGAACAACATATAATTATTAACTTTTTAAGCGATTATAAAAATAAGATTTTTAAAACTGTATACTCATAACATCAACTAATATTAATATAGACGTATTACAGAACTATTTAAGCAATATAGAAGAAAGAATAACATTCCAAACTAAAGTTTTGACCTACGTTTATTGTGTCACAACAAGAAATAGAATTAATTAGGCCAGAGTTAAACGATGCCGAAGTACGAACCATGACAGACGAACACATATTTCAAGTGTTAGATTTAGAAACTTTTATGCTTGGAATTAAGATCAATTTTAGAATAAGAATACCTACATGTAAGGAAACTCATTACAAATTAACACATATTGTTCCCCAACCTATAAACCAATCGAAATTTCTAATCGTACTTAATTATATGGCTTATCACAATGCTAGAGATGTATACTATTACATGGACAGATGCAATAAAGTACACGAATATAATATGTATGTGAGAATCCTATTTCAACCCAAGACAATGTTAAGACCGAATATCTTAATTATATACTCACGTTAAACTCCACTAAAAGCAAGGTCAAAGATACCGGATATGTAGAAATCATAACGGAAATCGAACCCTCATAGCTGTTGCAAACAGATCAAGTTTGAAGAATTTCTATTTACGGGAAATATATATATGACCTTATTATATTTGTAAGTGCTCTATAAATTTTAGATACATCGTATGATAAACATGAGAGTTATTAAAAAATAAATTGTTGAACTTCTTCAGCATTTAAATTTGTGTTGTGTGTTTCTGGACATGTTCCTAACAACTTGTTCCTATTAAGATTTACTACCTTTTTTAGAGGGTTTGCTACATCCTGTGCTGAAAACATCCAGTGAGCGGCAACGCTGGCGTCAATCTTTTGGTGGAGAAACATGGGCTTAGTCTTAGCACACAACCCTCGCACCATCAAAACCCCAGAACAACATGTATCTATCGAATGGCGGAAGCAGTGCACTGTTTAGCTATTGTATGCATATCTTTAGGTATAGCGGCGATTTGGACGTTCTCTTTATCTCGCGTTCTCTTTCTTTTCGTGTGTCGGTATGCGTGTACAGCTCGCTGTGCTCTCTAAGCTGACGTCGATATGTCAGTTATTTTTGCCTTGATATTTTGTAAACGACATTGTTGTTGTTTCTTTTGCTTGCACATCTCCAATAGACACTGCTGGTAAAGTTTCGAGTTATCGTCGCTTTAGTTTATGAAAAACCGCGGGGCACATTGCCATTTTTCCCTAACTCGTCCTTTACTCGGTCTTGACCACACCACATCACCAAGTTTTAGCACACTGTCCTGACTGCCAAGGATGGCATTACCTTGCTTTGATGGAATTGAAAGAATTTTATCTCATTTCGTCATCTTTTTTAACTTGTGAACCTTAAGCCAGTTCCAGACAAATTTAACCCCAATCAACAACATTGACTGGATTTGTTATTTTCACCGTCTGCTGCAGCGCCTATTGTCGTCTGTGGGTTTTCCTCGATTTTTTTCGGATACTGTCTGTTGGCTGGAGAGGATCTCTTCAATTTGCTATGATTTTGACACTCTTTTTCGGCTAAGACTTCTATAAATGTTGATATCAACAGCCTGGGAATATATTTTAATTAAATATTTGGCAACAACGCACTGTTTTAACATGCTTGTTTTTGGTAACGAATCATTGAATCCCAACTAGAAGCTTCAAATAATATTATGCTCATGTGGGCAATATTGCCCACACTTATCAGGAGCTGGGGGATTCTTAGTATATCTGCGCTCTGGGTGACTACAAGCCTCCCTCCTACTTCAAAGTAATCCCCTCAGATACAGTACACTTATGCCAGTACAGTACACTTATGCCAACGGTTTTTCCAGTCCTCTAAGCCCTTCTCATAAGCACTTTTCATTATTGTCCTGAGCTCTTCCAACGAGGCACTTTTTATTTCATTAATCGTTTCAAATCTTCGTTTTGCCATAAGTCCCTTTAGTTTTGGGAACAAGAAAGTCATATGAGGCCAAATCTCTCACAAGCAAAGCATTGTCGTGATGCAAAAGACAAGAATTTTTTTCCACACTTCTGATTCATTTGGCTAAATTGAAGAAATTTCGGATCAAACTTCACTGGCACTCGTCTCATACCCAAACGATTTGACGATTTTCCAAAACAATTTTCTTCACTGGTTCAAAGTGTTCGACAGCTGTTGTTTTTAAACATTTTTTTACTCGGAACAGCTCCACCGCATGCCATCGTCAACATTTTAAATGTTTGGGAACACTTAATTTTATTTTGTACACAACATTATATGCATTATTATATTACGACAATTACCGCAACATCCACAGTTATAGGTTTAGCCCAAGGGTATACGGTACACATTATGGCGGGTCAATTTTTTTTCGCAAAAATCTACCCCCATAATCGGAATCTACGAAGAATTTTAAGAAAATTTCACCATGAAACCATGTGTCTAAAATGATTTCACTATGAGGTACATAACAGAGATCGGCAGCGGTGCCTGTTTTGTGTACTACTGGTGTACGCGCTCAAAATGCGATGGCAGTAGTAAAACACCGCACAATATGCGGTTGCGGTGGTAAAACACCGCCAAGCCTATTAGTCCGGCGCGAGACATTCACAAAAATACTCACTCACAAATTTACTCTGTTATTTTTATGACCATCAATCTTGCACATTCTGCTTTGTTGCCCTTTTTTTCTTCGTCGTTTTTGCACTGAGTAGGTATACGAAGAGCGAAAATCCTACAAGTAAAAAATGATCTTGAGGGAGATGGCACTATGCAAATAAGTGACCGGCAACAGAGACCGACAAGTGCAACATGCACACATATGTGCGACGGGTCGCGGCTGTCCTTTTTATACGCACATACATAAATACAGATACATACTTACGCGTAAAAAATCAAGAAATTTTAGGGTTGTTTTTGCATAGCAAGTGTGTATGCGGTAGCCGCTAACAAGAGTAAAAATCTACTACGTCAATATATGATGCTCATTTTTGGCACCGCATACGAAACAGAGACAAAACAAATGAGTAAAAAAACACCGCATCATTTTTTGACTCTGTCTTTTAATACCCATGTGTGAAAAGAACAGAGTATGTATGCGGTGTACTTGTAGTTGCGGTGCACCGCTGGCGATCTCTGGTACATAAGGTATTTCGAGGTATTTAAGGCATTTTAATGTATTTAAAAAAAAAACATACACATTTTTTAATTATTTTGGAGTCAATTCTGTTCATTTTTTTACAAAAAATTTTATAATTTTTTTTTAAATTTATTATTAAATTTATTTAACTTCAAATTTTTTTTTTAATTCGACAAAATGAGCCAAACTAGCCATGTACTGAGCCTCATATAAGAAAGTAGGAGCAATGCGTCTGTAACTTTTTAACGAAGTAAGGTATCGGTCTGAAAATTGAAATATATATTCAAAGGCATTTTAAGGAACTAAATAAAAGTAGGCGTGGCATTATAAAAGGCGGAATTTAATTTTATTTTTTATTATATAGTTCGCGGAGCTGTAGAAAAGGTGCCTAGCAGAAGGTACCTTCCTGGCGATATGAAAGCTACAGAGGCTGGTGTTGCTCCCGTAACCAGGAAGGTGCTGAATCACCTAATCGGTACTCGGCTGGAGAAAGCGATTCGTGATACAGAAGACGTGTCGGAGGAGCGCCAAAGTAGTAGTTCGACAGGCTAAAGGCGGCTACGCCACAGAACAATGCTTTGCTCCCTTTTTTTAAGATACACCAGCGCTCCCACGGAACTCCCGCCCAGGGAGATATTAGGGACATTGTCGCGCACCTTTCGCTAGACGGTTCAGATGCCATTATCGCCGTATAACACCTCTCTAAGCGAATTCCAGGCCGTCTGGCCATTGGAGAATTTCGAGGCAATGATCTGACAAGAAGGCTACCACAAAAAAAATAGAATGGAAATTATGGAAAAAAATGGATCTACTATATGTTGATACAAACCGAATCCGACGGATTTGCAAATTCCAATGACGGCAAATGTTACATTATTAGCTGTAGATAAAATATTAGATGTATATGAAACGGTCAAACAGAAAATAACGACGTCCTTTAAAATATATACCTGCCGCAATCACACTTGATACAAATACAAATCTGACTGGAAAAAAGGGCAAATGACAATTGAATGGAAGTCGCGGCAATTTAGGGGCAATCTTTTTATATCGATAAAAGGAAATATCATGATTGATACAAGGCTGTCCTTTCCCGAACATCTAACGCAAGCACTTAGACGCCGAGCTCGTTTCGGTATCTTGCTAAGCAAGGTGACTAGGCAAATCGATCCACCGCTTTGCGGCACTTCATATATGCAGCGCGTACAGGACAGTGTCGGATCAGGCGGCGTATGTGCTGGCCGGGACTCCACATTTGGAGCTCCTTGCCTCCGAACAGGCCACGATCTATGCACAGTTGCACGAAAGAGGCAGAGCTCCCAATGAGAAAAGGGAGGTTAGAGCCGCAGCAATCAAGTGGCCGCTGGATGTTTTAACTGATCATGACTCTCGATAACAGGTTAAGCAGAAAGCACGGCCAACTATGCGTATACAAAAAACATTTTGACGGAACTGTTCTTCTAGTATGCTGCAGTTAGCTTCAATCAAGCTCCTTTTTATGGGTTTGATAAGTGTTACAAATTGGCTCATTTGGAAGAAGCATACTCTCAGAACAGTGTATTCATACAACAGGTAAGTTTTATAAAACTATTTTAGAAACGAATAAATTTGTAAAAAAAAATTTAGAATCTACATTTTAGTTCTAGCAGCAAAACTAATTAATATAATGTATTATTATAATTATTACAAAGCAAATATTTCAGCTTAAATGGAAATTGTTTACGAACTGCGCCAAATAAACATTATAATTTTTCGAGTTTTGTGAAACAATGAAATTTTATGAAATTCGGGGTCATCACCTGTGCTTACCTTTTCTTTTTCAAGCGTAACTCCAGTAATAAAATGTTTCATGCATATATACGCTGTTTCTTGAAGTTCTGATTTATCATTTTCCATTACTTTAAAAAGAATATTAATGATTTTCTCCTTATATCCAATATCGCTAATATAATGGCAAGCTGCCAAGGCTCGCAACGCACTGGTCCTAAGTGGTATTAGATTCGTTATGTTTTTGTAACAGTCCAACTTGGCCAAAGTCGTATCTTCTGCTTCACTTAATGTAAGTAACTCGTGAAAAAACAGTTTGTGGTACGTATTTGTCAAATCTGGAAAACAAAATAGTTTATCAATGTTATGAATATACGTTACTATTGAACGAGGATGACATACATTTTAGAACTAAACGTTTTTTAACCCAATCTGTTATAAGGTATCTAAAACAGAGATTTGATTCAGACAGACTATCGACTTTTTCTCGACCACTTCTTTTGTGGAATAATATTTTTTTTCACTCGAATTTTCTAAAGCCGAAAACTCCAATTCTGTAAACATTTTTTTTACCTTAACCGTATTTCTTTTGCATTAGGTATTTTTAAATGTAAGTGCAATACCATTTTTATTACTTTTTAATATAGTCATAAGCCAATTTAATCCGATTTAAGCATTTAAAAATAATATTTTGTTTTCTAACTTTTAAATTTTTGGTTACAATTACAAAACAAATATTTGTAGTAAACAAAATTGTATTTATCATTAAAAAAATTAAACCCATTGACGCCACATTTACCTTTATTTGGCTGTTGACCAGCAACATTTATATTTTACTTTATTGCCAACATTTATTTGCCTTTCGCCAAAAACGAAGTCAATTAGCTTTGTTAATGTGCCTTTCATTTCCATCCCAATGATAGAGGTACGGTCGACTTCACTCGACTGAAGCTTATTTTAGGTTGATCGGGCTCAATGTCACAAAGAACTTATCCAATAAAATAGGTTTGTATAAAAAATCGGAAGGTAGGTTCATTACCTCTAAAATGAAACATTGGTATCCTACAAATGAAGGTACAAAAAGAAACACGAAAAGTAAGAATAATTTATTATAGAAAACTACAAAAAAAAATTTTCCATATAAGAACTATTACGTATCTACTGGCCTAACTTTAATAGAATTTAGCAAAAAAAAAATTTTTGTATTTCGTTATTACAACAAAAAGTAAGCTTTATTTTTCAACATACTATATCCTAATTCCCCTTTTCATGGTTTAGGAATTAAGGATTTGATTTTATAATCGTGTCACACTTATATTGTATAACTGCCATACGATAAAAAGAAATATAAGAAAAAGTTCGGTGTTGTGTTTTATATATGTATTCAACTCCAGTAATGTTTTATACCCTTGAAACTCCATAGAGCTTTTTTATAAGACATTTTAAATTTCATGCAAATCAGACTACTTATCATATAGCTTCAGAAGAGCGATCGGAAAAATAAATAAAGTTTTCGTTTTTTTTGAAGATATTATATCAACCTACATATATGCTTGATAACAGACGTTTCCAAATTGGAATACCATATCAATATAACTATTTATTCCTAATTTTAGTTTTACTTTTACGAAATTGGAAGATATCATAAAACTGTCATAGAAACCAATAAAAAACAAGTAAGAAGGGTGTATTCGAATATAAGATACCCAATACCTGAACCCTCGTGCGTTACATTAGGACATTTTATGTAATATAGGGTGTAGCCCAGAGGTCTGATTGCCGGGTTCTCGTTTTCTTGTTGTAAGATTTTTCAGAGTTCTAATTTAGCAAAATCCAAAAAATGTTTTTTTTAATATTTGATTTGACTTTTGCTCTTAGTTAATTTTTATTTTGTATAACAATACTGGTTTTATCGCCTTCTTCCTGGGCTTTTGTATACATCTTTTGTTTTAGTCAAACGAACCTTAATGACCAATGGCCTTAGGCTATTGAATGAGCGTAGATAAACCAAATGTGCCGCGGGAGGGAGCGTGCCCCCAGTGATTTCCGTGCTGTACTCTGCGGGGTCACAATCCAAGACACCGCAGAACCTAGTCCAAGCAGGTCTGGACTACCGGCCTTAATTTGTAACATACACAATCAGTCTGTGTTGCCTCAATAACCTATTGTAGTACTACATACGCAACATACATTTGTTTCGCGGATTTGCCATGATCAAACATCTGAAGTAAAACAGAAGGCAAATCAACAAAAAAAAAGTAGAAAAAATTTAATTTTCTTAGGCTAGGGATATTTGATCTTTTAAAATAAATGTCCCTAACTTATTCTTAACAAGAATATGCTCCGATAGCTTTTGGCAATTAGTCTTCCTAGGCCAAACCAGACAATTGTGCAGATTGTATACGACTTCCACTTTAAAAAAACGAACAATCCCTATGAGAACGCAAGAGACTTACGTAGTAAGCTTCGTATATTGTATTCTGATAGCCTATCGTTTGTATCCCGGGTTATTGTGTTTACGGAAACCTAGTAAAAAACGGACGAAGTTTTTCCAGCTGTGTACACTTAAAAAAAAAAGCTAGATCGGCCTATCCGGCGAGGTGGTAGTGTTCTGATAGCGCTTACACTCTAGTCGGAGGTAATAGTTTTTGAGCAAAGAACCGATCTTGAATTCCGTTGTGTAACGGTTTCCTCTATTCAGCCGGTCTCCAATTGAATTTACAAGACGTATATACAGCAACGAGGCAAGAGCCCGTATTGTGCGGTAAGGAAAGCAAGGCAATGCTTCTCACAATGGGTGGCTCAGTCCGTCTGCTTCTTCATCCTCTCTGCAGGGGCCTACGCGAGAACTCTTCCGCCGCGTCCCATATGCTTGGGTCCACTTGCATCAGCGACCAGCGTGTCCTCCCTGATGGCCGCAGGGTCTTTTTTATATTTCTAAGTCTATGAACACTTCTTATTGCGTTTTGCTTTGTGTACAGTTTTGCTGGGGCCGCCGAGAGTATGAGGCGGTAACTCACGCTTCCTATGTCAGCTTCCTCGCGTACCACCTCCTTTAATTGAACAAATTAGTTATGAACAGCACTGCGTCGTCCGAGGTAGTCCGGCGTGTAGCAGTTGGGAAGTGTCGGCGCTAGCCAACAACTTCCGTGTGGTCTGCTTCGGTCCCCTGGTGTTCGACAGCATACGGGAAAGCGCATCTGCGGTCCGGCTGGCCATATTCTGTGCGTTTCTCTCTCAGCCGTTTCCACAGCTTACCGGCTGGTGGTCAGGACCGCCTCCGTCTTGTGCACCGCCAGCTCCAGGCCGTCGCTTGAGAGCCACCGTTCGATCGCTTTGATCGCCTCGTTCGCTTTTTTGTCAGCTGCAGTGCACTTTTTCACAACCACAACCACAGCCACGTCGTCGGCGAAACTCACGATGGCGGTATCGATGGGCATCGGGAGTCGCAGAACCCCGTCGTACATGGCGTCCCAGAGCACGGAGCCCAAGTCGGAGCTCTGCGGGAGACCGTCTTAGACTTTGTATTTCCTGCAACCCATCTCCGATTCCACTGTGTTTCCAGTAGGTATCCTGGGTTGTCCAGGGCAGCAATTGACTCCAATCGGTCGGTCTTCAATCGGTGGTGTTGAAGGCATTCCTAATGTCTAGCGTATCACTAGGCATTAGCCCTTCCAGCCGCATTTCCACCTAGTACCAGAGACCGCCGTTGCGACTCTCTCACTCTCTCTTCACTTCCATTATAGCTGTTTTTAGAGCTTTTCTCGCAGCCTTGTAGGCCTCGTTGCACTCACCGACTCGCGGCGATCCCTTAACGGGGCAGCTGCCTCCAAGCACAAAGGCTGGTAGTCCGAAGGTCGGCTATCAAGTCGCCCATCATAACCCCGGCTTGTGGTGCCCGCGGAAAGTACCTCTCTGGTGCATACTTTGGTCGCAGGCGTGTTCAGCTGCTTCGAATGCCATACCCTCCAGCGCACTCGCTAAGGTCCGGGTGCACAAAGTTTTCGGTTGGTATGTCTATGTGTGTCACGGTGCCGAGCATTGAATCGACTCATGATCGCTTCCGGAATACACGTTGGTGACTTTCCATCTGGCGTTCTGGGAGATCGAGGTACTTGCGTACGTAAGGTTTATAATTAACGAGGCCCCTCTGACAAACGAGTGCATCTGGCGTTCGTCAAGGTGGACCCCAATTCTTAGGCCCAGGCATTAAAATCACCACCGACGTTAGTCCGCACTCGCAGGTCAAAGCTCAGGTCGTCGAGTATCCTGCAGAACGCCTGAAGCGTGTGAATAACAAATGATTCCTTTCACCCAAGGGAAAAGTGGGAGGTTCTCTCTGAACATGCCAACCTGTCGGCTGCTACATGCAGCTTCAGAGCATACATACGTAGGCCTTAGATCCTTTCTTTAAAATTACATTTTTATTGACTAATAACTCCCGAAATATTACTCAATTATTCAGAAAACATCCGATTTATTTTATCTAATTGCTTTTAACTAATTCTTCGTTATATTTCAACATATTTGCATATAATCTAAGATCTATACGATACGATTTCAAAAGAGTTCTTAATTTTTTGTAAATTGCTTGACCATAGAAACGACCGTCTATTTTAATTAGAGGCTAGGCAAGTCAGCATAACTTGAGCGCACTTATAAATTGATAGATAACCAATTACAATACAACGCTTTAAGTGCTCAAAGTTTTCTTCCCTTCTTAATTATTTTTTTTTATTTTATAGAAATTGATGGATTACCAAAACGATCGAATCGATTCCATAGCATACTCCCAAGGTATACAAACTTCGGCATCCCTAAATGAGCTTGCTTTTTGTTAGAAGTGGGAAATATATCGTAACTTACCAATTGTAAATAGTCGTGGCTCTAAAGTTGTACAAAATGTATTTCCATCCATTAAACCGATTTGTGCATTTGCTGGTTGGTGCCTTAGCAAATGTTTTTTTGGAGGTATTATATCAGCGAGAACATCCTTATGTGGGTCCATAACTTCCGAAACTGTTTTTGACTGAATAGTTCCAATGTGCTTTAATAATGTCATTGATTCTTCCCTTACAATTGCGTTGGGGCTTGTTATATGTCTCACAAGTTCATGAATTACTTCATATGTAGCCTTGGCCTGTAAATCTTTAAGATCATCGCTTTTGTAGCTTTCACTTAAGGGGCTTAGGCAAATTTCTAACATGGTCTTCATATAGTTTTTAGTTATTTCTATGGCACCATTAGAAACATCTCCTTCTAAATCCATTAATACAAACATAAACGCTTTAAGGAAATTAAAAAGATTTTGAAATAAAGCACGTAGAGACATATGCTTGCATAAGAATTGAATAGCTTGACACCCTCCGACTTTGGAGTACCACGGACGATCATAACATAAAGATATCATTTTTTCTGCCAAATACTGGATAATTGGTAATCTACACGCTCTTTCTTTATTACCCATTATATTTGTAGAAGTGTCAAGAATAATACCCATACATGCTATACCAGGTTTGCATAATTCCTTTTCTTCATGACCCATGCATGAGGCCAAAGCATCAATTAGTACCATTGGATCTATTCCAGCAGAAGCTTGATGCCTCTTCTGCGGAAATGGCCCCGCCTGTTGTGCAATAGCTACCATAGTATAATGTCTCACAACCGCAGCCATAACTGGACATACAGAATCTCGTAAGTCTTTTGTAGCTGAAGCTACCAACATTCCTAGTAAGGCTGTCTGATGGGTTCCTCGTACATATGCGTCATCTATTTTATGTTGAAATATAGACCAGCTCATTATATTATTTTCAATAAAATCGACATGAGTAAACAGTTTAAGTAGTGTATGCTTCTCGTCATCTAAACAAATAAAGGCAGCTAAAAAACATCGTATTACTTCCCAACTTTGTCGTCTGTAAAATTGATCAGTAGAGTTTGAGCTCAATGCTCTAAAAGCAGCTTCAATGGCCTCGTCGACAGGAAAGTCAACTGCAGTTTCATATTCTTGAAAATATGTTGTAATAGAAATAGTTGGCTTTTCATTTTTATTATAACATAAAGTTTGTGGTTCCACCATCATTTTTCTGTTTCCACCTCCAAACTTTCCAAGGACGCGAAAAGCTACTAAAGCTGCGTTATCCTGATTTCTCAATGTTTTCCAAAGAGCTTGCATCAATGCTGCTCTCACTGGTTGTATGTGATCATATAAAAAGTCTGGCTGTAAATTGTCAACGCAAAGTTCCAATGTTCGTAGACCCTAGAAAGAAAAATAATTTATTAAATATATTAAGATATACACATAATATACTTATTATGGTTTCTGTTTTTTTGCGAACTATTTTTGTTATTAAAGACCTCGCTGCCTTAAAAATAAACATATTTCTTTTTGTCCTTGAGAATAGTTTAGACTACATCGCACTTCAAATTAGTTGAGAAGTTCAACCGATTTAAAGTGAGAGCTAGAAGTTTTGGACAAAATTGTATTTATTTATATAAAGCAGGCAAGGGCAAACAAGGGTGGGAGCGAGACAAAAAAATTGGACAACTCACACTCACTCGGCGCAGTCGTGAAGCGAAAACTGTCAAAAATTAAACAATAAATAAAATTCTTAACTTTCAATTTCTTCAGTCACTTTTCTTTATTTTTCGTGCACTTCTAAAAACGACAAAAGAACAAATCACATTTTTTTTCACTCAGTGCAGAGGTAGCGGCTAACTGCGCAATTTATTTTTTTGTGCGTGGCCCAAGACACTGTATTTGTTGTTGCAAACTAAAATGATTTATTTTGTCTGGCGCGACTTGCTGGCGTCACCGAAAAAATATTACCTAAGGAGCAATGGGACCTCAAGGAGCCACTACGCGTCCACCTAGTATATAAATTTACCTTTTCTTTAATATAATTCTTTAGTTTAACAAGTCTTTGAGTTTAATGATATTATTGAACAAAAAAAACTGTTCTTTCCTGAAATGATGTAGATTAAGCATTGCAAGAACGTGTGATAATTTTATAAATCGCATTAATTACTTATTTGAAATATATGCACAATATATATAATTATATCATTTTTAATAACAATTTAATTTAATTTAAAACATTAAACTTAAATAATAAAAAAAAAAAAGTAAAAAAGAATCTTATACCAGACCTCAGGTACTGTGCATGTTACAAATGTCTTGTTTGGTTTTGGGTTTCTTGTTTGCTTACTTCTAAACTCTTTATAACTTTTCATGTTTGGCTATTAGAGGTCACACCAATAAACTTTCGAGAGTAGAAATGAGTCTTGGCGGAATCTTATTAGATTATTTGCTGACTCTTTCAGACTCCTGATCAGCGAGTATGTTTGTTTAGTTTGCACCGTCCGTTTCCATTTTATACATGCCTGGTCTCTTAGCATTATCGCTAAAGGACTAAGCTAATATAGGAAACGTTTATTTTTTTGTAGTATATTAATTTGGTCGTAAACTTCTGTTAGGAAGTAAATCATGGTTATATAACGCAGCGGTTAAAAGATGAAAATTATTGTTCTTCCTTTAGGTTATTGTGTGGGCACTATATTGTAGGTCAAGGGTATACGTGGGAAAAATAAGAAGTCGTTTTCTAAAACCGTATTAAAATAACCTAAACCAATTACCGAAATGTTATTTATTACATCTGGGTAGTGTGTGCTGCAGACAAAAAATGTTAGACAAAATTACTTTCTTGATCAGCAGGAAACTAATTATGACCGTCACAATGAACTATATCATCAACTAAATTGGTGACAAACCAAGTGTCATTAAAGTGACAGACTTTGAGTCAGCCTTCCGTTTGCGAGGACTCGCAGTAGAGTACGGTATTCGATCCTGCTGAATTTATAATCTCAATATCAGCCATGTAAAATTTTTAATTTGACATTTTATCAGTAAGATTAGTTCACATATTGGATTTAACAGAAATTCGAGTTGAACACACATACGAACAATTAAACATTGGAAGCGACGGGCCCTAAACATAAACAAAAATGAATTAATAAGTGTTGGGAAAATAAATAAATGAATATATAATAGACAAGTTTAAAGCTCAAACGAACTATCTCTAAAAGCTCCAGTTATTTAAAGATCCCACGATCTAATTCTTCAGTTCGCAAAGCATGTCTGCATTCCTCACACATATTGCCTCATCCCTTCGAACGCATCGACTCTAGGAGAACTCGCCTGCATTGTGAGGACAAACACAAATCTTAATAAAATATACCAATTTAATAAAATAGAGCGAGCATCCACACCAAAAAAAAAACATGTTTTTCGAAGATTAAAAAACATTTTCGCATAAGTGAACTTTATCAGGATTACTTTCATAAATATTGATTTAGAAGAATAAATCAAGATTTTTGATTTTACAAACAAATTTACCTTGCCTACAGTAGTATTCTTACTGTAAACTTTTAAATATGATTAAAAAAATGGAAGTTATTACACAATAAAGTTTTATGAAGATATGCGATCGTACTCCCACTCAGATTCGTCGCAGATGTTTTGTTGTTGGCCAGGGTGCCCCTGAAAAGCGAATTTGTCTTTTTCACCTGATTTACATTTGTACCGGTACCTTAACTTTTAACAATTCTTTTGCATCTTGGAAGATTCACAATAACCTTATGTTATATTTATACTTTATCTCTGCAGTGGTTTGTCTAGTATGCTGCACTTTTCAACTATCGTCAAAAAATCACGAGATGCAAAATAGATGTTTCTACTAGGCGAATGTTGCTCTTAAAATTATCTTTGAAGGACACAGTTATTTTGTTTTTTGGTTTGGATTTGATGTGGACTCAAATTCTCAAACAAATTTGAATAATGAATGAATGAATAAGAATAAGAATGAACTAAGAACCACTAAAACCACGCGAGTCTGTGTGCCTGAGGCATCAGGTTTCATCGAAAATCTATTAGGACTCACAATTGTAAATGATATAGGAGTGTCTACGAAGAGAGGCAGCCGAGACTCAGCGCTCTGAGTCTTTTAATTTCAACCTAAGAAGTCTCTGGGAATGTCATAAGTTTAAGCCAAAGATAAGACAAACAGATTCAAAAGGGGATTACAGAGCATCTTGCCACAATACCTAAGCACACAAGTTGAAGGCCCAATAAGTGAGCTTTCATTTTAAAAAGGACTGCACATAAGCTTTAGTTTGGATATGGATATGGTTAGAATCGACAGACAAAGAATAAGTAGTTTGAAAAAGATGGGCAAAAAGAATGGTGAATGCCAGTTTTCAAATGAAAGGGAGAAAGGCTTACGTTTAGTGTTGATAAAATTATAAAAATGGTGAGTCGAGCGATAATTAAAACCTACAACCTCAGAACGTTAATTTATTTGTGTATAGCTTAACTTTTCTGAGAGCATAATGTAAAAGGTTAGTATACATCACCTGAAATAAACACGTTTTACATTTTTGACAGACAAAATTGCGACACCAATGAGCTGATTGTATTGTCATTTAATAAGAAATTTAATAAGAATATAAGAATATATAATATATAATTTAATAAGAAATAATATGACATAACTTCGTTTACTTATATTCCTTGGATTGAGATATTGTCGTGGTTTGGCTATTGAGTGCGTAAAAAAACATCACTGAAGAGAGTCGTCTATTCTCTTTGAAAGTGAACGGTATTTATATAATCCAATTTAGTTGTGCTGCCCTTGTTTGTTTTGTTTTGCGTCATTTTGCATTTCTTTTTGTGCTTCTTTTGTTTAGCCGTTGATTGCGTCGTCGCGACAGCAGCTAGCCTCTCTGAAGTTCACTCCCACGCTCTCTTTTTCACTGCACGCATCCGCTCTCTTGCCCTCTCTTAATTTTAGTGGTGACCACTACTGCCATCTAAATAAGTCGCCCTACGCTTTCACATATCAAGATAAGTTTATTATAAGAGCTTCGTACCGCACCTTGCAAAAATCGTAATGCCACTGACAAGCTTTGTACCGACAAAGTGGAAATGAAAGAATGGAAATGAAGAAGTGAATTAAAATCAAGTTTTCTATGTTTTTTTGGCGGCAATAATGTTATTGCTGCAATACCTAATGGGATACTATTTAAAAATGATTACCGACCAAATTGCGTAAAGCAATACGATTTTGAAATATCGTACCAATAGAGACAGCAGATACAATATCAGATACAATATCCAGGCAATCACTATCCGATACCATGCGCCAAGATATAAAAACGACTGAATCGGCAGTCAGTGGTGGATGCAAGTGGATTCTGGAGATGGGCGACAAACTCAAAGCAAACCGCGGAAGGTAGGGGAAATATGAGGAATTGAGCTCTTCAAGAAAAAGTGCGACACGACGACTGCTGGACATGTAGGGAGCAGGAAAGCGATAGCACGAGTGGCTGGAAGAACGTAATTCAGAAAATGGGAGGTGGGTTTGATATACAAGCTGAACCAGCAGCGGAGACTTGTGAGGACTTCTGCCAAGAGCAAAAAACGGAAACCATATGCTACTAGTACTTTAGGACACGTTTTCTAAGTGACCGTTATTGGTTCCCATGACGGCAGTTACTATAATAAAAGGCATTTCGGGAAGGATTATATCCAGATTTGGAGTACCAAAAGTGGTACAGATGGAAAACCGGGTATAGTTTGCCAGTAAAGCGTTTGATAAATTTTTTGATGGAATGTTACGACATCAATACACAGCTCCTTACACGCCGTAGATCCGACAGAGTGTATTTATAAAAACGGTGAAGACAGTGATCGCTCAATTCGCCGGACAAGACAAACGAAGCTGGGACAAGAAATGATTAAAAATAATGCTGCCCGTGAATTCGACTAGCATCGTTAGCATTTTTACCACAAGGGCAACCCCATAGGTTGCCGAGTACTTTGTGTGACAGAAAAAATAGGCATAGAGAAACACACCAAGACATCAAATGAGAACATAGAGAAGTTAAAGGAAATCTTCGAGATCGTTCGTGGAGGTAAGAATTTTATAAGGAATGTGCCGAAAAGTTTCTTTTACATACTTTAATTCAATGTTGGTAGCCGTTCGATCGTAGAAATATCCACTGTATATAAAACGAATCGAGTAGCCGCAAGTGCGATGAGTGTATCTAGACAAGTATGTTTTGTTAGCATAGAAATAGTATTAGTAGTAGTATTATTTCGTTTTAAAAATACTGTGTAACAGTTTTTTTAATGAAGATATCTGCTAAGATAACGGCGCTACCAGGTACTTGACTTAAGAATTTTATTTTAATTTCTATGTTTAGCGACCTTTGATTTTGTATTGTAAAGCGTTCTGACGGAACTCGAGGTCTAGTTGGTTCTATTTTATACATGTAAATCGATCCTCGCCTTATGTCAAGATTACACACAGATCATATAAATAGCAAGGTTGCCGAAAAGCAGTTGGCAACAGTGGACCAAAGTAGTCCAGTCTCGTGTACTTAAATGACCATCAGCCAGCTGTCAGTCCACCTTCTGGTATTGTTCTTATTTTCGGCGGCATCGGCTGCTCTCGCTGCAACTTGCACTCGTTGATGATGAGATTACCTGGACCGGATTTCAGCAATCGTAGAATCTACACGCTTCGCGTGTAAGTGGCACACATTCATCTCCGTACGACTTTGCTAATGAGAAAGAATAACCGGCGTTCTCCCAGATAACGCCATCAACTTTGTCGTAAAATTGCAGAGCTCCGTGCTCAAGCACGTAGGGCACAAACCTTTAAATATTGTTAAAAATGGCTACATCCTTGCCGACTTCCGCCGACCGTAT
>VNJM01001815.1:0-196552 GCA_008042475.1 Drosophila kanapiae | reverse complement strand
CGCTGTGATGATTTATGTTCAAAGCCCTAGTATTGACATATTGCTGTTTGGTTAATGAATTTTCCAAAATGTAAGCTAGAGCTTCATTTGGTGTAAGTTGACTCGGTTTTTGCACTTGAAGTTGCTTTCTTAACTCCGTTGTGTTTTCAGGTGCTGTAATCGTTTCTTGAAGGACCAGAGCCACGTTCCTATTGCATTGCTTCTTAGCGGAAACTGCTGCAGCATGCATAAGCAAATTTGTTTCATGACCTTTTTCATTTGCTAGTTCAGATGCCAATTTCCTTTTCAATCTTGGACCTGCGTTTGTATACGACAACGTTGGGCGTCCAGGTTGTTGTGGTGTCTTACGGTTTTCTTTTAAAGAAATTGATATTTTTGACGACATCCATTTAGCATGCTTTGACTTAAATCGATCGACCATATAGTTACATTTGGGAAGTTTTTCTTTTATAAAGGATTCAAAATGACTTATTTTTTTATTTATATCTAATCTTTTCCTATCTTCTATGTGGTATTTGCTCAGTTTTTCGTAAATCCAATCAGACACAATGGATATTTTGCGATTGTTGCTGCGCCAAATATCGAAAAGATCGCTATGGCTAAACTCGAACGTCCCTGAATATTGTGGATTTGTAAGAAAAGGGGGACGAAAGGGGAAAATGTGTTAATTAGCGTTGAAAAACGACATTTATGTGAACAAACTGACGTTGTTAGTTTTTGTCGGCAGACATGGGGTCGTTTGTTTCTATCCACGAAACACAGGGGACGCATGCTAATTTTCTACAAAAATACACATAAATTGGACATTAAACACAGCTCAAATAGTAAAACTAAACATAAATGTACATTATACAGTGAATACTACACACCTTGATCTTCAGTTTCCATTATTAACTTGATTTTGTTTGGACAGATAATTTTTAATTGCACCCACAAACGTAAACAAAAGAATTTGCCGCCAATTACCTAATTCTAAACAGCTGATCGATTGCATTATTTTGAAAGCTCATACAAAGCTTCAGTGAAGCTTTTAAATATTTATTATTTAAGTTTTTAGAAGTATGATGTATTAACTTTAAGAATTTAATACCAAAAATACAAAGCATTAACATAAAAATTTCGACTTTATGCCGAAAAATCCGACTCTTGGACCATAGTGCACTGTAAAAGTAAACAGAAAACGCACCAATTGAAGTTGAAGTTGTGGAATAATTTACATTTAAATAGCTTGCGAGGTGCAGGAGCATAGCATAATTTTGTGGGTCAATGGGGTTGGGTTCAACGAGCTGCAGCACCACTCCAAAGTCAACGCTTCGCAGATGTCTGAAGTAGCAATGCGGAAATCGCATATATTCGCCCGAGGCGACTGCAGGACATTTCCCATTAAATATGTATAGGAATGCAGGAAAGTCGCCGCATTTCCGTTGCAGTCAGCTGCGGTAACTAGCATTAATTTCGCGTGCATGTTGGCCGGCAGGGGGGAGAACGGTACTGTAGCATTCCGTGCGGGTAATCCACGTGCACTTGCCGCTCTGCAGAGTCTCACCAGGCTGCTCTTAGTCCCCTTCCCCCACAAGGTCAAATTCCAAAGCCCAATGCGGTTGATCCTCTGGCATAAGTGCAGGCCGAAGCAGACCATGGCGAACCCAACTTGTCCCCAGTGTGTCATTGTTGTTGACATTGCCAGTGACAACAATTTGCAATCAAACCATTTGTTGAGGCTTCCTGCACACACACACTCTGGCAAACAACACACACTCTGGAACTAGGCTCATAAACATGACATGCATTCACAGTGGATTAATTCTGACATCAGCAGTCCTGAGTGACGTATGTATGCACGCTAGGGTGGACCAAAGGAGCCCCATAATTGAATACTTTCTAACTTTTATTTACAGAAAACTTACACAAAAGATAGCTGCAATAATCGTCTGAAATTAATCGCTTTAGCAAAGTCAAAATATGCTCTTTGTTACCTAATTAAGATATTAATCTGCTTCTCATCACTCATACGCAGTGTTGACCTGCGCTTATAAGGAATAACATATCCAATTCCCTTTGTTTGGTTTTCGCTTCATTGAGTAAATATTCCAGCTAATTTAATGGAGTTTTTCCGCAAGTTTCCCCCATTAAGATTCACCCTAATCGCCAAACATATACAGAAAATCAGAGAGAAGACCAGGAGAAGGCCAGTCAACTCATTGAGTGTGTGACTGACTGAGCTGACAGGACCGCAAACTCATATAGGAAGCTGCTTCACGAAGGACTTGGCCACAGCCAGCTCACCAACATTATCCACTTTACGGACTCCGCTCGAGTGTGTGTGTGTGTGTGGGCGGAAGGGAGACGTTCCTCGGCGTGTATGCGCGTGTGTTTGTGTGTGATTGGGCCATTTCCGGTGCCCCATGCTGGGCCCCTGGTGGATTAGGTTCCCAGATTGCCCGGGATTGGTCCATGAAATGAATGGATTAGTTTGCCCAGGGCCCTCACCACAGTTGGCCATCAATTAAGGTCCCCACTTGTTCGTTCGTCCAAATTCGATTGGGGTTGCTTGGGATTATTATTATTGGGGCAGTCTCTGGGAGATACCAAAGAAAAAAGATTAAAACTGTGGGGGAGGCCATAAGATAGACATAGGAAATGGATAAAATTATGGGTTACTGCGGTCGAGCTGTGAGAATTTGTGATTTCAGTCTTGATTTGAAGTCTCCATATTTCTATTTGTTTTAGATATATATCCGCTCTAATCTGCAGAATAAATTCCTTCCTGTTTATCCTCGCTTCATGCCAATAAAAGGAAGAATTTCCTCCGATAAACACAAACTAATTGCCCGCAACTCGAGCCCCAACTCATAAAAGATTCACCTGGCGGCGCGTGGAAATTATGAATGCAATGCGAGTGCCTTTTGCGTTTTGCGCACATTTCGCTGAAATTAGCGCAAACAAAATAATAAGCTAAATTAAATGAAATTTATGACGGAGCTTTGATGTGAATTGCATCTGAAATTGATCGCATCAATTCATTATGCTCGCCCAGAGACGAGTGACGAGTGGGGCGCGGAATTCGCAGTCACTTCAGCCTGGCGATGACACACTTTGCGGCTCTGACACGTTTCATTTCTCTGGCGCGCGGCACAAGTCCCGAAATAAAATGAAAATAGTTTCGGTTAACCAGCGCCCAGATTCGTGTGTGTGAATTTATTTTCGGTTCTGGGACTGACCACTGTCAACTTGTCGCTGGCCAAAACGTTCACACACCCACCCACAGCCGAGATTTTTCTTCTCTGGCCGAAAATAAAAGAAAACCATCTCGAATCCCCATCTCCGTCCGGGGTCCCTAAAGGCAGAAATGGCCAAGTTGGATGCGGGAGCCAAATGAAAGTCGTTTGCATGGACGAAGGGGCAGCTGATCCCCGTGTTGGGAGCAGCTGGTTAGGCCCTTGGGGCCAGATTTTCGGATTTTGCCGCCTGCCCTTCGAGTTGCCAAGTTGTCTTGCATTTTAAATAAACGACAGTCCATTATTCGAGCTTGTGTATAGACTAGGATTTCCAGCAATGTCCAGATATACATAAAACCAGCTACATTTTATTCTGCATTCCGCTATTTTATATCGTCTTACTGTCTTACTTGTTTAATTTAGAAATGAAGTAAAACCTAGCTTATAAGCCGTAAATAAATCTACACTCACCTGCAAGTGGTCGAGGAGCGTCTCCAGCCCCCGGTCGCTGATCGAGGAGCAGCGCAGGCTCAACGAATGAACGTGTTTGGAGGCAAGCGGAAAGGAGTGGACCACATCCAGGGCATCCTCATCGGAGGCACCCACCAGGCCCAGGGCGTGGAATCCGCGCCGAATGAGCGAGTTGTACAGCTTGCCGCGATCGCAGCCCGGCATCTGGCGGAGTTCACGGCACTGCAACGTGGGCAGCAGGCCGCTCCAGTAGCGCGGACTGCGATACAGTGTGTCCCGCCACTTGATGCACACCTGGGCAAGGATGCGGCGCTCGTAGGGCGAGAAGTACTGGAAGAAGCGGCTCAGAAAGCGGTCGTCCAGCATCAGCAGCTCGATGCTGTGAATGGGCGGCGGGTGGAGCTGGTGCTGCATGATCAGCGGCGACTGATTGACCGCCATGTTCCCGTACGGGTGGTGCAGGTGAGGATTGGGCAGCTGCTTCCTCAGCTGCAGCGGTGTACCACCGACGCCGCCGCCGCCAGCGGCCGCCTTCTGGGCCGCCACCATGCCCATGGTACTGAAGGTGGGCGATCCCGGTCCGACTCCGCCTCCCGGTATGGTTATGTTCATCTGCTTGGCAATGGACTTTACTGTGGGCGTGGGCGGAGCCCCCAGGGGCATGCCTGTGGGCGGCGCTGGACCCACCATCACGTGGTGGTTGGAGTTGATCAGCGTGGAGGCCTGCAGCTGGAGATGCTGCTGCTGGGACTGCTGCAGTTGCAGTTGCTGCTGTTGCTGCTGCTGCTGCTGCTGTTGCTGTTGCTGCTGCAGGAGGTGGTGTGTGGAGTTGGACACCTGCGACACCTGGCCACTGGGAATGGCAATGCCACCGGGACTGGGGCTGCTGCCCCTGGAGGGCTTGTCGGGCGTCTGAGGAGGATTAGCGTTGCTGGCAGGCGAGGCAGCGGCAGCGGCAGTAGCCGCCGGCGAGGAGGAGTTGCTATTGGCGCCATTCGATCCCGATCCAGAGTTGGAGTTGGAGTTACCTCCGCCGCACAAGGCGTTCGTCACACGCTCCATCACCGACGTCTTGCCGCTGGACGCCGGCGGAGTGGGCGTGGTCCCGGGTGCAGTGGCCGTATCCCCGGCAGCACCACCTCCGGAGCCACTGTGGTGATGCTTCGAGCGCAGCCCCAACCCGTTGATTCGCTTCGACAGTTCGGCGGAGGCTCGCTCGACCACGCCCTGCGCCGAGATCGATGACATTGTGTGCTGGAACAGATTCACCTTGCCACCCGTGGAAAAGCCCTTCGGAAAAAGTGGAGCCCTCGTCCTCACCTCACTCCTCACTCGTGATTCTCAGTGTGTGTTCGGCTCGAGTCTCAGTTATCCTTTACATCACGCTCGCACCGCACATTGCTGACCCTTTTCACCGGCAATTAGCGAGGTCCAACCTGAAAGGTAAGGCAATGCAAAGCGTTAATGGGGGTGGCTTTAGCTCGAGGGTTGAATGACAAATGGGTTTTACATGGTTACCACATCAGCTTATACATATACTAATAAAGATTCAACAGGGAAATCTACATCATACTTGTAGATTAGGATATTAGGAAGAGAGATTAAGTTGAAAGTTCTATGGAAACTATCCATAAATATTTATTATCATACATATTCCAAGAACGAAACCATCTACCAACTGCAATTGAATGATTTGTGGGAAAAGGGCCAACTGCAGTTTGTCACCAACTGTCAATGGTTTCTCAGAATATTGCCTCACGTCGACCAACAGTACGACACGACGTGACCAAGTTAAAAGAAAGAAGGCCAAAACAGAACAGATTTATGGCCCACTTTCGCGGTGATGGCGTGCAGGCCATAACCTCCGACCTCCGGACTTGTTGTGGCTGCTAAAGTTGACATGGCCGATAAGCAAACAATGTTTCACCGCCAGCGGACCAACCCAGCTGCAGTCTAACTAAGCCAAGGTAAGGCGCCACCCGGTGCATTGCCTTTGAATTGCCGGAAGTGGCAAATTTCGCTAAAGTTAGGCGGAGCCATTCATGGGTCCTTGGGCCTGTCAAAGATTGGCAATTGGATAACACAAGCTACACAGATAGCAATAAAGATTTAATGCGGGTTTTACTTTGTAGAGCTCAGAGATTGGGTGAACTTTTCGAACTCTATTCGTTGGATACTAATCAGAAAGTTTAAAGAACTTATATCCTTCGTGTTGGCAAGACTTTATGAATGTTCTTTCACTTTTTCTTATAAATTTCTTGCCCCTCTCTAAAAGTAATTGTTGCATTAAATGAAGCAAATCAGATTAATCGATTTCCAAGGATTCTGAAATATATACATATTGCTTTCATTCTCAAGAACATTAATAAAAACTTAATGCGCAATTAAACGAGGCAAACTCAAAGACTTTCCTCCAAATATGAACCGTAACCTTTTAATTCTGTTTCAGTCTCTCCTATCGACGGCGTACTTTGCCTTTTTGTGTGGAGAACAAAATTTAATTGCCATAAATGCGCGGATTTGCCCGGGCTCAGTTCCGAGGGAAAGTCCTTGGAGCACCAAGGTAAGCGCTTATCGTTTGGTCCGCCTGGCTGCATCAGCGTCAGCATCCTTCCAGCCTCCGTTATCCTTGCCGCCGAGTGAGCAAGCTGAGTGGCCTGTCCCAATCTTCGCAATCGTCGCTGTCTTTCCGCTTGGACGTGAGCCCAAACAAAAGCCAGCCGAGGAGGCGTGGCAGAGACATTGACTGAGCTTTGTCTGTCATTTCCGCTCCGAATGCGGAATGTTCCGCCAGCACCCTATCCTTTAAAAGGGATATTCTGACTAGAGATGGGAAGAAAACACAATTCAGACCGAAATCGATTTTAAACCGATAAAAATGGATGTTTGTTCCACCTTCATATACTAACCTAACCTAAATCAATTAATTTCATTTTATTTAGTCAACCAAACTACTTTTTATGTATAAAAAGCTTTCAACCATTAAATAATTAGGTAAAAATAAAGATTTCTTTGTTAGATTTAAGGTGACCTTAGAGTATTTGGCAATCGTCTTGGACAGAAGCGCCCTTTTCAATGTGACTGGTTTTTATTGTTGAGATTTGATTGTGCGACAAATGCAAATACAAATTTTTGTGCCCGTCGCAGCCAAGAGTTGGCATTATCCAAGCAGCCGTCGTCTCGGCCCTTTCCGTCTGTTACAAGTTACACAATCCTCCTTGACTTTGCCAAAAAGAACCAGCTGAGCAGGAGGACGAGGATTGCGGCGGAAGGACTCTCCTCCTGGAGGATACTCAATTGGGTTACTTGGAGTGGAAGCGAGTGTCTCGACGCTTGGGTGAAAATTGGCTTGATAATTTTACAAATCACTGTGTATGTGAACGAACCCGCGCCCACACATTTTCCTTATATCACTTGGTTAATTCAAGCCAGATTTCTTTAGCAGACGGAAGCTATTAGGACTTGAAATAAAGGGAATATTTATCCTCAATTATTGTTCATTCATTTAACATTGTAGGGAATCGGTATAATGATTAAATAAGAACATTTTTAGGCACATAAAGCTAATTTTATTGTGTGCTATAAAAACTCATTTAGTTACTGGGCAACTTGTTAAAATTTAAAGAGCTTTCAAGAGCAGCAAGTGCAAGCTAGTTCGAAGCCACGTCTTTGCCCTGCCCTACAATGTTTAATTATGGTCTCAGTAATTTGATTAATACTCCGGAAAGTGCATTTTCCCGCCCACAGCCCCGCCCTTTGGCCACTGCGACATGCAACTAAAATTTAGAGAAACTTTTCCTCTGTTTTTGCGACCGAAAAGAAAATATACAGCATACTGCAAGGCCCAGCTACACAGGAAAAAATGTAATTTAAAACTTGAACTAGTCTACTTATTGTTTATTTAAGTTTTATAGCGAAAAATGTAAAACCTATACTTCTAGGATATGTTTCCTTATATTTCTTGTAGAGGATATTAAATCACATTGTGCAGGAGACCAGAAAAGTTATCATAAAGCTAAACAAAATCGTTTTTTAAGTAGGTAAGCTACCTTTTCAGGTAAGTAAACTTTTCTCTATGTGATATGTGTGTTTTCTTGCGGTGTGTCCTGTAAATTTGTGTCCTTTTAGTGACTCGGTGTGTGTTCTTGTGCGGGTGGGTGTTTGTGTGTGTGTGCCTGCTAGTGTATTTCATATTTGTGCGCCCTGCGCCTCGTGCGCATTTTCCGCAGCTTGGCTCCGTGTCTATTTTTGGAGTTGGTTTGAGTTTGAGCTCGAGTTGCTGGCGCTCGCGTTCGCGTGCTTATTGGATTTTGCCGCCCCTGTCCCGTCGCCCCTCTGTGCCAGGGCCCTGCTCCACATTCCACTCCACTCGACTCCACACACCGAGGGGCCCGGATCCGGGTCTAAGTCTGGGTCCAAAACCTGCGTGCTGCCAGGGTAGCAGGGTAGCAGTATCGATTTTCGTCCCGTTGTTTTCACTCGACTCTCCGCTCTCCGAGCTCAAAACAAAACAATGTGCGGAGACGGAAAAGAAAATAGTAACCCTCCCGGATAGCGAATGTCAATATTTTTCCTACGTTTTCCCGCTCAAGTTCAGTGTTGTCTGCTGACTGCCTGACTGCCTGCTTGCTGCTCCTTTGTCCCATCAGCTGGGAGTCTGAAAATGTGTAACGCCTCGCGATTGGGCCAAGAATGGAGCGAACAAAACACGGGGATTGCAAAAAATGTTGCACGTACGAATGGATAGGGGTTGGGGGTGGTTAAAGTCCTCCCCAACATAATTATCAAAGCGATGAAGGACCCTTGGGAATTATCCAGTAGAACAATTAAATAATTACCACAATGTTATCTCATCATAGAAGCTTTTTATGCTTAGGTCTAGGCTGTAGTCAACATGATTATCTGGTAACAAGTAAAAGGATTTTCAATGGGACACTGTCGCAGATGGAAATTTTTAATATACATTTTGTTTAAGTTTGTTTTAGTTTATGAAACAAAGCCTAATTCCTTCAAATTCATTTTTTAAAAAAGAATATTGATGATATTTCATGGCGTAACCATTTAATATTCATTTTAAATCCTCTTGAATTTATGGAGTTTAGTTTATTTATAAGGCAGCATCTTAAATTTCAGGAACTAACTACTTTGAGCACTATCTATCAAAGCCAAATGTCTCTAATTTGATTGAAAGAAAGTAACTAAATATTAACTAAAATCAAGCTTCATAAAACAGCTAAATCTTCACCAAATAAACTTGTATTTAATAAACTTCTAATTCCATAGAACAACTCAGACTGAAATCGTGATATACGAACACTATCCATTAAGGATTCAATATAAAGATATATAAAGCGATACCGGATTGCCTCACATTGCAGTTTTATTATATCGTGAAAATGCTCTCCCGTCTGAGGTTATTCCAAGTCCAAACCAAGTCACGATTCGATTCCCAGCAACTTGTATCCTTGCCGTACGTCAACGTTCGTTTCTGGGTCACTATGCAACTTTGACCTGATTTGTGGAGTAGGCCGACAATATATATACGTATATATATATGCACAGTACATGCTACATATGCAGGCGTATTAATAAATAGTTTCTGCAAGGCCCGAGGATTATGCAAAATAATAAAGTGAGGAGACCTTAAAGACATCCACAAATCAATGAGCTCCATGTGGCTCTCGTGGGGAGACGCGCCAGGATGTCTAAGACCATTATTGTGATTATGGCGATGTCGCGGGTGGGCGGCATGACATCACAGACGCAGGGTGGTGGTCACCACCACCACCACCATCACCACCACCACCTACTGCACCCCCTTGGGGGCTGTTAGCGACCGGCTCTCTATTTTCTCGGGAGGGTGAGCGATACAGTTTCCCTGCCAGAGGGTGGCCAGCAACAAATCACGTGCAGCCACAATAAAATGCAGTAAGCTTTTCTTATGGCTTTTACTTAAATTTAAATAACGTCGAAGAACTCTCGGTGTTTGAGCTGAGAAACCAACCTCTTTCTTGCCTTTTCCTTTTTTTTTTATATAATAATGCTTGAACTCGGCGTCGCACACAATAAAAATCAATTTGGCAAAAGTTGCGGCGCCGCGTTTTCCCAATTTCTCTTTGTGTTTAGCGTGGCTTTTCCTCAGTTCCCCGTATTCGCTGTGTGTAAAGCCAAAATGCACGGGGAAACACACACAAAAAACACACACCGAACGGAAAACACACGCGAACGGAAAAACCAAAAGCCGCAAAAAAGAAAATCTCCTCGTCCCGCAGACAAGAGGAGGAAAACTGCAGTAAAAACGTTCAAAACAAAAAAACTGTTTGCACGCTGTTTGTCGCCTGTAATTTGTTTCTGTTGGCCGCCGTGGAAAATCGTCGAGCGGAAAAGCGAGGAAAACGAGCGTTAGCGCGCACGACTCAAAATCCAAACTGCAGGCGGATGCCACCAGCGAAAGTGGAAAAGCCTGTTTCTGTTTTCCTCCGAAAACTACCGAGAGAGAGAGACAGGGAGAGAGCCTGCGCACTGCTCCATTCGCTCTCCCCCATTTTTCAAGCGGAAAAGCTCTCCCATGGACGTGGTTCTGGGGGGCGGTTGTTGGGTTGCTTCTCTCGCAGATTCTGCGCCCTGTTCTCCACTGCAAAGTAAACAAGCGCTCAGGTGAAACGCTTGCCAGTGGCGCCCACTCCCACCCCCAAGGAGTTGGGCCTTTCCGAGGACTCCGTGTGTAGCCGCTAATGCCCGATCGCCCGTGGGCGTTCACGTGCAGCAGTTAGGACTGCAGCATTCATTAACTACTGACACAGTGCTTAATTTATATAATATATTTAACAATGCAAGGAAAATAACTTAAATCTACGGTTTTATTAGGATTTTATGTTTGCTAAGTAATAAGTAATCCTTACTAGAAAATACAAAGCAGAATTTCCCGTTTTTTGTCTTGAATATCATACTTTTATTGTATTTTTTTAATCTACAGCGATATCAGAGAAATATTCAGGATGAAACGATATATATTAGTATATATTTGATATATTTGATATTTATAATATTGTGTTTAAATTAGTTTAAATAATACCAGTAATATCGCTTAATATTAACAGCTCTTCTTCAGCTTTGCTTCACTTCAGCTTTATTCTTGTAAATCCAGACAGCAAATAGTATATCCTTAATCGTAATTATCTCTGGAAGGGCTAAACTGAGTGTAACAATATCCCTCATAAACGAAATTTATATGCTTCCTGTGACACTATTATGAAAGACATTTTAAAGTTAAAGTTAACTTAATTTTTACTAACTTTAAAATGCGAAAAACAATCTAAATCTATACATATGTATCCATGGTTTCTCCGGTGACATTCAACGAATATTTACCGAATTTGTATGCATTTAATTTCCATATTTGCACTCTGTGGCTTTATGGAGAGCTTGGCATATGAGCCCTGTTTGCTTTCAAGTGCTTTTGGCCGCACAAATAAGTGAATATAATCCAACAAGTCGTTCTCTCGTTGCCACCGACACCGCCACTGCCGCCGCCTTTGTTTATTCGGGAGAAGTGCTTAATATTTCATGCTCCGCTGTCTACAATCGTCTATTTTTTAACGCGAACTTCGCCTTACGTTCGAGTGCATTCCGGTGTAATCCCCCAGAACGACGCAGCACGCCCACACAGGAGCGGAGCGCACATAAGCACAAATAAAAACAACAAAGCAGCCGCTGTCGGCGCCAAGGGGTGGACTGTCCCGAGGTCATGGGTCAGGGGGTGTTGTGGTGGTGTGTCGGCAGTAGACAGGACCTCCTGCGTGCTTATTTGGCAGGCCAGGCACCGCACTTCTGTTGTCCTCGATGAATGTCATGGACTTAATTGGGCGGGCATACAATCCGGAGTCCGAAACATGCGATAATCAGCTGCTTTATATCTACAAATTAATATTCAACAGCCAGATGGTAGTGAAATATAACAGAAGCAGTAAAGGAATGCGACGGGAATGTTTTCTAAATAGTTTCCTGCTCAAGAAGAGATTCCAAAAACTGTTTTAATGGATCCCCCAAGATTATAATTTAACTATTAAATAATATTAAGCATAGCTTAAAATATGAAAAACAATAAAAGCAATTTTCTTTTACCAACAGCATTTATTAAATTATTAAAAGGAATTTCTTAAATTATTAAAAATCAAAAAAACCATTTCAAGCCCGCGTAATCGTTTTTCTCTTATCGATAGTGCCATCGATAGTTCGGCATCCATAGTTGCCACCACTAGCACCAACATAAACACATCCGCGGTGGCGGCGTAAATTTTTAGCTAAACTTAAGAAAATTTTGGATAAATACATCGAAATTGAGAGCTGCAGAGTGCCCGACTACCCATGAAGATCCCTAGATCATCAGGTAACTGTACATAACCGAAAAGAGCGCTTTCGCTTTCGGAGACGTGGTAAGTCGCGTGGGTCGCCCCGCTGCCTGCAGTGAGCTGACATTATTTCTGAATGTCCTGATCTTTCAGATCTATAGCCACGATGTCGTCGACATCGGCGGCTGCCTCAAACGCCGCCCCGCCCGCCAAAACGGAGGTGCGCTACGTTACCGAAGTGCCTAGCAGCCTGAAGCAACTGGCCCGCCTCGTGGTCCGCGGCTTCTACTCCCTGGAGGATGCCCTAATTATCGACATGCTGGTGCGGAATCCCTGCATGAAGGAGGACGACATCGGCGAACTGCTGCGCTTCGAAAAGAAGCAACTAAGGGCCAGGATCACCACCCTGCGCACCGATAAGTTCATCCAGATCCGCCTCAAAATGGAAACTGGACCGGATGGCAAGGCCCAGAAGGTGAACTACTACTTCATCAACTACAAGACGTTCGTCAACGTGGTCAAGTACAAGCTGGATATGATGCGTAAACGAATGGAGACGGAGGAACGGGATGCCACCAGTCGCGCCAGTTTCAAGTGCTCCATGTGCTCGAAAACGTTCACGGACCTCGAGGCGGACCAGCTCTTTGATATGGCCACGCAAGAGTTTCGCTGCACGTACTGTGGTAGCTCTGTGGAGGAGGACAGCGCCGCCATGCCCAAAAAGGACTCGCGCCTGCTGCTAGCCCACTTTAACGAGCAGCTCCAGCCACTCTACGATCTTCTGCGAGAGGTGGAGGGCATCAAGCTGGCGCCGGAGGTGCTTGAACCGGAGCCCGTGGACATAGACACCATTCGAGGACTGAACAAACCCAATGCCATGCGACCGGACGGCATGGCGTGGTCGGGCGAGGCGACGCGTAACCAAGGCTTTGCCGTGGAGGAAACACGGGTGGACGTCACCATCGGCGACGACGACACCTCGGACTCTGTGGTGGAGCGGAAGTCACGTCCGATCTGGATGACGGAGAGCACTGTGATAACGGACACGGATGCAACCGATGGCCTGGCAGATGGCGGTCTGGGGACAAGCGGATCGGGACATCGAAATCGGAAGGAGAACGAGGATATCATGTCCGTTCTGCTGCAGCACGAAAAGCAGCCGGGACAGAAGGAACCGCACATGAAGGGTATGCGTGTTAATTCCTCGAACGCCAACTCAAGCGATTCCAGCGACGACGAGAAAGATATCGACAATGCCAAGATCCGTAAGATTTATCTGTATTTTATGCATAACTTTTTGTTTTTAATTACGGTTTCTTTTAATTTGCAGCTGATGTTGATTTCGACAATTATATTAACTCGGATTCTGGTGAGGAGGATGACGATGTGCCCTCTGTGCTGGTGGCAGGGCGACCGCACCCGCTCGACCAGCTGGACGACAAGCTGATAGCGCAGATGACGCCTCAAGAGAAGGAGAACTACATTCATGTCTACCAGCAGCACTACAGCCACATCTACGATTGAGGGCCACATACTGCAATTAACCACATCCCTTTCCTTCGTTTTGTCCCTTCGCCTAACACATAGAGTCATTGTAATTATAAGTGAAAAGTTGTACAAAAGAAATCCATATACAGAAAAGTGCATAATGATATAGTTTTGCTCTTTGTTTTTGCCTTTTCCCTTCTTAATGGCTGAATATTATTAGCACCCATCTTAAATTGCAGCGAATTGAAGGTTTTAGGTATATAATTATATATGCTAAAGTCATTTTCAATAATATTTTAACTTTCATTGAGGCAAAGAAAATTTCAATATTTTCCAATTCATTTTATAATTCAAGACAAAGCTCGTGAGTCCTCCGTGCATGTAGTGCCATCTCTAGCTAGTTAATCTACCATCCCTAAGTCGGCGAAATCAGCTGTCTTTGCAATTTAGGTTTATTTTTAAGCGTATTCCTAGTGTGCTAATAAAACCGACCGGCCGGGCGCCTGGTCATGTTCGTCGGTGGGCGTATCCAGTTAACAATAATAATTGGTGTGCCGCAGATAAGCGGAATACCTAAACAAACGACGGGGGAAACGCAAACAAACATGTTGACACTCGGCAACTCGTAGCCTAGACGCCTGCGACTCCCATTCAGTCGTGCTTTGAATGCCCATCTAGCCGGACCCGTCGATTCGTGCGGATTGTGCGTGGTGTTTGCTGATTATTAATGCTAAAAATGCGTCAAATTGCAAGCTATATAAAATAATCGCTGCCAACTGCCAGAACTGTGTTATCAGTGCAAAAAACGTGAAAAAAAAAACGCTGATGCAGTGAATTCCAATTGGGAGAGAAACGTGATCGCGACACACACACACACGTGTGCTGGCTGTGTATGAGTGAGTGGAAGACACATGCTTTATTCGCTTGCCTTTGCACATTTTGTGAATGAACTGGAAAAGTGCTGTTAAGTTGGAAGGAGCAGCGATATAACGGCATTAGTATTGATCTTCGCGTCACAGGTCAGCGTAATTACGACAAAATGAAGGCCATCGATAAGGAGCTGCTGCCGATGAAGGCTCACTACTTTCTCTTCAATGCCGGTAAGCACCCAACCCTGCTTAAAACAGCGCCCAAAGCCATTAATATAAGTACCGGGCATCGCTTACATCAGGCGATAAGGGTCGCCGTTTCAGGTGTTTAGACGCACGCACGTGCGGTGGGTTAAGTTAAGTTCCCCTCCACTCTGCCATTTACAGCTGCAAATTGCTGATTTTCGATATCGAATTTCGAATTTCGTCACATTCAACTTCTGATAAGAACTTAACCCGATGGAATACAGCCATAGATCACAAGTCCAATAAGCACTAGCGATAAGCTAATACAAGCTGTTCTGGGTCACGATTCCCATCGAATGATGCAGCATTTTCCCTGATTGTAATGTGAATTTCCGCAAATCGACTGAGTTTACAATCGTGTAATCGGATTATAATTAAATAAAAGGCAATACACAATAAGCTTAATTAAATAATACAAATCAAATAAGAAACTATAAAAGAAAATATACATTTCATTATATTAAATTCTTTAAATCGATTTTATCACACCATCAAGAACAAAGAAATTTAATCTTTCTGTGTTAATTAAGGAATATTGAGGGGTCTTATTGTTTGACCACTTAATTTGCGCATAAATTGGTTTCGTTAATCATATCCATCGAGTCAAAAAGATTGTTTCTGTAGAATCACATCAATTAATTTCGGTCTTTGTCTGTGCCTTATATGGGAGTGGAAAATTCTGAGCACAAATGTCTCTAAAGTGTAATTAATTGAATGAACGACTCGAAATTATAAAATTTCCATTTAAATTTCGGATGGAATAATTCTTATAACAGTAAAACTTTCATAATACTCAAAGTATTCTTCATTCTTTAAATATAACCTGTTTATATTTTATTACTCATTTAATTATTCTTTCAAATACAACTAAAAACTCAAGTTTGGGTCTGTTTTAGAGCATTTATTGACGTTCTTCTTGTGCTAGATATAACATTGTGCTTAGTAAACTTGCCTACTTTTAGTGTGAAGATAATATTTAATATGTGTCGTAAAGTAAGTTGTAAGAGGCAAACACAGACGGCTGATAAGGCTTTCCCCCCAAGAATATGTAGATGAGTACAATGTTGAAATAGAAAAGCGACTTGTGTCATCTGGGGGAAAAAGGTAAAGCAATGTGATGTAGTGACAGTCCCAATGGCCGTGTGACCTGCCACTCCTCACACTCCACACCTAAACTCATCAAACGTTAAGACGTGCCGACAGCCAAACCACTTTTAGCAATTAAAGTTTGCTTTTACTTTTTTAATTCAATTAACATTAAGTTGTACTCTGAAGCTAGATAAGTAGTCGGGACTATCTAGTTCCACTTGCTGGCATTTGACTTTGCTTATCGGAGTGGCGAGGAAGCAACACCCATTACTAAGCAGATATTCCTATGACCATATGCATATCTCCACCCACTCACTCACTCATCGCTCACCGCACATTTATCAGGTCCAACGCATCTCCCAGTAGATAATCGAGTATGTTTTTTTGCTTTATTTTTTTATCTAGGCACCGCACCAGTGGTCCCCTTCATGCCCACTCTCGCCGGCCAGCTGGGATACTCCCCCGCGGTAGTGGGAACCATGTACATGATACTGCCCATTATTGGAATGCTGGCGAAGCCCCTTTTTGGATATATAGCAGATCGGTAGGTCATATAATACTTATAGAATCTTTCTTTTATAATTAAACCTTAAACCTTGATCTTTTGAACCCTTCTTGATTGTATCTGTAAACTGAAGATCCTTTGGGGCTGTACATACATTAGCTAATCACCTAGGGGGAGGAATGGGATCAGCGATATGTTTAGATTTGATTATTGAGGGAGTGGGGCGTAATCGTTTGATATAAAAATATATTTAAAACTATTTTTTAATTCTTTTATGGGTAATAATTATTTTAATTTTATTAATTAAAATATTATTTTATTAAATTCAATTTTTGTAATTACGAAAACATAAGGGAGTGGATTTATTCAATGATTACTTTTGGATATATACGGGGAGGCAGTGAAAAATGATCAAAAATATGTTTACTTAATATATGGACAGCCCATTTGGTAAATACAATATATTTATACAGTAATATTTAATTTTTTAGATGCAAATAATAGATATTAAATTTCTTATAACTATATCTTATTAAGATTAAACCACTAACTGCGACGACGTAGTATGTATATTAGTAATTGACTTTTAAATAAATATACAATACAAAAAGATAACACTTTGTTATCAGAAAGAAAGCTTTAAAAGTAACTCAATGCCTTTATCATTTGTAAACGTTTGTTTAATTATTAAGAACTTGACAGTTTCAAAAGTGTGCTTGAGATTTGTTCAATAATTAGAAGGGCAATCATTCGTACGTACAGTGTGAGATAAATCTTAATAATACTAAATCATTTACAATATATTATAAAAAACCTAATCACATATTACTCCAACATTAGTTATATATCCCTCTCAGATAAGGTTTCCCTCCTGAAATCGTTACAACTAATATATTTAATCACCTTTAGGTACCATCACCATCGAACCCTCTTCCTTGGTGGCCAGGTGCTCACCGGCCTTGCCTTCTTCATGATCATGTTCGTGCCGGGAATGGAGAAGCCCCTGCCCAAGGTGGAATTCCACTGTAATAATGGTGTATCCACAGCACGATTCTGCTCTCCGTACGGGGAGTGCGTGGAAAGGAATCTGGAGAGATATTACAAAAATCAAACGCTCCAGTGCGATCTGCACTGTGAGGCACAGCCCTTCCTTTGGGACACTGTGTGCCAGGATTGGCTTCAAAACAAGACAGAGAACTGTGCGGCGAATCGCACGAATCCCTATCTGGACTTTAGCACTAGCATCAGTATAGGTGACATCCTGGACGAGGGCGGCTGTCTGTTCTTTATGATTCCCCATGACCATGGGCAAATAGCAGGCCAGAATGTTACATTTATTTGTCCCAGCGACAAGCAGTACTTTAAGACCAACTGCACATTGGACTGCAAGGAGGATTATCTGAGGGAGCAGCTGGGGGAGAGTGCGGTGATAAACACGCGCAGTGCCATGGCAATGCCGCAATTTTGGTGGTTCTTCGGCCTGCTCATCTTCAGCTGGATCGGCATGGCGGTGGTGGTCAGCATCGGGGATGCCATCTGCTTTGGTATCCTCGGCGAGCGCCATCATTTGTATGGCAAGCAGCGATTGTGCGGATCCCTTGGCTGGGGAATATTTGCCTTGCTGGCCGGTGTCCTCGTCGATCACATGTCCTTGGGTGAGGTGAACAAGAACTACACGGCTGTATTTTGGATGGCTCTGATCATAATGGGATTCGATGTGTTCGCCTCGTCAAAGCTAAGGGTGAGTACTTGTCATAGGTAATCCTAATCCGTAACTTATTACTTTCAAAAACAGCACACCCAGACCCATTTGTCATCCAACATCTTAAAGGATGTTGGACAGATGTTCCTCTCGCTGCGCTGCGTTATCTTCTTCCTGTGGTGCGTGGCCATTGGCCTGGGGACGGCGCTGATCTGGAACTTCCTTTTCATCTATTTGGAGCAGCTGGACAAGGCGTACGAGGGATGCGACAGTTCGATCAAGACTTTGGAGGGTCTGGTCATGAGCATCCAGTGTTTTGGCGGTGAGCTGCCCTTCTTCTTCCTGTCGGGATGGATCCTCAAGAAGATTGGCCATGTGAACGCCATGAGCATGGTGCTCTTTGGCTTCGGAGTGCGTTTCATTCTGTACTCGATGCTGCAGAACCCGTGGTACATCCTGCCCATCGAACTGATGAACGGCGTGACGTTTGGTCTCTTTTACGCCACCATGGCTTCGTATGCGAGCATTGTGGCGCCACCGGGAACCGAGGCCACCATGCAGGTGAGTGTTTAGGAGCTTGCCATGTTCCTTGGGAAATCCTTATCATTTCTCTCCTCCCACAGAGCCTGGTTGGTGCTATTTTCGAGGGCGTGGGCGTCTCCATGGGCAGCCTGATTGGTGGACTGCTCTTCGAGTCGGTTACTGCTCGCACCACCTTCGAGATCTTTGGAATCGGCGCCTTCATTGTGTTCGTGGTGCACGTGTCCATTCAAATGTTCCTGCAGCGCAATAGAAACATTGATGAAAACGGTAAGGGTAGGATCTCTTCGGCTTCCGCCTCCGCCACTGCAACTGCCTCAGCTTCAGCCACAGCCTCAGCCACAGCCTCAGTCTCTGCATCTTCATCCGTGGAGACAGCCAAGCCCTAAGATACTGACCATAAAGAAGGTGACGGTTTCCGCGAGGTTGACCTAAGTTGATGCAGACAAGATTGATTTGGGGGGTCTTTAAAAATTAACTCTTGTCATACCGCCCGAATTTTTAAAAAGTATTTAGTCGGAAATACAATCAAGTTAGGAGAAAAACCCTATAAGACCAATTTGCTAGAAACAAATCGATATAAACCAGATATAACTAAAGATAGACTCGCAAGTCTACAAGTTTCTCTGCCCGAGCTCTGCTCACACCGACATTGTTAGAGTTCGTATGCCATCGGGCACCACTAATAAACGATATTAAATTGAAACAAAAGCTGCTAGACTAGATTTTGTAAGATCGGCCACTAACTATTTAGATATATACCCTTATAAGGCTTAACAACAGGTAAAATTACATATAACTGGCTCAAAATGAATTTAAAATATTACAATTTGTTTGTAAATAAACGGAATCGATGATAATCTCTATTGCATTTTATATTCTGTGTGAACTGAACATAATAACTAAAAAAAAACAAGGAAATACAAAGTTAGAATTCGCTTTTACCAATAAAAAAGAAGTGTAATTTTTATATGTAGCAAATAGTGTCGTGATATTAATTATCGTGATATTAGTGTCTTTTCTGAATTTATAAATATTTGTAGTTGAAGTCCATTTTCTGCATGATTTAATTTAAAAACAACTATAAACGCTTATGCGGAAATAGCTTAATAGCTTTAAAATTTTGTTGTGCCATGACTAATCCTATAAAAATATTTTGAGTAGAAATTCATGATCTAAGTTCAAAGGAATATAAACAAGGAGCTAACTTTTCGTTTTATTATTGACTGGATAGGTGCGTCCCTAAAATTATAGTTAGAATCCACCCCTTCACCAATTAAACGCATTTTCTCCCACCCCATCTTTTTCTCAATAATTTATTTGATTTATCTTAACCATAATAATTAAATATATGTAATTACTTGAAAATATAACTAACTGTTCTGCATTTTTTTAGGCACTGTCAAGTATTTCGCACCGACAGATGCAATGCACATGCTGAATGATCAGGAGTATAGTAGAGTTAGCTAAGCGATGTTGGCTTGACCGCATCACCAATCACCAAAAAATAAAAAAACACCAATCACCAACAACAGTCACCAATGAACCAGCGAGAGCAACAGTAACCAGATCCATCGCTTCTACAGTTCAGCTGTGAATGCTCCTCCACTCCGACATCTTTCTACTCTCGATGCTGCATGTTAATTAGATAATCTCTACCTGTATTGTAAACGTGCTTTAATTTAGTAGTAACTTATTTTAGTAACAAAACACTCCCACACAAACACAACACACTGCCGCGTGCATACGTGCACGCTGTGTACGCGGAAATCTCTTCTTCCCCATTTACCTTTGAATTCAATGTGAGAACCCAATTATTTGTAGAATTACAAGTGCAGCATGTTCTGGTAGTCTTACCCGGAATTTGAGCTGCTGCCTTGGCGCTGTGAATGTTCAACTATTGTTTCTCCACCACACACCGCCTTACTGTTTAACATATATATATTTTTATATAATTATAAATAATATTTGTAGTTAGTTGTAGCTTCCTTTGCTCTCCGGGTGCATGTTTCTCTGTTTTTTTTTCTGCAAAATCTCTAAAGTATTTACTTAATTATACACGATATATGTATGTATGGATCATAAAGTGAAATGTTTTCCAGAAGCTCTTATAACAAACATATACAATTATTATTATTACTACATATGTATGTATACAAAAATGGTTTAACTTTTGTTCAACTGTTGTCTGTGTTAAGTTGTTAGCTAGTTGTTACCAAGAATCCGAATCCCAATGTAAATGCGGCGACGACTGCGTCTAATGGCCGCCAATGAGCGACTCCTCGTGCTGTTGCCTATCGAGTTTCCGCTGGTAGTCGCGCTGCTTGCAGGCCGCCACGTTCGCGGCGCGTTTCTGTAATCAGCAATTCAACGATAATAAACGTCTTTAAATTAATAGGTGTGCATGTGTTTTTCTTTGTTTTAACTTTTAAGTACTTTTATTACGTTTGAATGGGTTTTTTTTGTGGGAAATTACGGCTCACCTTCAAATCCTTGGTGCGCTGGTAGATGCCCTGCATTTCCTTTTTGATCTTCGCCAGTTTATCTTTGTAGCGCCTCACATCGCTCATCTACATTAATGAAGATGGTAATTGGGCTAATTACTTTGTATTTTTAAAAGCCAAGTTACTTTGTCTCGCTGCTTGGCGGCTCTAGATTAGATTGTGACCACAAACCATTTGACTCTACTTCGCCCACTGATAAGATTCCGCCCAACTTAATTGGTCGTAGGTACATTTAAGCTGTTCTGAGCTATTTTGTGGCCCCAATTGGCTTGAATTATTGATGGAAACCACGAAATACATTAAATGGATGTACGAAAGCTAATTATTGATGTATCCATTATATGTAGTATAAGACCATTGTATCAGAACATTAAAAATCAAACAAAAGTAAGACTATGAAAACTTAAACCTTGACCAATCTTCAATTTAATACAAAAATGTTTTATTATTAATCCGATGAAATCAAATATCTTAAACAGAAATTAAAGTTGAATACTCAGTTTTCTTTTCGTATCTGGACTTGCTTTTTTGGTAATTTAGTTAAGCGGAACCAGACCCACATATACCTATGTACTTTTATACGTTTAACAAACTTGTAATATGTAGTCATATCTAAGTACTAAGCATTTAGTTTTGTTAGATATTTGGAATATGTTTACTTATAACTTTAAATGCTTACAAACAAACAACAATCTTCTACAAACTCTTAAAATTAGTCTTCGCACTCACCATGTCATTCAGCTTGGCTACTTCGCTGCAATCCAGTTTGTACTTCTCTTTGGACAAATCAATGTAGATCTTGTTTTGTCTTCCACTGAAAGGAAATGCCACAATACATTAGGAGAACTTTAGGCAGATCCACTTACTCACATCAACTCCCTGAGCTGGACGCGTACATGGCCTAGTGGTGGCTCTGCTATTTGCAGTACACCGGCGGACAATTGCAAAGCGGCAAGGCTTCCCACAACATCCTGGTCATTGGGGAAGCAACAGGTCTGTGGCTCCGGCTTCGCTTTTGCATTGGATGAGGGTGATTGAGCTGCGGGATCCTTGGCTTCCTGCACAGGGAGCTCATTGAGAACACTGCGAGAGGAGAATTTGCTATATTATAAGAGTTCCAAAGACATTATTCTTAACTTTACCTATTTATGTTGCTGCTTTTCAACATAATAACAGAAAACAAACCAATAAAAGATAATAACAATAGAGAAGCAAAAACATCGATGTTAATATCGATACTAACGATGTTTTTTAATAAATACGATAAATTGCAGTTTCCCACTTAATGGTATTAAAACAAATTTATAAATTGGTTAGCAATCTATTAGTTTTATATTGAACTCCATATGTATACCAGGAATTGAATTTAAATATATTTTTATTGCTTTATCCAAGACACAAACCATTGCGCTCTAGACATTCAGTGAAATTGCCATTCCAGCCCTC
Source organism: Drosophila kanapiae (assembly GCA_008042475.1). Taxonomy (NCBI): domain Eukaryota; kingdom Metazoa; phylum Arthropoda; class Insecta; order Diptera; family Drosophilidae; genus Drosophila; species Drosophila kanapiae. The sequence continues at coordinate 174,123 of VNJM01001815.1, read as the reverse complement.
GCTGAAACAGCTGTTAAATTTATTGTTTAATTTGTGACAATTGTGTTGTTATTGTTGATAACCATAAACACTAGCAATTTGCTCGCATGTTGCCTTTCGTGTAACAGGCGATCAGAAGGCAATAGAAGAGCGATGCACGTATTTAATTGTGCTGTGACGTAAGTAGAACGTTTGCTCTCTTTCTAGAAAGCGTATGACTGGCCAAAAATCAAAGAGAGCAGCTCTAGCGAGAGCACTAAACATTTATGAAATATGTGTTCACTGAGCTAATTATCCTCCTGCTGAATTCTGAGCGCCTAGTACATGGAACCATGCATTTGGTAAATTTGTACTGGGAAATCTGATGATTGGGAACTTACTTGTTGCCGAAAACATAAAAATTGCACGCTTCTTACATTTCGTGTAACAGGCGAACAGAAGGCAGTACAGCGGCGATGCACTTATCTGTGCGGTGACGTCAGTCGATCGTTTGCTCTCTCTCTAGCATGCGTACGACTGGCCAAATAAAATCAAAGAGAGCAGCTCTCGTGAGAGCACTTAACAGTTAAAAAATATTTTAATACTAAGCGAATCAACCTTTTGCTGCATTCTGATCGCCAGTTACATGGAACCATGTATTTGGTAAATTTGTACTCGGAAATCTGATGATTGGGAACTTTTTGTTGCCGAAAACTATAAAAATTGCACGCTTCTTACATTTCGTGTAACAGGCGAACAGAAGGCAGTAGAGCGGCGATGCACTTATCTGTGCGGTGACGTCAGTCGATCGTTTGCTCTCTTTCTAGCATGCGTACGACTGGCCAAATAAAATCAAAGAGAGCAGCTCTCGTGAGAGCACTTAACAGTTATAAAATATTTTAATGCTAAGCGAATCAACCTCCTGCTGCATTCTGATCGCCTGGTACATGGAACTATGTATTTGGTAAATTTGTACTGGGAAATCTGATGATTGGGAACTTTTTGTTGCCGAAAACAATAAAAATGGCCCGCATGTTACATTTCGTGCAAAAATAGTTATGTATATGGAAGTATTTCTTCAAATATGAGTAATTTTTTAGAAAGAAACTCCAGCCTTGATACCTTTTTTTTGGAAAAGTACAGAAAAGGAAACCCTTATTAACTGTCAATTAACAATTAAACCAATTAACTGTCTCTAATTAAAATGTCCCCTATTTATATTCATTTAAAATGATAAGAAATTACCTTTAAATAAATTCCTGACAACCTGGGACATATTTATTTTAGCTAATAAACTACATATAGCAAACATACATATGGCAAACAGATTTCATATAATTTTGGGAATATTTTGTACCTACTTTCCCATATCTATACCTATGCCTGCGAGTTAGCTTAAGCACTTTCCTGGAAAACTGCGAGTACTTCAGACAGTGTTCAGAGTTATCTTTCCAGGAATTTTTTCGGGTAATCGCGGTTCGGCAATTTCAGCCAAGGTCAAAGTCATTAGGCAGGCAAAAGGGATCGTCCTTGTCCCTATGCCTACCTCTACCTGGATGGACAGTCAGTCCTATAAAAACTCTCTGTCGACTGCAAAACGACCTGCACTGCAAGCAATGTTCTCCGACCGGCAACATCCATCGCGGACCGGCCACAGCTCCAGGCGGAGCTTCACGGACTTATCGCTGGGACTTTGCTGAAGTTCAGGATTGAAAGTCGAAGGCTATTAAATCTAACACATCCTGGGACCTGGACCCCGCTTGCAGTGTCAGCAGTTAGACGAATTTAGACAATTGTAAATTCTAGTTAATTTCATAGTTCAAATGTACATTTTAGTTAATTAATTCAATTGTATATATACATCAACCATATTGTATATATTTAGTTAGCCAATGTAAAGTCATTAGTACCGACTGTAAATATGGCAAGTCTTTGCCAATTTTAGACAATTCAATAGACCAATTGTATATACACATCCATAGATGTCATAGCCAATTTCATAGACAAATTTACTAGACAATTCTGTAGCTCAATTGTACATATATAAGCCAATTGTAATTTAGCAAAATGTTATAAGAAATTGTATATATTTTAAATATGAGTGATATTTTTGCAATAAAATGAAATTTAACAAACTGGAAAAGATTTCTCTTCTTACTCTGCTACGCGAAGTATGTGTGTAAAATATGTACAGTTTAAAACTTTCACATTTACACAATTCCGGCTTTATAAACTCTATATTAGATTAAGATATCATCACGTCTGCCTTCTACGCAAATTATCAGGTGGTATTATTTATAATTAAAATCAACTCGGCTGGTGATGCTGATCAAGAATAAATATAACAATATTCTGCTGTTATTACATACATTCTCGGTTGGCACTAAACTATAATACCTCTGTAACCTTGCCTAAGTTTGTTTTAAATCAAATCATAAGACATTGATTTAATACGGAAGGAATTTACAGATAAATCTTTAAATTGATAGTTTAAAAACGGTTCCGGCTTATTTTCAAAGCGATATGAAATGAAAATACACATGAGCTTGTTTTAAACATTATTTTCAAAGTTAAAAATAGTGTACATTGTTTTTGTTACTATAGCAATTGCATCTCTGTAAATAAAACTAGTAACTTAAGTAAAGAATGCTTTAGCGAACATAAAACTATGATCGTATCTGTGATGAACACAAGTGATGACGACAACCTAATTGATAGAACTTACAAACAAAACATTTGTACTAACTAAATTAGTAGGTAAGCATTATTATTTTGGGCAGACGATCTGGGCCGATCACTTGAGATGGAGGACTCTGTGGGGAGCCATGAGCATGGCCAATAGTTATTCGATTATCCCTTTTTGAAGTCAAGAAGATCGGCTATGGCCGCTGCCTTCCCCGAATCGTCCTTCTCCAATTCGGCGCGTGTGCAACGTCCGCAGCAATCGGCTGAGGGTTTGTTCTCACACTCGCCCAGCGCCGGCGGCTTGAAGTTCGGCGTCCAGGGTCCCAGGCTACCGCTGGCATAAAAGTCCATGGGATAGGCATTGTTGCGAGGCGACGAATTGTGCGGCGTCCACTCGACGTCCCCCAGGACAACAGACAGCTCGTAGGGATTCAGCAGGGGCTGGCTAAAGGCGGATCCCCAGTCAATCGAGAGTCGCGGGCAGGCGATCTGCACGAAGGCGTCAATGTCCGCAAATAAGGCCAGCTTTTGGGGGAAGATCTCCGACAGCAGCAGAGTCGTCGTTTCAATACCCTTGGCATGCAGCCTCTTCTCCAAAAAACGATGCACTCGGGCACTGCCCTGTCTTCCAAGTGTGCCCAGAATGATGCCAATGCGACGTGCCTTCTTTGCGCGCTGTACAGCGTCTAGACGAAGATTCTGCATGGCAATGTGGTCGTAATGCTCAATGGTGAACTTCTTTTCGTACGGATCGTACTTGTACGCCTGAAACAATCCAAAAAGAAATACTAATTAGCAACTGCAACGTAAAAATGTGAATTTAAAGCTATATACCTTCAGCAAGGGGTTAGCAATCATGGCGGATTCCAGGTGGAAGCGGCCGTCGCCCAGGTAGATTATCATTTTGGTTGTCTCCGGCAATTGGGGCGAGGTGCAGCCGAGAATCTCGCCGGGACTCAGCGGTTTGGCCTGTGGCACTATCACATCATAGCCGGCTGCTTTTAGCTCCGTACATGAGGCCTGCAGTGTGGTCACAAACTGAATTGTGCTCACCAAAGCTATTTGGCCGACGTCCGGTCGAAAATTAAGCTTGACCGAGTCTAGGAAGTGCAGCGGATCGATCTTGATGTCCACGAAAATGTAGAGCACCTTGATGCCGCACGTTTGGTCCACGGGAATGAGGCAACTGTGGCCGTAGTGCACCAGAAGATCCGCTCCCAATGCCTTGGCTGTGTAATCGTCGACGCAACAGGCTCCGTAAGTCACATCGCCCATGATGACGGTATCAGCGCTGGTGAATCGCTCCACAATATCGCTAATGACCATGGCGTACAGAAGCAATCCCTCCGGTAGCTGCAACGCCACTCGCTTGGCCTTCATCTCACGTATGCGCCAGATGGTCTTGTGCAGCTCAAAGTTATAGTTGGAGGGCAGGCGATCGATGGCCTGCTGCAGCAGCGGATCATCAAGCAGCTCCTGTGGAATCCGATTGATTCTTGCCTTTGGCTTGAAGACCTTCTTGGGCCGAGCTCGGACCACCACAACATCGTTGTTGTTCTCGCCGGCTTGGTGGTTGCTACTAGGTTGGATCACGTCCAACATGGTGCTGGAAAAATGATTTAAGAATAAATTAGTTTAATGTTCTGAGTGGAAAAACATTGAATGTGTGATTAAAAAAACATATTTTAATATTTAAAAATAGTTCAATTTCAATAAATATGTATTCTTTTATGTAAATCACATTATTATTTCTGCTTATTATATTAGCATCAAGAGATGAATTATTTTATGCCACAAAATTGATTATTCTTATGAATATTTGCTTAATACATTTTTAAGGTCAAGTTTATTTATTTATTTAAATTATGAACCTCTAGTTTTGCTTGTGCTGCGCTGATAAGATTACCAAAAATAAACATTAAACAATAAACAAAGAGTCAGAGCATGGATGATGCGTCTGGCGGCTGGCGAATGGTGTACGTGACTGCTGGCCAGAACTGAATGGAAGGACCGACCCCTCGGATTGCAGCAGCAGCAGAAAACCGGAAAAGTAATCCGAAAAAAAACGTATTTAGCACAAACGACACGCCAGGTGGGTGAATCACAGGTGTGCACAAGCCCCCAACCCCGTTTGGGGGAAACACTTTGCAACTGGGAACTTTCAAATCGGAGCGCCAAGGTCTGCATTAACAATTAACAATTGGCAATAAAAACTCAATCCAGAACGCAGTATTAATTGGCAAATAACAATGCAGAGCATGTCGATAAGGATTTTGTGCTTACTGATTAATAAAAATAAATTAATCTAATTCGCTTATGTACTTCCGTGAATTTGTTATTTTTTAAATCGCACTTGAACTCTTATATTTTGTTAGGTGTTTGAATATTTATTTATATGATAATTTCTTTGATTTGATTTACAAGGCGACGAAAAGCAAATTTGAAAGTAAAATGAGTTCACTTGATATGGCCATTGTCTTACCCGTGTTATTTGCTTAATTTACACAAACCAATTATTTAATGAGAACGCAAGTGCGGCGTATTATTGAATAGTTCGACACCTCTTTATCAGTTGGACGTTAGACGCCGTCTGAATCTGCGGCTTGGGGTGTGTTTTCGTTTGCTGCTGCACAGAAATTGGTCACTGAACTTTCCGTATGTGTTGCGCCATTGATAACTGCTTCTGAGTCACGTAGGCCGCACACCGTGCAACACGGAACGGGTTCGAAGCAGACGCGTTTACTACCTGACAGCGCTAATTACCTGATGCAAAATAACAATCAAAATATTGTACAGCACTCTTTTAGTCACTAGATATAGTTTTAAGTATAGTCTTTCCGATTTAGATTAGTATTATGTCACTAGCACTGCTTATAATTTTTATTTAGCCTCCTATTTTGCAGACGAGTGTAATTTTGGCACGTTTCGGTGGCACAGCTGATGCAATGTTGATTTCTGATTTCTAATGACACACTTCTTAATTACACCTTTTGCACCTGTGTTCATTGAGCTGTTCCATGTGTATTGTTTAAATCGACTTATATTACTTACTATTTCAGTTGTCAATTGGATTTTATTAATTTAACTTTATACTGACTCGACCGCGTGTGAGAGTAGAATGGCCACAGCTGATTAGAGGGGGAGATGTGTTTATCGATGATTCATCGGTATGCTAAAAACATCGATGGTAGGCTGATCATTATCGATAAATTTATATAAAGGTTTGCGTACTGGGATGAAAATACGTTAAATTGAAATATTGAGAAATTCTATTTTTAAAGAGAATCTGGAAATGTTTTGCCTTTTTATTGCTAAGTTTTTATTTATTGTACATTGACTATTATCCAAGTGTGGTCCATGAAATATATATAACAACAATTCGATTGAAAATCTACACCTTTGAGCTCTCAGCCTCGGACACATCAGCCTCCTCCGCATCCTCTGTAAGGAAAATATTAACAAATTAATAAGAGAGTTTCCCGAAAAAGACAAATAACTTAAAAATAAACCGCTATTGTTCACCTACGCTTTCCGCCGGGCAGTCGCCTTTGGCGTTCCTGTTCCACGGCAGCAAAATACTCAGAGGCGGCCTGCTCACAAGCTCCAACAAACGGAGCCATATTGACCTTTCCATTGACCATCGTTATGTCGGCCGTGTCCTGACCATGATTGGCCTTCACCTTGAGCTTGCTTTCACGCGACTTGGCCTCCAGGATCTTCTCGCGTCGGTTCTCCCGCTCGAACATCTGCAAGGGGTCTCATTAAAGTTGAAATCGTTATATTTTAATAGATATTCATATCTTACGGCAGTTAGCAGTGGCTTGTCGTTCTTAGCGGACATCACCATGTTGTCAGAAACCTCGATGAGGAATGTGGCCCCCAGTTGGCTGCCGCAGCTAACAAACTTTCCGTTCTCGTTGGTCCGAACACAATACAACGGCTCGTCGCAGACCTTAACGGTGAGTACGGGCTCATTCTGCTGCTGCAAAAGATCCCAAGTGTCCAGGACTCCGTCCATCCTGGTAATAAAGAACTGCGATACCCTGGAAGGCACATTACAAACTAGATTTGGAATTAAGATTAAAATTGAACCGTACTTGGTGTAACTCCAGGCGCCGTCAGTCAGCATGGAGCTGCTGCTCTTTGTCCAGATGATGGAGCTCTCACGACAGTCCTCGGACCAGATGCGTGCACACCAGTCGCCCACAGTGAGGAAGTTCTTCACAAAAGCTGGATTTCGGGTTATGGCGTACACCGGCCCCAGGTGACACATCATCTGCAAGGAGAGATCTCTCTCTGTAGGGGGTATATAGAGATAGGAGAATAATAAACTCACTCGTATCTGAATCTTCTCCGTTGGCGTCTTGCCCTTTCGGTTGCAGGAGAAGAGCATGCCCATCTCTGTGCCCGCCATGAACCTTGTGGGAATGGTGGTCTCGTACTCCAGCACCGATATGCCATAGGATCGTGACAAGTCCTGCTCATCACTCTTTACCGGATCCATCAGCAGTCGGTCCAGCGGCTCGCTGAGCTTTCGCGTGTCCCACCATAGCACCTGGCCATCAGAACCGCCGGAGAAGAACTCTGTGCCGCTCTTGGAGTTGTTCCACAGCACCGAGTTCACTGGATCGCGATGACACACCTCCCGTTCGCTAATCATCACCGGATGCTTGCCATGCCGCGTGTCCCAAGCGGCCACCTGTCCATTGTACATGCCACTCACCAGACTGGTTGGATCCTTCTGATTGTACTCCAGGCACACGCACGGAACCTTCGGCTCCAGGGTGAGAAAGGGCTCGTTGGGGTTCTCCACCTCCCAGATATACGAGTTGCACTTCTGGCCCGACTTGTCGCCCTGGAACCGCATGTCACAGTGACTGACGGCCATCTTGATGCCGCCATCCGGGGACCAGGATAAATGCTTTACCGGCACCTTGATGGGATTCGGATCCCGATAAACGTTGACAGTGCGCGACTTGCAGGGCTCCGGTAGCGGCGCCGGGTCCAGGTTCTCGAAGTAGTTCTCATAGATGTTGACCGCATTGTTCTGATGGATATAGTGCTCCATGGGCTTCGTCAAGTTCATGACTTGCGTGATGTAGTTCTCGTCCTTCTCGATCTTGCGCTTATATCGAACCGTCTGCTCCGGATCGTGCATGTTGATGTCCTTGGGCCAACCGCCTTCATTGTGGGTAATCCCCGTGCTTTTGTAGGTGGCCCTCTCTGTATTGGCCACGCTCAGCGAGGTCTGTCCGGCATATTGCGTCATCCTGTCTACGGGGTTCTGCAGGATGTAGCTCTTGACCAACTCCGGATTGGAGTTTTCGCTGAAGACCACCTCATCCTTGTCCTCGAAGTTGACGCGGCCGCCGAAGGTGCGACGCTCCTTCTTGAATATAAATTCCATTTTAACAGAATTTAATTCCAAATATTTAATTCCTTTTAGGAATTGTTCCAATCAGCGTATGAGTTCTGAGAGAAAATTGTGTGGCTCGATATAGATGATTGATTTGTGTCCATGGCAACTGATTGTTTAGTCAATAAATAACTTATAGCACAACGCTCTGGCGGCATATTTAAAAGAGAAGTTTATATGTTAAGCAATTAGTATGCTTTTAAAAACTCCATTTAATGAAATCAATTTTATTCCAACTCATTTACTTGTAGTATTCCATAATTCCCACCAAGTAGAAACAATACCGATGCTCCCCATAGATATTTGCAAGTTTATTGTAAACATAAAGTGAGAGATTTATTTTACGCAAACGAATAATGCTCGAGAATGCTAAAAACCTTCGTACTTACAATAGTAATTAGTTATAGTAATAGTAATGTGATCGAACAGATATTTTTGTACAGGGAAAGGAAATCATGAGGCCTGGATATCTCGGGCGGGGGCTTCTACTAACGGATATATCTATACACATTAACATTATCTATAGTTCGGTTCTGTGATATACTTAAGAGCTTCCACTGTGCCTTGGCGCTGGTTAAGGTAATCGTAATCTCTGCTGTACTGGCGACGGCGACGATCTATAATATTTGTATATATATATATAGCATTGCTTAGCGGCAGATCGCTTGAAGATTTGTTATCGTTAGGTAGGTGTATTCGTTTCTAGCTTTGCTTCCTGCAACATCACATGATTTCTCCACTCGCTACGTCTCCTCCTGCTACTCCTACATGGAACTACTCGGATCGGGGACGGGGTATTTGGAGCCGGGTTTGATTTGATTTTCGATTGGAACTTAGAATAAGGTTTAGCACCAAAAGCAGCTTGATACAGTAAAGACGTAAAAGAAACTACACTTAAAAGCTACAAATAGATCGCGCTCAAAAGACATGCATAAAAGTAAGTGTTTCTCGTTTGTCTTAAAATGAACAAATCGGTAATTATACACATTATATATATACTGGTTTCTTTAAAAATAGTTTCTCGATTCAGTTTGACAATAAAATAATCGCTTATTCTCCTCTTTTTTTGTGTTTTTGTGGCAGTTCGATTTATATGCGTGTCCTTATAAGTCTATAACAACTGCGGATCTCAAGGATCTCAAAGAGTAGCGACCCCCAAATTGGACCCTGTCGACTCATCTACACAACTAATAGTAATCATCGGTCCTGCACAGATCGTGGTTCAGACTTCGACCCTATAAACTGGTAACAATACAAAAAAGAGTTGGCAAAGGCAAAGAACTGAACAGAAGCCACGATGCTGAACTAGAATCGGAATCTTAACCTGCACGAACGGGCAAACCAGTCGAAACGATTATAATGTAGTTATAGATTAGGGATATCTTTATCACTTTGCTTTCTGATCCACTCCTCGTCTATCCTTCTCCTTCCTCTCATCTCATCTTTAAGGGTAAAACTTTAACACGTACATAAAGACTTTCACTCGCAGCCAAACAACTTATCCATGGACAGGGACACCATTCACGCCAGCCACGCCTCTCTCCCTAAAAATACATATCGATCTCTATCTCTAATCTCTCTCCCTTGGTCTGATCCATCGTTGGCCTTACAACGAGAAGTACTTGAGAAACTGGGCCGGTGGCACGGGCTGTGCCAGCGCCAGCTGGCCACCCGCCTCCTCCACACGCTGCTTGTAGTCCGGACTCTGGTCCACGATGCACGGATGTCCATCCGAGGGCCAGAAGAGGCAGCAGCAGGAGCGGCACAGGGCCAGAACCTCGGCGAACTGGTAGTCATCGTTAACGCCGTACGTGCGGCGCAGCTGGTGATAGATCTGTTTCCAGTCCTTGATCTCGCCCATCTGCTTGAACTTGTCCAGGTCGAGGATGGTGTGAATCTGGCGCTGATTGAAATGGAAGCGAGTCAGCTCGCGCCAGATGCGCTGCTCGGACACCAGCTTGGCCATGGTGTCCCATGCTTTGGCGGCAGACTCCAGGTCCCGATGGTCGGCGATGCACAAAATAATCTCGCGCACACACTCCTCAGGCAGCTCGTGCAGCTTGGGTTTGGCCTCGGGATCGGCCTGGAAAACAATGAGGTTTTGAAAGAAAACTAGCTTAATTAATGAACTCTCACCTCTCTGATCTCGATCTGGCTGGCCACACGCTGAATTCGCTTAATGGTGGCCATATGCTCCTTCCACAGGTAGGTGCTGCCCAGCGGCTTGCCCCAGCACTTCTGGTTCTCCTGGTTAACGATATGCTCCAGCTTCAGCGCCAAACCGCGCAGCACATTCGGATGCTGCTGGCTGTCATTTACTAGAATGGAAAATTGAAGCGTTTAAAGCTAAAGTTTAAATGAAGATGATCAGTTTTTCACTTACCGTGCGAGGCCACTTCCTCGACCATTTGTAGGAGCTGGCGTTGGGCACTGCCTGGCAGGCTGGCAATGCCCTTGTTGGACACGAGCAGCAGGAACGCACAGATGTAGTGGAAGCGCTTCCGGTCGCGCACCGATCGTCGGAAATCCAGTCGCTTCACAGCCTCGCTGAGACCATTAAATCCGGCAATCTCACGTGTACACCGAATGGTGATGTGGTAATGTGGCGGCATACCCGCCGACTCGTCCTCCGTCGAACTGTCGCTGCTGGCATCCTGGTAGCTGCTACTGCTTCCCTCCGAGTGGTGACTGCAAGGGAAAAGGGAGATTTATAATTGTATTGCATTGAACATGAAGGAGAAGGTTAAACTGTTTGAAAATTGCACTTTTCACTCAAAGTTTTTCAAGAAAAATAAACTTTAATAAACGCAACATAACTTGGGGGCTATTCATATATTAAATAATCACATTTTTGATCAATTTTGACCCACTCCCCCCTATATAATCAAGAGTAATCATTGTAGGATCTCCCTCCGCTATGGTAACGTTAATTTTTGTATAAAATTATGACCTAATCATTGTTCTAGACCCAATATTTAAGCATAATCCGTTTTCTGAACTCCTTCCTCCCCCTAAGTAATCCGAAAATAAATCGACAGCCACTTATGTTACTTAATCTATTAAAAATATAACCTTTTATGTATTCCTAATTCAATTTTAAGTAAATTCTTGTCTTAAATCAGTTATAAAACTATAAATTAATATAGTAAACCTTTTCTGCCAGTGTGATACAAGATAATCCATTGTCAATGTAACATTTCGGAAGTGATTCGGTCCAAAGCTGAGTCAGCACTCCCCTCAACTTGGGGGGTTAACCAGTTTGGCCAGTATGGCACTCTTGGAGTGCAACAACTACCAAGTATTTGGCTTTGGCGGCTTACAAGTGTTAAACGCTTGCGAGTGGCTTTTCACGAGGCGGAAGCTACCGCCGCCGCCGATTCCCACCATCTGATCCACGGCTCTGTCCGGTTATTAAATTAAGCAATTCGGACGGGAGTGGAAACCCAGCAATGTTTAATGCAATTATTACAAGCGCTGGGTCGGCACTCAATTTGTGAGGATTGTACACATTTTGCAATTCAATTTGGGAACGGAATTAAGTGTCATTTGCGAAGTAGGAGGAAATGGAAGCGTTTAGCAGATGGAAATCTTTTAAACGAGCTCCATAAATCACAAAATATTATAAGAAAATAAAAGCAAATTGTTATAAATTTAAAGTGCGATTTATTGGTCTTCCAATCGAAAAGCTTAAAGCCTTTGAAGCCAGACATTTTCAACTTATAAACGCCATCATCTACAAGTCAGGCCCATCCCATTAACGACCTTGAAAATCGACATTTACAGCGTTGTGGAAGTTGTGCAAAAACCGAGATAAGAAAATGTAATTACCAGGCAATTAGAGGGGGGAAAACTTCAATTAGACAAAGTGCAGCAGACCCACTTTGACCCAGTTGTTTGGGGGGGAGGGGAAATCAAAAACAATTTTGCGGCAGCCAAGGACAGGACATGTCCTCGTCGGTATCCACACAACCGCAGCAAATGGTCAAGGCACATCGATCCAATCTTTCAGGTGGTGCTTGTCCTCTCCGGCGGAGAGTAAATTAAATACAGCATCAGATGCAGGCAGAGTCGGAATTAGGTCCTTAATCAGTGGTAATCCACTGGGAGCTGGGAGCTGGGAGCCCGCCTCTCGCTCCCAAGGATAACAAACAGCAAATCAAAGACAGGACGACGAAAGTGGGACGAGAAAGGTAGGGGGAAGCACAAAAGCTCAGCGCCCCCCAGCTGAGCGAGTCGAGAGCTGAGAATCGTCGTTGGCCTGGCCTGGCCTGGTCTGGTCTGGTCCAAAGTAGGTCACCGCTTCTATTGCCCACCACCGTACGTATACGTAATGTGGGAAAGCGCCGCACACCCATGTGTTGCTGCTATGATCTGTTATTGTTTTCCTTTCTGGTTTTGGCTTGGCATTTCGCATTTCGCATTGCATTTGAGTGACAATAGGGGATGTGCTAGGCAGCCAAAAAATGTGTTGCAAACCATTTAAATCGTTTAAGACCAGCAGGATGTTTAGTTCACTGTACTGCTTAATGGAAATAGTGCAAATGAAAGTTAAAAGGATAATATGAAAGGGAAAAATGTACGAAGTACATTTAATAATAAGCTGATTAATCAAACAAAGTTGTAAAAAGGTTTTATATTTAGTTTTTAGAGGTTTCTTCTTTCTTAATATTAATTATAACTTTGAATAAGTTCATACAACTTTATAATCTTTCGATTATACTGATTCAACCCAAACTAAAGGTAAAAACTATACATATTATTATTTATTAATAGGAAAACATGTTCCTAGTTAGACTTCCCCTATTAATCGCTACGCCAAATCAATTATCAGGTCATAAACATTATTATTCACAAGATAACTCCTCCAACACCGATTCGACTAGATATATACGATTCGCATTGCTCACCGTAGATAAAAGAAACAAAGACATCAGGCCTACCCACCGAAAAAAACACTTTATTATTGTAATTTTCAATGGCAATTATTGTTTTTTGATTATTTTCTCCATTTTCTCGCTCGAAATTCGTGAGGTTTTTTTTTGAAGATAAACATGCAATTATCTGCGGATCCGTACAAAGATAGCTGACAACGAACAATGAATTCGTTGCGCTTCTGTGTCTCCTGGCTGCCAGTTCCTCCTCCTGGTCCCAACAGCCAACAGACCGTGCCGACCACGTGATTCATATAAATCACTCAACGACGTCACCATCAAGCGTTCGTTTACCTTTTCTCCAAGCGAATTAAACAAATGAAATGAAAAGCGGTGCGGCGCGGGGCGGGGCGCCTTGACTGGCAGGCGCAGCGGGAAAAACTACAAAGATGCAGCGGAAAATCGCTTTTCTATATTTAAACATGTGACCTTTTTCGACATAAATAATTGGTAATGGAGCTGAGGACCGCCGAAAGGAGCATCGACTTCGTTTTTGAGTTCTAATTTTAAAGCGAAGATATGCCGCCTTTAGGGGAAATCACAGGGAAATGGAAATATTTGGTTGCAAAAGATAAATATATAATTGGAAAAGTGCGCATGAGTGTACCAGAGGAAAAAAAGAACGCATTTTGCATTTCCTACTGCGTAAATTATAGTTGACTAATTCAATTCGCAGATTTTCTGGCTATATATATTTTGGGTATTCAAAAAAACAATGTGGAAAACATGTTTACCAGCTTGCTTGATGCGCAAAAAATATTAAACTATTCCCTACTTAAATATAAAATGTATTTTATAATATAAATACATCATATGGCTTACATTTCTTAACTTTATCTTATTTATTTCGAGTCAAACCGAACTGAAAACAGGCCGACAGACATAAATTGCCATAAAATTACCAGAGAAAATTGTAAAATTCATCAATCATTAACTCTGAATGTGCGAATGCGTTATATATCTCCACACACAACACATGAAAAATATGTTTAACGATACGTTAAGCCATTTTCCGCGACCTCATGGGCCTTGATAGGAGTGGAAAAAGCAATGGGTGGCTAAAGACGGGGAGGAAAATCGATCAAAAAGCGAGCGGGCGATCGTTGGTCCGCAGATGTGCAGCGAAGAGTGCAGTGAAAGTGGGTCCAAGTCCAACTCGGTCTCCGGCTCTGACTTGGACACGTCCGCACTCCGTCGTGTGCACTTTGGATTCGCTTTTCCATGCAATTTGGATTTTCTAATTATTACTTTTTTTTTTTTTTGTTTAAGGCATTATCTAATGGGGGTTCAGTGCCGGCCGACGGTCATTTAAATTTTTAATTTACCAGAAAGAAAGTTGGGTAATGCTCGAAACGAGTGCTTAACACGGTTACGAAATGCCCAGGCAAGTGAGCAATAAAATATGTGGATCTCAAATATATATTGCATTTATTCAGTCACGAAAGACAGACACAAATATTATTGGTCCACTTCCCACATTTCCCTGTTTGAAAAATTGGGAAACACGAATCTTGCGCTGCTGATTACAGCCTCGGATTCGCCTTCAATTGAATTTAATCGCTCGAAAATGCGTAGTGGCTGTAAAGCTTGATTTATATAATATTTTATGCGATAAGCCAAGATGTTGCATAAGACAGAACTACGCATAAACTACGAAAGACGCGTTCATGCTATAGATGTTAAAAAAAGAAGAAAAAAAATAGAACTTGAAGTGCACTTTTGACAAGTCATAAAGAATGCCATCGAACGCATGGAGGGGCGTTTATTTTTGGCATTTCGAGTGGTCGTAAATGGGGAAAATGCGGAAATAGTGCCACTCGTGATCTAGTTGGACAGGAATATACTGTTGAGGCCACAAAAATATAAGCGAACTTAGTTTAAATAAGGTCTATTCCTGACTAAGATAAATAAATAAGTTTTAAAAGGAATATTGATGAATTTGTTGATATTTTAGGTATATTTTTAAACAAATTTGAATTTGAATTTATACAAAATAACCATAAAAGAAGTAAACTACTTAAATATCCATAAAAAAAAGAGTTATTATTGGAGTTCCACAATCTAAAAAGAGTCTGAATTCAATATTTTTTTTTCTAATATATTTTTTACAAATATTTTTCCACTATTATTTCGACTTTAACTGTGTGCCTTCCCCAGAAACTTGAAAATCTTCCAAATTTAGAATAACAACGAAAGGTGGGCAAGACACGAATGCACATTCTGTCCCATTGAAAAGACTTTGTCAGGCGGTCTTGGGACTGTGAAAAGTCAGTTCTGCCAACTTCGAAACCCCAAATGAAAAAGGCACTCACACAAATACATATATGTATACTTGTGAGCCAAAGGCTATCCTAACCGTAGGCGTGAAAATCGGTCAAGTTTAGGCCAAAGAGTGCCACAGCGAGAGTATGTGAGAGAGCTTGCAACGGCCCCAAAAAGCTCAAGGTTCCGCACCGCCCACTTGCGACCTCCGAACTCCCACTTTACGCCCAACTTCCCCTTCGGAATCGATTTGGTATCAATAAGTACATGCATAATGGAAATCCATCATCTTGTCAGAAGAAACAACTCGTCATGCATGAAATAGGAATTAAAAATTCAGGTCTTTGAGAAATTAGTTTAAGGATGGATACTTTGAAAGCAAGGCAAGGAATTTAAAGTATTATTTATTTAATCTCTTCGCTAAGATCATAGCACAAGATACATTCAACTTGAGACTTCGGAATTCTAGTGGCAGGCATGATACTCGGTAGGCTCCTTGCGTTCTTTGGACTTTGTTTGCCTTTAAAATGTATAACTTAACAATTGCATTAACTTCGTTAAAGTGACCTTCAGTTGGCTACAAAAACTTGATAAATCTGCCATCTGACAAACACTCTCACCAACTATTGTTTTAATGTTTAAATAAGTTTTTGTTCCCCGTGCAATTTCCCATTGCACTCGAACGAACAACCATGGCAATCAATCAAATGAGCAATCGATCAGAGATACTACTCCACTCTAGATACGGATATCGGTGGCACTTCTGCTACTTTCACAGCCATTGCCAGTGACTCACCGCGACACTTTAAATAAATCAAGATATTGGGGAAACTTCTATGAAACTTAAAGCAACTTTTCATGGGCATAAAAGCAAAACTATAGTCGCAGTTTATTATATTTTGCTGCCTGCGGCCTGAGTTCGAGAAATCATCGATTCGCCGACCGATGGGAAGTGGACTCTGTTGTCTGGGCCATGACAATTATTCGCTGCCTTGCTTTGGCCAACTTCAATGGCAGGCAACATTACGTTGCGAGTCTATTAAATTGAATGATTTAAATATTTTGGTAGCGAAAACTGTCAGATAAAGCCACGATTCGATATATTCGATTGCCAATGTTAGTTATAGAGCTTAGGGTTATGGAACATGACCCAATATGGGGCACTGATCGGACTAGAATTATCATTTGATGAGATTTACATTGTCATTGCACTCGAAATGACTTTGAGCCAAAATTGGCTCAAGGTAACGCTTTATCTTTACCGATAAGAAAGTGGGTTTTGCACATAGAACCCAAATAAAGGAAAAACATAAACAAAACATTTTAAAAACAAAAGGGTAGAGACTTAACATTACTACACGGAAGTGAGGCCAATGATCTAGTTTACTAATTATATTTGCTAATGGAAAACGTGACTAAAAACGGTGAGTAATCCAAATACCACAACGAAGTTCACTTCCCATAAGGTCACTCACTGTACATTTTCAATTACGTCTTAAATTTTTGATTTCAGATTAGATTGCTTTTGATACATAAATCAATTAAATTTGCTAGGCCCTCAGGAAGGCTTTAAAAAGCATTTCATAGACATGGGAATATATAAAAGTTGGAAGTTTAAATTAATACGTTTCTAGATGTTTAAAAATAAAGTTAATTTATAATCGAGTTAGTTATAATCGAGCTATCGAGTTATTATCTATCGATTAGGAATAGTTATAGAGAAACTGCCAACTTGTTGCATTGGCCAAATATTGAAACCCAATTTAAACTGAAACCCAATTTCTGCAATACCAAACTTTTATTTGGTTCGAAACTAAGGTAACTTGGCCTTTATTAAACCCTTCACAAATGCAAATCGAGCATTGTGCGTTTAGTTTCAACAGCAACTACTTATAAACCATTTCATAATTGGGACGTCCAAAATCAAGGGTCTATTGTGAAAAGTTGCGTGTGTTCGTTCGGCGATTAGAAAATGCGTGACATACAAATAAAAACAAAAAAAAACGAAAGACTCACCGTTTCCGCTTCCCGCCACACTCCAACACCTTGGACATCTCCCAGCCGCCATCGGTTTTGATCCATGTTTCGCCCGGCGACCGAAAATCTTTCGAAATGAACGCCATCTCGGATTCGGATTCGGATTTGGATTCCTTTGTCTGGCGGCTGCACTAATTACTGAACGATCGCCCTATTGTTTTTTTCGCGTCAGCTTGTAGATTTGTATTTGTTTATTGTTTTTGTTTTGTTAAATTGTACTGCCTCAGCGGGACGGCGGTTGACGAAACGCGTTTTGATTTACAGCTGCAAGAGGGAATTTCATAATTAATTGCAATTTACGGCAGGCTAAAAAGTAAAGGTGTTTGGAATTAAGAACACGAAATGCGGAAAAGAAAAACTACAAACATATTCGGAGCAGCGCATTTGTAAAGTTTGAAATCTTCAGTTGCCTAAAGCGAATCTCGCAACAAGCGTTGAATAAAAAACCAAAACAAAACAAAAAGAAAAAGTCAGTCCAAATAAGGCAAACACAAGGGAGAGAGAGCGAGAGAGAGAACGCCAGAGAGAGCACTCCGACCAGCTGTTAGGTTTCCATTGTCGCTGGAGGGGGAGACGTTTGGGGCCGAGGGATGGGGCAGGGTAATAGCTGACGGTGGGGGACTGGCGGAGTGTTGTGCTCTCCGTCTCTTTCTGTGACTCTTGTTCGTCCGTAGGTACACAGCTGATTTCTGCAATTACGCGTTTGTTTTGCCTTTGTTGTTATTGCCAGTAAAAATTTTCAGAGCAGTTTCCCAAGCACGCAACCGAATTTTTACTTTCATTTCCGCATTTCAAAGTCATCGGTCGCCACACTAGAGCTATTGACACGACGAGCACTGACAAATCTTTTTCTACGTACTTTTTTAAAAATATGGAACACGTTCTGGATTTGCGGAAAACGCAGTTTTCCTCTCGAGCTCTAATTACGCACTTTGCAGCGCAATTACAAGTAATAGCTTTGGCTGACTTGCTTTGGCAACTAATGACGCACTCTGCCTGGAAAAGCGTTTTCCGCTGCCGTCGCACTCGAGCCACCAACAAAAGTGAACTGCCGTGGCGCAGGGCCCGTAATAGGAGGAAAACTAAACTAAGCAGTCGTTTTAACGGATGAAAATCGCTGCTCGCTTTAGTGTGACCGCTGAGGGAGCGCCAAAAATAACCTGACTTTCCAAGCCGTCCAGTGCTGCCGTACCGCTTGAAAGTAATCGTTATCGATATGTTTAGAAGTATTTCAACTATTTTAATTTTAAGAAAAATAAAAGAACAAATCTCTTTGCTTGTTGACGTATTATTCTGTCACTTTAACTTGAGCTGATTGATAATTTCTAAAAGAAATCGACGTCTATATATAATTGAAAATATCGATGCATCGAGTGTGGAATCGATTTTACTTCCATCTTTATATCGTGCGAGATTTCATAATTTTCGACTGCGAAAAGAACGAGAAATAAAAACACCTTTTGGTAGCGTTTATAATGTCGGCGTCGGAGCAGGGACCTAAGATCAAGTACGGGGAAAACGCTCCCAGGCTGGACAGAGCACAGTTGCAGTTTATGAAGCTGATCGAGGAGCAGAACCTGGACCGCGTGCAGAAACTGAAGCGCATCCGCCGCAACAATCTACTGACCGCCGGCGCCCTGGGAGTCTCTGTGCTGGCCATCTACGGTTATTCTATCTTTTCGGTGCAGCAGGAGAAGTTCCTGGACGACTTCGAGGAGCCCAAAAAGGTCTCCACCAACTAGCCCCATCAGATTTAGTTAGTTTCCTCTAGTTCGTAAGCGTTTACTTCATTTTACACACCCCTGAAGTCGTTGCACAACAATGTGAGTGTGGTCTCCAGCTTAACCTGTTGCCTGGCCAGTTTCTAGATGTTTCTAATTGTTGCAGATGTCTCAAGCCGCCGCCCGCGTACTTCAAAGTGGCATGCGACTGCCTCCACTCCCAACCATCCGGGAACTGGTTAAACTCTACAAGCTTCAGGCCAGAAAGCAGCTGAGCCAGAACTTCCTTATGGACGAGCGTCTGACGGACAAGATTGTCAAGTCAGCGGGACGCATCGATGCGCAAGATATTGTGCTCGAGGTGGGTCCCGGACCCGGCGGCATTACTCGCTCCATTTTGCGCCGCCAGCCGGATCGACTGATGCTCGTAGAGAAAGATCAGCGCTTCGGTGAGACCCTCCAACTGCTGAAGGAGTGCGCCAGTCCACTAAACATCCAGGTGGACATGTATTACGAGGACATCTTGCGCTTCAACATTGAGCAGCATATTCCGGACACCTTGCAGCGCATCCATCTGATCGGCAACCTTCCCTTCGCCATCTCCACGCGCCTTTTGATCAACTGGTTTGAGGATTTGGCCGCCAGACGTGGAGTTTTCCGGCGCAACGACACCTGCATGACACTCACCTTCCAGAAGGAAGTGGCCGAGCGGATTTGCTCACCCGTCGGTGGCGAGCAGCGCTGCCGACTGTCGGTGATGTCGCAGATCTGGACGGAGCCGCACATGAAGTTCACCATACCGGGCAAGGCTTTCGTGCCCAAGCCGCAGGTGGATGTTGGCGTTGTCAAGCTAATACCGCTTAAGCAACCCAAAACGCAGCTCCCGTTCCCCCTAGTGGAGCGTGTGGTGCGTCACATCTTCAGTATGCGCCAGAAGTACTGCCGCCGGGGCTATGGCACTCTGCTGCCACCAGATGACCGCGAAGAGGTCACCCAAAAGCTGTTCCAGCTCGCCGAGGTACAGGACACGCTGCGCTCGTTTGAATTGTCCGTGGAGCAGTGTCTCAGGCTGGCTGAAGTATACGCAGAGCATGCGGCCGCACATCCCGAGGTGGCTAGCTACGATTACCGGGCGCCAAAGAATGCGGGGATCCACTAATGCGCAACGATTTCACGCCTGTCTATAAATATTGTAAAATGTATTTAATTAGTTCAGTAAACACAAGACTCTAAAAAGTGTAAAAAAGTTGTACAAAGTTGAGGAATGTGCGGGACGGAATGTTAGACGAGATTCGTCGTTGTTTAGTTTTGTTACTAAGGCACTTTGGCTGCGTCACCACCTCCTTGGTGAGTCTTCAGCGGAAGAGCAGCGCAGTGGCTACGGCAAGCAGGCCCAGGATAGCCGACACTCGCATCCCGCTGGCTCCGTTGCATCGGTGGTCGAGGAAGCAGAAGCAGAACTCCGTGTCCGTGAAGTAGTCGCGCTTCACGTCGTGCTCCTTGATCGTGTGGTTGACATAATGCCCCAGATTCACCATCTTGGCGGCAGGACGACAGCCCTCGTACTTGTCGGCGGGTATGTCCTTGCGGAAGCTCAGGGCACTAAGGCATTCGCGGGTTATGGTCTCCTTGGCTGCAAAGGATTGGCGGAATTGAGGCACGTGGTGGTTTAAATCAAAAGGCGTCGACTTACCGCCGCGTCGTTCCGTCACCTTTACGCAAATGTCGTTCGGTTCCGGGCAGTGCTCCCCCAGGAAGCCTATTCCCCGCCAGTTGAAGTTCTCCGCGCAACCGGGCGTGGCGGATGTGCAGCGGTAGCACCAGATCGCAGAGCCTGTTCATAAGTCATCATTAAATCAGTTAATTATTGTTTGTTCTGCACTGGCTTAATATGATCTAACCTTCGTGAATTAGAGCTGCTAGAAGCAGCACTGCGATGAGATTCGTCTGGGATTGCATTTTTTACAGCGTTTTCTTCACAAAAACGTTGTTTTATTTACACAATTGGGGGAAAAAAATCACAAAACGTAAATAATAAGAAGCAACGCCCAAGCTGGCGATAACGATAACTGGCCCTTACGATGTTTTTGCAGCTGTAACTTATCGAGTGCTTAGTCGATAATACTATTATATACTAGAAAATATACCGATCTAGTGTTGGTAAACAGTATTGTTAAACGTTCGATTTGGCGCAATTGAATATTATTTTCAATAATGTTAGCAATCATAGGCAGTATTTTTATATAATATGCATCGTAAATGTTTATTTATAAATTCGAAAACTATTTTAAAGTCTAGTGAACTGATAGTTGGTACCAGTTTCGTAATTCTAACTCCATTAACCATTGATATTATCTATCTAATTTTAGAAATTCTTCTGTAATTGCTATAATAAAAAGGAGGAATTTGAAGTAAACAAAAGCCAGTTAACAAATCTTTTAATTACTTTGTTTATTGTGTTTATTTACCATTTTCTAATTCTATTTTTGGAACATGTGGTCCTCAAGCGACGCAACGAGTCTTCGGGCATTTCCTGTTAGCTCAAATACTCGGTAACGTCGGCCATAAAATTATTATTCGTATCAGGCGCAGAGTCGACAAACCGTTGGACTCTCGAGCAATAAACTTTTGATCGTATTTGGAGCTCCGCTGTGGATCGCTTCAAA
The DNA here is from genome assembly GCA_008042475.1 of Drosophila kanapiae. Classification (NCBI taxonomy): domain Eukaryota; kingdom Metazoa; phylum Arthropoda; class Insecta; order Diptera; family Drosophilidae; genus Drosophila; species Drosophila kanapiae. The sequence continues at coordinate 152,447 of VNJM01001815.1, read as the reverse complement.
TGCGGCATGCGCGATGTTTGCCCAACGAAACAGCCAGCGATGAGTCAGGCTATAGTCGTATGGCTTGTTGACAGAGTCCAAAAAAAGAAGAGCGCGTAATCCGGTGGAGCAGACGGCGACTGCGCAAATAAATTGCAGGGAAAACGTTCCCAACTTGGACATGACGCTGCTAATAACGTATCCAAGTCAATCAGTTAAAACAAACATTTGCATATTTCTGATTTGTTTATTTTCAGTTTTTTCTTTTTCGCTTAAACCTTACGGACTAAACTTAGTTTGTTTACAGTTAGTCATATTTGCAAATATCGCATACAGGGACTTTTGAATAAATCAAAACAAATTGCTTTATGTTCACACGTGAATACATGACGGGGGGAAACGAGGGCGTTATGCTGTTATGTACAAATTACAATAAATAAATTAAGAATGAATCACACACAATCGGGGTACACACATTCACTCGCTTACACACACTCTTCACTTTTACGCTCATTTCGGGGTCTACACAACTACGAATACATTTTATGTAAAATCACGTTTCAGTTGCGGCTGTAGGGCCAGCCACCTCTCGCACTCACTCCCTACAGCGAGACAATGAAGTCCTTGCCGGTCTTAAAGTCGACGCACTTGAACTGCGGACAGCATTTGGGGAAACGCCAGTTGGGATCGCTGGGCAGCTCCTCGCAGCCAGGTGCGTCCACATAGGGACAGGTCTCGATGCTGATTTCGCGGGCCTCCAGGCTGCAAGTCATCGCGGCGCAAATGCCCTTCGGCTTGTACTCCTTGTCGGGCAGCAGGGCCTTTCGGGTGAACTTGTCGAAGCACTTGCCGGGGTGAGCTGTAAGTAGCGAAGGAAAACGGAAACCATATTTAGTACACAGTGAAGAAAAACCTATTTAACTTTATACTTAATAAAAGTCCTATGCATATATTAGACCTTGACTATGCAATTATTAATCCTCCAACTATAAAAAATTGTTTTCAGTTTACAATGGTGCAAGCGGAAGTCTTCTTTGTTGCTTCCCCGATGCTGTCGTAGTTACTGCATCTTATTTATGCATTTTATTTATGTCTTGAGAGCTTATGAGGAAGTGGCTATAAATCGTGACTTTGTGTCCGCACGGAATTTAAATATGTTCATGTTACTTACAAAACAAAGAAATAAAACGAAACAATATGCCGTTCAAGGTGCCTTTTATTTATTTAATTATTTTTCGGGCAAAGGTTAAGGTACTTGTATCAATAAAAATTACATTCGACTAAAAATTACTCCCACTACCTCAGTGGCAATGGAAATTTTTGTGTATATTCTTTTTATAAACAATTACCCGCAGCCATTCAGCCTATTTTTGTAACTAGCATGACTTGCTTAAGCCGAAACAACGAAAGACTTAAGGCACGAACTTGACAGTCATTCGACAAGAAAATTGGCACACAAGTAAAGGTGAAGTGCTTGGTCGGCGCGCGGCATCGGGATATAAATACATCAGAAATAAGAGCTATAGACAGCCTGCGGTTGGGGCTTCGGCTTGAGCTGGAGACCGGCAACTGGCAACTGGGAGACTGGTATTTATTTTTAAACCTCAAGCACTGAGCCGAGCTGACAGATGGCGGTGGAGCGTACTCGTACTTTTATTTATAACGAACTGCCTGCCTGTGTGCCTGCCTGCCCTGCGGCTGCGAATTGTTGAGTTGTCGGGTTCAAAAATAAATTGCCGAATAGAAAGGTAAGTTTGATTAATGAGACCCGCCATTAATTTACCATTCGAGGAGCCAAAGAACACGCATTCCAACCAATTGTGCAATTAATATCGCGGCTTGCGTGAACTCATCGCCTATTTTTAAGCAGTTTGGCGCTAATTTCTTATAGATTAGTGAGCCAGTCGCTGGAGATGACCAGAAATTCCCAGCCAAAGACGTCGGACGACCTTCACGCATGAATAATTCAGCAGAAGGAAAATATCTGGCGATCTACGGCGATCTGGCTGGCTGGCTGGAGGGATAATCGATAATTTTTCTAACTCAAATCCGCATAGCGATGCAAATTAGGCAAGCGCTTGAATAATAACCACATCAGCACATTTCTTATGCTAATTTTTGGCGAATGCGAAAAACCCAAAAACCGATATTCATCTCTATCTCTATTTGTATCTGTATCTGTTGCTGTTTATCTGAATCTGCTACACAACCAACAAACCGAAAGGGGGCCAATAACATGACAAATTTCGTCTGTTGTTTTCGTATTTATTTGCCTTTTGCGTTGTTCGACTTTTATAGCATTGTTTTCTTTTGTTTATATTAGCGTCGTTTTGTGTTTGTTGTTGACGTCAGCGAAAGCAGCCGAATATCGAAAATATATCAACTCATAAATCAACGGAATTATAAACAAATTTCCAACCCCGGACAGCCTGACGTCAAAGCTCGGCTTATAGCCCAAAATATTTTGATTCTTGAGATCTTTTGGTATGATTTGGATCGAGACTTCTATCGGGCATGAGCTAATATGTTAGGCCTTGCCAAATCATCGCCCCAATCGTAAATCAATCACGACTGCGAAGCGCCATCAATGCCTTTGTTTTTATTGTGTTTCGTGGCTTGCTAAGGTCACTTGTCTATTAAGTGGAAACTTTATTAGAAAAACTCCATAAGCAAGCATATCGAGTTAATGGAATTTTCAATCATTCTCAGAACGCGCTTCCATTTAAATGGAAATTGAGGCGTAAGTGCTTTTTCAATGCCTTTTCAAAGCGTAATTGTATAATTTGTAATTAAAACTTTAAGCGAAGAATACTCCTTTTTAACTAGTTTCTAACTAGTTTTATTGTTAATCATACTATTTTCCCTTTCCAAATTAAATAGTAAGTGCCACAAATTTTGCATAAATACTAACCAGGATGGAAGATGGCGGGCTGAGAGTAGATTGCTGCATCCACGACGCAGGCGAAGATGGCGAAGACCGCGATGGTGGCACAAACTTTTTCCACTTGCATTTTGCAGTTGAGTTTTTTGGGATTGTTCTTTTCTTTTTTTTTAAATATATTTGCAGACGAGCTTGGCTTCCACTCTCGTATTTATGTTCACTAGCGTTATATTGCGCGTTAAGCTTGGGCTTATTACGGGGCTCTGTTGTGCACGGGCTGAGTTTCAGTCACCAACTGAAGCTACCTTCGTGGGGGCTCCCATATTTATGTCTGACGAAGTCGAGAGACGGAGAGAGCCGGCGATCGCGCGATTTGGCTATAATATTCCACTCTCTGCCGAGCTCGGCCATAGCACATGTTTTCTTTTTGGTTCGACATGGGGGCCTGGGATATTCCGGAGTTGGGCGATCGCCATAAATCTCACGGCTCCGCGGCTATTTGGAGCGCTATCACCGCGACCGCAAGCTGGCGAAATGCTTTTACCCGTCCGCCTCCCAATCTGCCGGGCCATTGTTCTGCATTATTTTGCAGTTTTGCGTAATTAATTATCCGGCCTCCTCAAAAATGGCCCGATCGAGGGTGTGCCTAGCTGTATTGGCATCGGAATGTGGGGTCGCCCACCCTTAAATGCTTATATATGGTAATACCTCGCGCAGCCGAGCCCCATTTAGCCGGCGCAGCGAATGGACTACTGCCAACCGAGCGAGGCTCTGCTAAATGCGGCTAAAAGAGTTGGCCAAATTGGGAGGTAAATGACGCCCAGGCGGAGCTTTGAAGATGACTAAACAGACCGAGGAAAATGTAAACAATCCATTGGCCTGGAATGGCGTTAAAGAGGCCTTCGATCAGCGAGTAGGAGTTCAAAGAACAAATGAGGTCTTGACAGAGTTATAGAGCCTTGATTTCCCATTACCATATTAATTAGTTTCATGTGCCGCCGGGTCATGACATTTACCTGGATATTAATGAGAGGAATTAAGAAAATGTTATTGTATTATAAAAGAAAGCTTGCCAGAACTAAAATCTTATTCTCGGCACTCAACCAGAACTGAGATGAGAAGATCCCTGAACAATGGTACATTAATTTACCAGGCTCTAAGTGTGCATTTCTAACCAGAAAAATAAGTATATATGAATCTGTGTATTTCCCAGTAAGATCATCTACATTGTACCCTCATTTATATCCGAAAAACTCGCATCATAAAAAACGCATAAAAGTTTTGGTGTCAACAGCATTTTACCTGAATTCTGAATGTTTGATGATCAAACTTTGATCCGAATTCTCCATGCATATATCTATATATATACATATATATGCAGTTGAGAAATTTCAGCAATTTACGCCGCGCTACACTGCTACAAAATCTACGTAGTTTATTAGCCGGTTAATGCACCTGGCGTCGATTGCAAATTTAAATTGCTACTGCCTGGCCTTATTATCCCATTTGGCTGACGCCAACTTGTCGCCGGCCGCCACCTTTGGGCCAACGGAAGGCGTAACGCTTAATGAAAACTAGTCGCTTCCCGACTCTTAACCGATTTTATTGCATGCCAGGAACCAGTACACAGTGCCTGCAATAAGTCGCCGCACTTGGGATTTATGCTTTACTTGCTTGCATAAACTTAATGTTAAAGATCGATAAAAACTTTATTTTTATTATATTAACCTGCTAACGCTGCTTACAATTCGTGTAACAGGCGAACAGAGAGCAGTAGAGCAACGATGCACTTATCTATGCGTTGACGTCAGTAGATCGTTTGCTCTCTTTCTAGCAAAGAGAGCAGATCTCGCGGGAGCAGTTCATGGGAGAGCAAGTCTCGCGAGAGCACTAAACAGTTATAAAATATTTGAAAACTAAGAAAATCATCCTCCTGCTGCATTCTGAGCGCCTGGTACATGGAATCATCTTTTAATAAATTTGTGCTGGGAAAACTGCTGATTGGGAACTTGTTGTTGCAGAAAACAATAACTATTGACAGCTTCTTACATTTCGTGTAACAGGCAAACAGAGAGCAGTAGAGCAGCGATGCACTTATCTAAACGGTGACTTCAGACGATCGTTAATATTTAATTTATTTCAACAAATCTCAGCTAATTTCTTTTTAAATTAGGAGTAACCATGCGTAACACTGCGTATGAGCGATATAATTAAGAAATGAGACTGTTATTTTTCAACTGCATAGCGCATACGCAGTGTACTTAGCATTAGCTATAGAAAATATGTGTAACTTTAAGATATTGTTAAGCAAATAAGGAAACAGTATGATAAACCAACCTTCCAGTTCCAGTTAAAATATTTTTTTATACTCACCCTAGATGTAGGATAAGGATAACTTGTAACTTGTTGATGTCCCACAGGGAATCCTTAACTTCTCGATCAGCCCAATTGCTGCTGCGAGTTGTTTTTGAGACAGTCAACGTTTTTGATTAAGGCCTCCACCAGTTGTTTGTGTTTGTTGTTTGGGCTCTGGAGATCTTTTTACTTGTTTAACCCGTTTCCAACGTCTCCACCACCGGCAAGCCCTGATACCCATGTCGCACTTGCGAGGAGTCGCGAGTCTGAGTTCGGTGTGACGTCAATTTGTTGTTTGTTTGCCGGGACTGGGGCTCCGGGCTGGTCAGGTCTGCGGCGCACGCTGGAATTTATTAATTATGGTCGGACCCTGGCTCCGCTAGTATTCCACAATATTCCTTTTATTTCTTATTTTGATACAGGGCTAGCATCGCGATAAGGTCGCCCAGCACAGCATTGAACTATGTATGTAAGCTAAAAATTCCACTCGACTTCAACCGATTTGCGGTTGATTTATTGTTTATTCGTTTCCATTTTATTGCCCACTTTTTTGGCCTACGTGCCATCTCCATAGGTCGTCTCTGGTTTCCCAGATCGAACATAGCATATCACACACATCTTTATGGTTATTCTGGTGTGTCGGGTTTGTGACTAAAGCCGCAGACAAATCGATAAATATTTATGTGCCTTAGTTTTGTTGTTTTGACGCCACGCATAATTAGTAATTAATATTACCTCTTTTTTTTTTCTCCTGCTAGCCCAGCGGCGCACACGGTAGCGAGCAGGTAAATTCTGCCTTCAGCCAATAAACGATCAATTTATGAAAAATTAATTGTTGATTAATTGCCGCTCGGGTGTGATGCATAATGGATGAGCTGTGTACCAGGCAGGCAGTCTTTAACATTCACTTTGCAGGTTTTCGGCCCAAAACTGGATGCTTCGGACGAGGACAAGTGCTTTACTCCATCTTACATCCCCTTTGGGTGACCACATTTTGTTCCTCTTGTAAGTGTTTAAAAGCAAATGCCAGAATAATTATACTTCTTGCTTTGTGTTGGATTAGGATTCATCGTGTCCAGAGCCCCCCCAGCCATCAATAGATTCCGAGCTGGTGTCTAAGTCAGACTGAGAGTCTGATTCCATGAGTGCAATCATCTCATTGACATGGGCAGCATCACAATAGTGTTCCTTGTATTCGTAGATGAATCCCAGTCGGACGCCAGCACCCAACAGTTCCACCAGTAGTTCCTTGGCATTCTTTTTTTCTGCCGAACTAAGCTGAATAATCTTTGTGGCCTTCATCAGGTTTTCCAAGTTTGTCGGCTCCTTAATTGATTTTACAAGTTGAATTAACTCTTGTTCGGAAGCCATTGCTACGAAAATTATTTTAATTAACGATGTATTACACTAGAAATTAGAATTCGACTTGGCTATAAATTTGTAGTTCTGTTTGTTTAAAGAAAAAATTGATTGTGACAGCAGGCCTACTTGGTTCTAATTACAACTTGTTTAAAGAAATTTCTAATAAAGGAAATTGTTAAATGCACAAAGAAAGTAATTCAAGTGCTGCCTGTAGATATTAGAGGATAATTCAAGAGTACTTTATTATCATAGTAAAAGGTATTAATTATTAATATTTCAAGTTAAAAAAGAAGCTCACATGGGTCAGATATCATATCTTTGCATAGTTTTGACTGAAATTGAATATATGATGCGAATATTAGGCCGCCATTCATATGCCATAAAAACTGTCAGATTCCCAGAATTTACTGTGGCGACTTGGAGACGCGACCAGACTTCGCATCTGAAATTCCTGCATAATCAGTGGGCATTCGGGAAATAGATTCGATTAGGCAACGATTCGGACTGGACCGGTCCGTCCGGCTATATCTCTCACTCTCCACGGCGACAGTAGCGACCGACGGCTATGTGTAATAAAATCTTCACGCCGTACATACTATATAGGTATCTATATGTAGTTAAACATCACACACAGCATTCCCAAAAGGCGATTAGCACATGGAGCGGACGCGGAGATCGGATAACTTGATGGATTGTTGGCAATTTCTTTGGCGCCAGACTCTGGCTTCTGCGCGTATGCGGATTTCGATAGTCCGGGGTTTTTACTCCTAAACGGTAAACAAAGGCCAGTGTGTGTTAAATATGCAAATTGGCCACAAATTAATTTATCGAGTCTGGGATTAAAGAAATTTCAATCGCCTTTCCCCCGCGCTCAGCCACTTGATTCTGGGGAATACCTGATAGAGCCATTAGCTGATTGATTTGGAATACCATTTGGCCAAATTGGGGCTGTCGAACTACTAGGAACGCCCCACAAGCTGGCCATCAATCTAAATGAAAGTGCTCAGATGATGAATCTAGGGAATATAGTTAGAAACGCTTTAGAAACTCAGATATTGTTTATACATTTTTTTTAAAAACCAGACTGGAATTTAATCTAAAATCTCGACTAGTAATTAACTTAGAATTGTGACTGAATTTAAATCGAATTTTATTGTCTTAATATCTTGTTGCTCAACATTTTGTTTTTAATTTTTTTCGCCTGCATGGTACTTCCACCACATGGACTCCATAAAAGCCATAAGGAAGCGTTTCCGACCGATTTAATTATGGCATCACTAACTTAATTAGATCCACCAAACTTGTGCATAAGATCTTTAATTCCCATCACCATCAGTTTAAATAAGACACTCGTTCTATCTGTCCCGTATTGTTTCTAAATTAACATTTGTTACACGTTTTGTCAGATCCTCTCTTTGATGGAAACCTTGACGAATTACAACTCAAATATATAAAGTTGAAATCAAATTAAATCCAATATGGGCACCGCCTTTTTCCGCATGCCAGAGAGGTGAGTAACCAGGCACAATGATTGAACCAAAAGCAGACTATATGGGCGAACAGAATCTTATATTATGGATATCTTTATCTTTATTCTATAGAATATATCTTATTATTAATAATTATTTGGCCTTCAAAAGGTATACAACTAATTGTCGCAGTCTTGAGAAAGTTTTTACACCAGTTTCCAGACTTTTGTAATGTTTATAGAGCTGATAAGTTAAATTTTCAGTAAATTCCATCGGGCAGCACGCATTTCGCTGGGCGCTTGACTTAGTCCGCTAATTTGATTTGGCAACAAATCCGAAATGGTCAATTTACGCGCACGCCCCCACATTTCGAGTCGGCAAATCTGGCGGAGAACCGCGACGGGAACGCTCCGCTGGCGAAAATCACTTAGCTGAGAAACCGGCAGCGGAATGCAAACCAAAGTGAAATAAACTGTAAAGCGATTTTAAATTACATTTGTGCGCCGGCGACTAACAATGGGCTGCAGAGATTAAATTGACTTGCCAAATTCTTTGTTAGCGGACTCTCCGCTTTGTTTGTTGACTGCCCATTTTCGGGTTAAACCCACTGGATCTGCTGGATCTGAGCGGCATCAAACTGGTCCATAAGCCCGGCGACCGTCTGACGCCGACTTTCACGATCCGGTTCCGCGGCGATTGGCGAGTGACGTGAATTAAACATAGAAAAAATCGTAGTAAACACTGCGAGCGGACTTTTGCTTCCCCCAAAAAACAACCTCTAATTATGCGAATTTTTGCAACGAAACAAACAAAAAGCAAGAGAGGGAGAGTGGGGCGAAAACAAAACGCAAAATGCCAACTAAGGTCGTCGTCGCTGCCGGAGAACCTGCACTAGATCCCCAGATGGACCACGAGGCCAGGGCTATGGTCGCTAGGAATTCCCAAATCGTCGTAGCTAATTTAACTTGCTGTCGGTAGCGAATAAAATATTCATTTAAAGTTCGCTGCTCGCCAAAGTCTCTTGGTCCACTTTTCGCATGGCTTTTGGACGATTTGTTTCGTTGTTGACAAATCGTTATCAGTCTATGTTTTGAAAAATAAGACATTTTGTACATTAAAAACTTTTTAGATCTAAAGGTTCTTTAAATTGTTAATTAAAAAATACGAGATTTAAAGTTTCACACTGGAGTCTATTTTATAAACATTTTTTTTCAAACAAACCGCCATATTCCGCTATTTCGAATCTTTGCTGGATCTAATTTTAGCTATCTGGCAGCACGTACATAGCCAAGTGTGACCGCACTGCAGTGCCTTGAACGTTCCCCTCATTCAGTGTTGTCAGTTTAGCAAATTTCAGGCTTGATCTAGAATATTTTTTTCAGATGTTAGTATAGCTTATTTGTAAGTTCATAAAACAATGAATAAATTGGAGAAATTAACGAAATTACCTTATTATTACCTTATTGTTACGATTTTAAATAATAGCTTTAGTAACCGAATAATGTTATATTTTTTGTTTAGTTTATCTCTGCTCAGAATCTAGCTTATTTGATAGCTGATTGAAGGACAACACTGACTACCATCACAATTTCGTGACTAGCTATATTCAATGGATTTTTCAGCTTTTTTTACACCCGAAGAGTTGGCAACACTGCTGCGAGACTTACGCAAATTTCCAATTGGACACCGGCGCACTGCGTTTTTCGTCCGTAACATCAACGATATTTCCCTATCTGAATGCTAAGGCGATCGCGGACGAATAATACAACTTGTTGCGAGTCAGTGCGACACAGTGGCGACTGTGGATTCGATCGAGAGGAGGGCGTAATTCGATTCGATTCCGGGACTTCAACAGGTGCGACGCCATGGCAGAAGTGAAGGACTGGCGGCCTTTTGTTTACGGCGGCGTTGCATCGATCACGGCGGAATTCGGTAAACAAAACCCTAGGTGGCGACACCTTCGCCGTCCCGCCCGCTAGCTAGCCAGTGCTCTGGGTGACAGCGGAATCAGACGGTTCCTAATCTCCCCAGTGAATCTTTTGTAAACAAATCTATATACACATATTTAAATGTTATTCACATTGCAGGCACTTTTCCCATCGACACCACTAAGACGCGCCTCCAAATCCAAGGTCAGAAAATCGACCAAACTTTCTCGCAACTGCGATATCGCGGCATGACCGATGCCTTTGTGAAAATCTCCCGCGAGGAGGGTCTGCGGGCCCTGTATTCCGGGTAAGAATGCTTAGTATCTTGGCTCTCGCGCACGCTGTCACATCATGGTCGGTCCATCGGCAAGCAGCGACTTCTTATCGCTGCAAACGTGTGACGGTCACGTGTTCGTTCGCCCGCTGGGGAGCATAATTATAGCGAATAGGGGAAGTACAGTAAACGCATTGTGCAACGAACTTTAATTAAGGAATTTGTATCGATTTTATCGACATAGGCAGCTTTTAATTCCCTTATATATATATGATATATGTACAGCAATGTCTGTCTTTAGTATCCACTTGCTAAACGACCTCAACACTTAGGCTGTTTATTATTTTTACTGTCGAAGCAGACATCCAATGATAAGGCATACTCGCGGCTAGCCAAAAGTTAAAATGATTTGTTAGCGGCTCGTTTAATCAGTCAGCAAAACTTTGCCCTGCTGCCCGCTAACCCATTAGACTTTGTATCTGAAACTGATACCAGGACAAAGCATAAGCATCATTCGTTCGTTTGTAATTAAGTATATTTATTTTTATTTGCAGCATTTGGCCAGCCGTTCTGCGACAGGCCACCTATGGCACCATCAAGTTTGGCACCTACTACACGCTCAAGAAGCTGGCCAACGAGCGCGGCATGCTGACGAACGAGGACGGCAGCGAGCGGGTCTGGAGCAACATACTGTGTGCGGCGGCTGCCGGTGCCATCTCCTCGGCCATTGCCAATCCCACGGATGTGCTGAAAGTGCGCATGCAAGTGCACGGAAAGGGTCAGCACCAGAGTCTAATGGGTTGCTTCGGGGAGATATACAAGTACGAGGGCGTACGGGGATTGTGGCGCGGCGTGGGGCCAACGGCTCAGCGGGCCGTGGTTATCGCCTCTGTGGAGCTCCCCGTCTATGACTTTTGCAAGCTGCAGCTGATGAACGCCTTCGGAGATCACGTGGCAAATCATTTCATGTAAGTGCCCCGTTTAGAGCAGCACTCAAAGCGTTCGTCTCTAAACCAATTTATTCAAATTGCAGCTCAAGCTTCATTGCCAGCCTGGGCAGCGCCATAGCCTCCACCCCCATCGATGTGATCCGGGTGAGTAAAGCGTCATTTGGCTGAGATTTATTAATTTGAATTGCAAACTTTTCTCCGCAACGCAGACCCGCCTGATGAACCAGCGACACGTGAGTATGTCGATTAACGGAGTTGTCACGGCGGCAGCCACACCGAAGCTATACAGCGGGAGTCTCGACTGCGCCGTACAGACAATCAGAAACGAGGGACTGCTGGCCCTGTACAAGGGATTCATACCCACGTGGGTCAGGATGGGGCCGTGGAACATTATCTTCTTCATCACATACGAACAACTCAAGAAGTACTAGAAGCTCCGCAGCATGGGAATCCCAGTACAAGCGTATTCTTAAATTGAAACCAAAAAGAACAGATCTGCTGCCAGATCCTGGCGTAACTTTAAGATCATAGTCGAAAGGGTTACTAAAGTGCCTGTCTCATTCTGGGCTATCCGATAGCCCCCAAACTGAACCTGCTCTAGTGTCATTTTGCCTTGGGCAAGCACCAGTAGTGACAACAAATTGTCGCATTTCAAATGTTGGCGTTTTCAAGTATTTGCGAATCCGACTGCCCTCGGGGCCACCCGCCAAGTACACACTATGTAACTTTAATTAATTAATTAATTACGATTACGACTAGTTAAACGAAAACTATTTCTAATTTCACTTTGTATTAGACGCGCATTTTGTTTGTTCGAGGTTTAGCCATAATCGATCGTATTACATTTGCAACCTTTTGCTGTAAATATATGCATTTTGTAATATATGCTGTGTTTCACGAAATGCAGAATGTACATACACAAAAAATACAAGTAAACTGTTTGTTGGAAATCTCAATTTAAGCTCTTTAATTTATATTTAAAACGGATCCCCAACTTACAAGGGCCTGCCCAGGCCGTACATTCCGCACAGAAAAGAGGGGCGGCGGCATCACTGTGTAATTCGAGATGCCACCGGATGAATTTTTGTATGGAATACGTGGGGAGGTGATCCACGCGAAAGACTTGAGCGAAGACAGCATCTGTTCTCCTTTGGGCGCCGCTTTTTTGGCGACTGAGGAGCACTGATTCCTTTCGCTTGACCGGACTCCTCAACTACTTTGTTCATGTGTTCAATGCCCTCGTCCGAGAGAGCTTCTGCTTGTGCAGAGCAGCTTGCTCCTTTCTCATAGAATTCCCCACACCAATGCCACTGAGTGGTAGCCAGCAATTGGCAATCTGTAGGATCTTTCTAGCTCCTAGCCTGCCTACTGGTTTCAGGTTTCTGCTAGCTCAATTCCCCACATAGTTCTTGGTTGATTTACAGTAGCAATAGCAAATCAGGAAATAGTTCAAGAAGAGGTTAGCTATTAGCTAACTAACCTCTTCTTCATTTATTTCCTGATTTCTGCTTTATGGTTGGTGATGTACCGCTAGATAAAAGCCGTAAAGGATCTGGGACTTTGGCTATCCGTGGAGTGCAGATTCTATATTTGGTTGATCTCTTTTTCATCAATCACCTCGCCCATGCACTCCATAACGAACTCACACGGAGTGATCTAGAACTCCGCCGCAAATCTTTTCTTCCCTGCTGAAAAACACATGGACATGGACAGACCCTGTGATGTTGGACGCGCCAATTGGTACATCGGTCGCCGTTATTGCTGCATATTGTATTATTCAGGCTTACCTTGGAATTCAGCTTGATGTAATGGGAACATCGCTGTCTATATGAAAAGCTGCTGTCTCACCTCTCGGAAATATTCCATTATAAATTTAGGAGCTCCTTTGCACGAATTTATTAATCAACACTTTACAAGGAGTTGTACCCACGATCACTTCTATTTTTGGCAAAATACCTTAATAATCGGTTAGAAAATATGCGAGATTCTTTGCGAATCGCATTTATTAAAATAATATTAGACCGAGTTGTTTGCACTTCCACCTTTATGTTTTATACACAACTTCACAAATTAAAACTGCCGGTTCGAGATTTTCGGGAAATCACGTATAATAAATAATTCACCTAGGAAAACCCAGCGATCTGGGAAAACTGTTTTCCGAATAGATTTTTATACCAAGATTCCACGTTTTTTTTCCTTCCTTTCGGGATCAGTAGAGTGACCGTTCGCTCTCGACTTCCTAGTTCGTATCGAGTTTTAACACTACCGATATCGATAGCAGCCCTGGCTCCGATCTAAAGCTTTGCAACACCGATCATTGCTTAAATCAGTTAGACGCCATTTCTCAACAAATTTTACAATATGGATTTTTATACAGCTCTTTCAACGCACGGCAACAGTGAAGTTAGTACCGTGATTTATACCATACAGTTGCCTTGATTACCCTTTATTTCAGGCCGCCACCCAGGAGTTTGCTGTTGCTTTTCTGACGGCTGTGACCGCTGATCCGGAAAATTATCCCTCCAAATTGTCGCATTATTTCGTGGGCCAATGTTTTCGTGTGCTGGGCCTCAGATTTACCGTGAGCCTAACAGCCTTTAGTGAGACGCAGGACCATCCGTACCGCAATGACAACCCCAACTATATTTTTGATCCTTCACCACAATTGATGGAAAATGTGCAATCTTTTTTCTTACGTTTACCCGTGCTCTTCTCAACGTATGCACCCTCTTTGACGTTGGATGTGGAAAACAATCGCTTCGATCGGCTAACCCATCCGGTGTCCGCCTACCTGCGAGTGGTGGTGATCTGGATGAAGGTGGTTCACTCCATTTGTGGTAACATGCAGCTTGCCGGCGCCACTTCCTTGGACCGCTACCTGTGCGAGCCGGTGGCCAGGATGTGTGAGTAACACTGACATACTGGTATTTACTAGTACTTAAGCATCTCCCCTTCAGCTTTCTACATTATGAACGGGCTGGCCGAGCTACTGCCCGGCTACGTTAACTTTGATGGTCTTAAGGAGATTTGCCTGTCTCTTGCCATAGATGTTCGCTATGGAATCTTGTGAGTGCTTCGCCCAGAGCTACATTTTTATAGTATTACTAACGAGCTATTACAGTTACAAGAGTACCAGCGATCTGATTGTGTTACCTATGCTAGACATGTTCGAGGAGCACTACAAAGTTTTCTGTGGTGTGGAGAAATCAGCCCTCGACTTTGTCTTTTGCGTCCTGACAGTTGCGGTAGGAGCCAAGCCATTGTGTTGACTTCTTACTATATAGCTACTCTTTCAGATGGACGATCCCACCAATTACGTTGAGGCATACGAATTCCTAGAGGCCATGCTGGAGCAGTTCAAGAACGGGGAGCGGGATGAAAGCAACAACATGTATCTGCGTATGTTCACCAACGAGCTGATCACCGATAAATATATGTTTGTGATCTTTGATACTCTCAATACGAGCCGTTCCAAGCGTCTGCTCTTGGCAGTCCTCTGGTATTTGATGAGCCTTCAAAAGTAAGCCATCGTAGTATTATGTATATAATTATATATTAATAAATTTCCATTACAGACATCTGGTCAGCATCGATTGCATTTCGATCAGTTTCCATGAGGTCCTACTAAGACTTTTACTGCGCACTCCACCTGTCGCGGCGTCAGTTACCAACGAGGCAGCCAAGCTATACGTCACGCTATCGGAGCGTAAATATCACAGAAGGGATATAACTTTGCACATACTGGAGACATTCATCAAGTGCCGGGGTAATTCTCGGAGAAAATACAAATTTGAACAGTTCAGAGGGACGCTGTCCAAATATCTCAAGGTTCTTGGCCAGTACTTGCCGGTGCTACATCTCTTCGAGACTTATGCAGTTGTGGTTATTGCTCAAAATGTCAAAATGGAAATGAGCCTTATTGCCGCGCAAGCCATAAGCATACTTTTTGAACGACTCATGCTGGAGTACTCCACAGTTCCGGATGCTTATGAGCAGATTAACGTATTCCTTCGCTTTTGGCCGGGTCTCATTAAGTCCGCCTCCCATCAAACTGCCACTCGAGGTATACTCCTCAGTATCTACGGTATGATCGATTTTGTGGCAGTCGCTCAGCAGGATAAAGAGGTAAGAATTATAAAGTATTATATAGTACAGACTTTGGATTGAACATTTTTATATCCTTTTGCAGTTGTTGTTAATTCTGGAGAGGTTCTGCCTGGAGAACTTTCTCGAAAACGACACGCTGAGTGAATCGGAGTTTCATGGGCTCTACGGGAACATCCAGCGTTCGGTGGAGGTAACGGGGAACTATGTGATTCACACGACAGCATCGAGGACTGTGCGAGAGGAACAGGATCAATTGATAGCACTGTTGAATGCCAGCAATGCTGAGGATCCCGAAATGGCCGACCTACTGGACGCATATGCCAAGAGTGTGCGACGCCTGCACTCGTTGCTTATTGTTAATGCATTTGAATTCCATCAAGTGCCGGACATTTACCAGACCCTGGCCAACCTTTTGCTGGAACAACGTGTTGAGAATGAAATCCTAAGTAGGGTTTGCATGGCGCTGCAACTTTTATTATGAATAAATGTATGTATTAATTTCGATTTCAGCTCGTTATGGCATGGAAAGCTTGGCTTCCATGCTAGTCATCTTGTATACAAACCGCGACGGATCGAACGATGAGCTGGACGGGACGGTATCCAATCTGGTGCAGCAGCTCCTCGACTTTTGTAGGTCGGAACTTGCAAACTCTAGTCTGGACTTTATGAGGGCCAAGTATCTATTCTGCTCTACTCTCATTTTGCACATTGGCAATATGCCAGACTTGGCCATGGATGATGTCACATATGGGACGCTTTTGGATTGGCTGATCTATCCTCCGCGAGACCCGCGTCTCGAGGGCGATAGTCTCATCGAGGATTATCTAGCTGAGATGCATTTCGTGTTCCGTCGTTTCATTCAATCGAAACACGTGGCATTACCAAATAATCGGATCTGGAAGGTTTTGGTACAATATAAAATGGTGAGACAAAGTAGATAACCCTATAAAGTTATAATGAGTCTAGGGATGTACTTATGTACATTAATCTAGAGGATAACTATACATTTTATCAAAAAAAGAGCAAATCAATTTTACATAATTTATTCGTAGCTTTTTCCGATTATCTATCAAACAGAATATCGATTTATCGCTAATATATATCCTGTTTTAAATCTATATATTGATATTTTCTACCATCCCTACCATCCCTCTTTTTTTTAGACGACAACTTCCTTGAAATCTCTGGACCTTGAGTATGAGAAACTCTTTGGAGTCCTCTTAAAAGAACGCATCGAAGGTTATGTTCATTGCCTGCCAGTTATCCTGTTGCACGTTATCCGCAATAAAAGAGTTCGAAAAAATAGGGTGCTAAGTCTGGTAACTGCCCACATAAAAATTGTTGAAAATAACTCCACCGTCTTTGACACCTGGATGCTGCGGTTTATTGTGTTCCGAAACATGCTGGATCTCTTGATCGATAACCTAACCGTCGAGGTGGCCAGATCATATCAAGAAAATCGGCTCTTTCGACTGCGTAGTGTGCTTAGTCTGGTGACAGACCTACGTCTACAGGAACATCACTTCATAATCATGTAAGTTTTAGTTAATTACCCAATCAGGACCTATAAATAATATTTAACGCAATTATATTGTATGTAGTGCCAAATCGATGCTCAGTTTGAAGGAGAAAGCGAGGGGGGCAAATGAGACTTGGGAAATCGAAAGCTTTATAATCGAGATCAGTAAATTTAAATATCAATGCGAGGATGAGCAAGCGGATGTGGAGAAGGATGAGAATTTTGAAGGTACTCTGATTCCTCTCCCGCCTGGCCCACTGACCCATTTTCAACACGAAGCCCTTAATGTTCTTGTATAAATCACCCAAAATTACAAATAAAGTGCGCTTTCTAATATTTTAATCATTAAGTTTCAAATATGTACCGTATTCTTTTAATATATATATGTAACTGAAGCTCATTATTATTTTCTTACAAAACTACGAATTTACAATATTATAAATCATTTAATCAATATCATTCAAATATGATATTTAAGCTCACAATTATTTTATTATTATTTATTTTATCGAATTATCCAAAATGAGACAATAAAGAAAATGAAAAACTCAAACTATCCTTTTTGTCTTTTGAATGTTACTGAATAATTGTGATAACCAAAAACAACAAAAATCATAAAACTTAGTTATCTTTGCTGCTATGGAAATGTACTGCCTTTAAAATCTCCTGGGATTTAAATCGGAATATAGTTCAGTACCAAGCATCATGTCAACGAACGTAGAAATAGTTCCTTCGGATGAAACTGCCGAAGACCTTCTGGAGTGGAAGTCTTTGGTCCTTTGGCGTCGTCCCATGCTGACCTTGAAGTATGGAGGCCTGGAACTCTTTCGGTTGCTTCTTTTCGCCTATAACAAGCTGATGAACATGTGGTTGCTGGGCAGTCTGATGTTCCTGGGGATTTTATGTTTCCTTCCAGGTCCTCACGCCGATTACGTGACACTTTACAAGCATCACCTTGGATTTGCGATCTACTGGCTGGGTTTGGGAGTGCTCACATCCGTGGGATTCGGGGCTGGACTGCACACATTCCTGCTCTACCTGGGACCTCACATAGCCGGCGTCACTCTGGCCGCCTACGAATGTCATACACTGAACTTTCCATCCCCACCTTATCCCGACAAGAAGATTTGCCCCCAGGTGCCGTACCAGCATCAGGAATTGGATATGTGGTTAATCTTCTCAAAAGTCCAACCGGAAGCGTTGTTTTGGGGCGTGGGCACGGCCCTGGGCGAGCTACCGCCATACTTCGTAGCGCGTAGCGCCAAGCTTTCTGCGAAAAAGCTAAGCGCGGAGGAGGAGGTGGCAGCCGATAGAATGGATGATAACCTCAGCCTACAAGAACTGGTCAAGCGGTTCATAGAAAAACGAATGCGACGTTTGCCCTTTATAGCAATCTTAGTCGTCGCAAGCGTGCCCAATCCCCTGTTTGATATGACTGGCGTGACATGCGGCCACTTCCTTGTGCCCTTTTGGAGGTTCTTTGTGGCCATCTTGATTGGCAAGGCTTTGATCAAAGCCACCATCCAGCAGGTCTGCGTCATTGCAGCTTTCACTGACGATCTGGTCGAAGAGTTGGCGGATTATCTGGTCAAGGTGCCCTATCTTGGACCACCGCTGCAGCAGCTCATCCAGGAGGTTTTGCGCTCCACCAAGCAGCAGATGCACGGAGGTGGCCAATCAGATTCCCTGGCTATCTTCAATATCGTGGTTTGGGTCTTTGAGCTCTTGGCCATCGTCATGGTGTCCTTCTTCGTGGTTTCCTCGCTCAACTGCCTGGCCCAAAGCTACTGCAGGCGGAAGCAGGAGAAGCGGCAGCAGATGCGCGATCTGGAGTTGATCCTGTATCCTGGCGGCGACACAGAGGAGGAGCTTATCATCTAGTCGGTATTTACTTCGATATTTATTTTGTTTTTATTTATTTTGCAAAATTCAAGACACTGCTTGTTTTTAAGAGAAAAATACGTTTACTTACGTTTTATGAGGACATATCAAGCGAAACAAAAAGGAAGTTAACGTTTTATATTCTTTATTTTATTATAATTAGTTTCATTTGGATTTTGGGTTCTGTTCTTGCATTGTCTGATCGTATGATGTGTTTTGTTTGTTGTTATTCTGACTGTGTGTGTTGTTGTGTTCAATGCCATCGTAATTATTATCATTGTACAAGTACATTTATATTCAACAGCAATTTAACACAAAGCTAAGCATTTCTTACGCGTCCCCTTCCTAGGCTCATAATCATTCATACGATTCGGGTTAGTTTTGTTGTTTGTTTGTTGTTTTCTTTTGCTGGTTTAGGTATTTGGTAAAATCTCATTTCATTTAGTTTTGCTTTATTCAACCAAATCGATAAACTATTTAATTTGTGGACTTTTGTTGCTTTCGGGATTGCGTGCGAAATACAGGAATCAGGATGTGGATATTAATATTCCCTAGAGGATTATCGATTCTATTGCCCAATTTCGCATAACATTTGCTCTACGGCGCTCTCTCCCTCTCCTTTTCGGATGTATACCTAGTCGATCTCTATACTTAACTACCTTTAATCCCATAGTTATCCATTCCATCGAGGCCATCCACAAAAATGATGAGTTCTCAATTTACAGCTGCGTATTTGATATATTCAACTGAACTCAAGAGCTTCGATATACCTAATTGAGTCCTGGCTATGGATTGCGTGGATAAAGCTGGAGACTTTCTTCGGATATCATTTCGTTTTTATTAAGTTAAGTACATACTGACATGTAAGTACCAGACATATACATATACTAAGTAGAGTTCGACTAATTGCGGCAAAGACTGTGTTGAAGGTAAAAAATTAATTGTAACACATTGTAACACTTACACTGGGATAAAACCGAAAAGCTCTTCCCACCATTTACTCTCTCGCTAATTATCTTTTACAAAACATCTCTGGGACCTGGCGGCGATCGATCAGGCTTAATATGTAGATCAAACAAACGAAGTATCCGGCTCTCGATCGATCGATCGATCAGTCCTTCGACTGCCCCTCCCGTTTCGATTGATTTGTATTTAGGTAAATATGTATGTATATTTTAACTACACTCATATACGTACGTACGACATGATCTAACCGATTTTCACCAGTGCTGGGGAGTAGGCATGCGATTACGAGTACAATTACGATTAGATATTACAATACAATCTTGCCTAAACGTTTTACTTGTTTTACTTGACGCATAATTTCAGTATTCAATATTCCTGTATTGCATAAACTAGCTTTGTGGTTATTCAGTTTGTTATTTAGTTTCAATTATTATCATCGTTTTTTTTAAGTAATTAAGATTAATTTGTTGCCATTGTATGTGGTATGGTATGGGCTCATACCCATAACGTATGCGCTCCTTCCATTAGCTCCGCTCGCCATTTCCACTCACTTCTAAAATTTGACGCCTAATACAATTTGCTTATAAGTTTCGGTTAAAAATTCAATTTATCATAATACATCATAATACCATTTTCCTATAATTTATGATATATTTATATATAGTATATAAGACGCAAGTATGTATGTGAAAGAAAGAAGGAAGGAAGGAAGTAGGGGCACAAAGAAGATAGACTTTCAGCGGAAATTATGCCTAGGAGTTAGTTAGTTAATTTAGTTTACGGGTTTCTCTCATTTTACAGCTAAGTACAAAACTAATTTAGTTTAATTTGACTTAATCGCACTGATCGGGCTGAACACATGCCTCCTCTAACACCACATCCACTCCGATTAGTAAGTATTAGCATATAATTTATGTTTCATTTAATTTACTGGCTTAGCGAAACGGAGAAAGAAAGTAAGTATTATTCTGGAAAGGAAAAAATCGAGGATACACAAAAACAGTGCTCAGCTGCTAACCGGGCCCGGGCCTATGGAAGTATTTTGAAAGACAAATATTTTAGCAGCGGAAAATGTTCTTACAACATATTGCTTCTTAGTATAAGTATTATCTGTATTTTTTTGTAGTATGTACGATATATTTAAAAAAATATTAACGGCGGGAAGTACTACAATCATTTTGAAGCATTTTTAGTTTGGTTTTCTCAAGTGACATGCACAATCGTCGTCAATATAATATGTATATGATCGTTATCATTCGATTTTGTAGCAAAATGTTTCAATTTCTTTTACGGTTTTAACGTTTACATTTAATTTTGTGTAGAATCCCATTCCGGTTGTTGATTGTAGAAAATTGTATTCGTATTCGGACACGTCTGTAGGTTAAAATGCACGACGCCACGGCACCATATCAATTTAGTTTGTATCAAAAGCAAAAGTTTTCACTGTATTGTCCTTAATGTCTCAGAATATTTCCGTTTAGCATTGGTTTCGGTTCTCCTTTCGGTTCCTTGATGAGTTCCTTGGATGAGTCTCTCGGTGAAATGTTTGCTTCTATCGGAGTCTCAGCGTGGACAATGGGAAGTGGCGGTGAAGTTGTGTGTGGGGTTGTGTGTGTATACAGGAGGTGACACTGTTACGTTCGAAGTTTCCGTTTCCGCTTCCGCTTAATGACATTCGGTTCTTCCTTTCCTTTTTTTCTTTTTCTTGTGTGTAAGTAAGTGAGTATATTGTCGACTACTTATGTACATCCCTTGTTTTGTTGATCTTCTTGTGTCCATTTTGTGATTAGAATTCAGCTTAGTTTTTTTGTTTGGTAAAAATGCCCTGGCCTAGGCCTAATCCGCCGCCAGTTATCTCAAATTGATTAGATTCGGAAGTTGTATATTAATGACAGTATTCGGTTATTCATGTTGAGCTTTAATACTTCTTACGGTTTTGTTTTTTTTCTGTGTTTCTGCTTTTCCCTTTATCTGTTCACAATTCATTTAAATGCTTACGATTGTTTCTTTCAGAATCTGCGACTATCTCCGGATTCGTTATACAATAATTTTAATGTTACTTTCATCTCTGTGTGCACATATTGAACGGAATCCGCATTGCAATGCCAACTAAGTTTAAAATCCTCTGCCTAAATGCCTTCTAAACGTAAATAATTACTCTAAATAAATGCCAACGTATGTACTTGCACCAACTTATGATTGGGGGGCGGAGGGACACTTGCCCCGTTTTGGGGGCACATATGGGGGGCTCAGGTTCGGGTTTGGGTTAAGGGCAAGGTTCTTGTTTAGCCAGCGTGCAGTATTAATCAGTTAAATTATAAATGATATATATATTTATAGACTATGTACAGCTGCATTGGTTATCCGACAGAACCGGCAAGTTCTGCCCAATGCGTTCGAGTCTCTGCTTGGGTACGAGGAGAGATCTCTGTATTATACACCCTGCGCGGTGATGTCCACACTAATTGTTGTTAAATATAGTCATACAGTCCTGCAATTATAATAAGTTTACATTATAATTTAACTAGATGAGATTATCTCATACTCACTTCATTTAATGCTCTGCAAATATCCATAAATTTACTTAATAAAGTACAGATTATTGTGCTCAAGTCAATCGGTTCTTTCGCAATGCTCCCCGGCGTGCGGTCCTAGACGAACCACTCGTCCTTCTGCGCAGCGCCGACGGCGTTGGCATTGGGATGCCCAGCTCCGGCGATGTTCGTCTGGCTGAGCCCGGCGGAGTTATGCGATAGATCTTGACCTAATTGACGGAATTTGCCAAGCACCAAATGGGACGGACTTTGGTGGCCATCTTCAAGTAGTTGTGTGGAGTGCGGTGGTACCCGGATGGTCCCGCAGGGTGATGCCAGTTTCCCGACGTCGGCAGCTGGGTGTGCTCCCGCGTCAGCGTGCCGCCGACACTGATGCCGTGGTAGTGCAGATGTTTCGACGATCCATTCGTGTCGGCATTGTGATGCACTGAAAAGGATCAAGTAATTAATGCAACTCCACAACCCATGGACGAGGGGCTTACGTTGCAGCGCGGTGTTCTGGTTGGCGGCGTTCTCATCCTGGCGTCGGCATACGCAAATGGCCACTGCCACAATAAGGGCACTGAGCACCAGCAGTACGCCCACGACAATCAGGACGAACCAGGTCATGTCCATGCCAAAAACTGTGCTACTCGCCTCACCTGAAACGAAACAAAAGGAAGCATGAACTTTGATCTTCAAGAAGAAATAGGGGAAATCTTAGCAAACTGGCAATTAAGCTATGAGGTATCACTTTAATCCAAGACTAATACTTACTCTGGCACAGATTCTGCACTGATTCATCGGAATTGTCGCCGCAGTGATTGACACCATCGCACAACAGATCGGGATGGATGCAAAACTCGCGGGTGGCGCAGGTGAAATCCTTGCAGGTGTGCTCTGTAAGAAGAGATATGAATTAGCTCTGCGTAATGGCATTGGTGGACAGCAACGCCTCTCCACTTACTGGGATCCTTCACCGACGTAATCACCAACTTGAAGCCATTCGCATCCGTTCCCCAGCCATCGGTCACGTACTTCAGTGTCACAAAGTTCGTGCGCGTCAGGAGCGCGTTGACGGTGTTCTTTGTGTTGCGACAGGAGATGTCAATCTGCAAGGTAAAGTATCCACAAATTAGTATTTGCTGGTGGTTTTATCATCAATTACAGTAACGAGCAGGAACGCTCTGTATATGCAAATGAGCGCAGCGCCTCTGTGTGATTTATGTCCCGACAAATTGCATTTCGATGATGCCAGGGGAATTATACATTTGTTAACGACAGCGTTTAGCCGTGATTACATGGCTAACATCAATTCTTTATGTATTGGCTGAAGTGGATTGATTTATAGCCTGCTAACGGAATCAGGTTCAATACA
The DNA here is from genome assembly GCA_008042475.1 of Drosophila kanapiae. Taxonomy (NCBI): domain Eukaryota; kingdom Metazoa; phylum Arthropoda; class Insecta; order Diptera; family Drosophilidae; genus Drosophila; species Drosophila kanapiae. The sequence continues at coordinate 128,864 of VNJM01001815.1, read as the reverse complement.
GGAGATTGGATAGCAATTAAAGCGATTTAAAGTGAATAATATATAATATATAATATAAACAGGGTTCTCAAGTAATAAATAACATTAAGGACATAATTCCCCCTCTTCATATCTTTCTCAGGAATGATAAGAAGCTTTTCAGGCAATGCCATATCCGCATTAAAGCCCAGACCTATCAATGGGTTGGCATCAGGCGGCACAGCAGACAACCCGCTTAAACTGCAGGCCACGTATTGATGTGCACTGATTCTGCGGTTAATTTCACATCAGCATCTGTGCATTCGTATCCGTATTGCGCTGCATTCAGACAATCAGGAGGTGATGGGCGGTAGCAGGTGTGCAGGAGTTGGAGCATCACATGGAGCATCGCATTCAGCTCCCACGACACCTGTCCTTAGGGCCCGCATGCAAATGTGCAACAGTCTGGGCAGCATAATGGAAATTAAGACCAATTTACACCCGGGGAAAATGCATTCCTTACACAATAGATTATTGGAGAAAACCTCTTGTAAATATATGTATTTAAGGTGTAAAACCTGGATAAAGATATGAGTTTGTAGACTACCTTTATTATTTCAGTGTCACATAAATTAAGGTCTTCCATGGCAGGAGTTTCTTGTTTGTAAATCAAATAATTTTGGAATATGGCAACTAATTAAATAAATACTTAAAAAAAGCTTAAATATCCAGGGATTAATTCTGTATTTTTAAATTGGTTTCAGCGCGATTTGACACTTCATATCTTGTCAGCTTTTTGGTACAGTGTGCCCGTATGCACCTTTGTAAACTCCAACGCAGTGCCAGTTGCATTTGAAGTTTTGTACAGATTACATTCCTCAAATTTGGCATCTTCAAGAATGTTCGATTTCCTGTAACAATTGTAAATAGCCAGGGAAATATATATCTTAAGTTTTCAAGGAATTATGCTTGCAAATATGTAATACTTTATCAACGTTTCATTGCCTTATTGATGAGTTACAGGAATATGTACGTTTCCACTTAGATTTCTCATTTAATTTGCAGAGTTTGGTAAACTTTCTCCACAGTTGTCGTCTTGGTTGGCCACGTTATCGTCATCGCCATCCGCATCCTCATCACCGTCAGTCACCGCCGCTGCCGCCGATGCCGCAGAGCGCAAAATGATGATGATGTCTCCACCTCCTGCAATGTCCTTGTGCCCGCTCCCTTTGAAACTCCCACTCCTTCACATCGTTAGGCACGTGTATGCGTCACGTCTCCTGGTTCATCACCAGAGCCCAAACCCGAACCGAGCCAGCTCCAACTCCATTCCGATCCCCACCCGCAGCTGTGTAAATTTGTAATGTTGTTGGCTTTGGCTCATGAAAGTTCCACTGGGGGTTCATCAACGTTCCCCCAGCCGCCTTGTAGGCTTTGCTGTGGCTGCCTTTCTTGACACAACGTCCTGGTCCCGGCGTCCTGCTTCTGCTGCTCGCCACGCCCTCATCCTTTCTGCCGGCATGTGTGCGCTGGGGGTGTTCCTGCATCTTCGACGTGCCGCGCTTTGTGGCATATTTTAATTTTGTTGCAGCCCGAAAATGCAAACTTTTCTCGTCGGCTCTCAGCCCTTCTCAGTTCTCCTCGACATCAGCAGCAACGTCATCGTCGTCGTCGTTGACGGTCTATGTGTGCTGGAAAATTTTAATTTTGGATTTTTGCGGCCACCGCCCAACTTGATGCAGTGACAACTCCTTTTGTCAAAAACTATTTACATATTCGTAAAATTGTATTCGTTTCCTGGCAGCCTCCTCCTCCTCCTCCAGCCGGCAGCCTTTGCTGCGGCCAGTGGAGGACAAAATTTACATACTTTTGCCACTTTGCTGGCGCTCTGTGGCGGCGCCCAAGTGGAGCAAAGTGGTTCAAGCCGGAGTCAAATTCATAAATCCCGACACAGCATCGCACTTTTCCGCTCCAACCGGGCAACTTACAAAAGCAGCTTAGGTGGCAAATACCGCAAGTCGACTGATTCCCAACTTCTGCATCTTCAAATATGCACACAGGCAACGAACCTGCAAAACAAGTCACTCGACAAATGTACACATCCGCCAAGGTACTTATCGGAATCATTTAGGTGTCAACCGATGTCCTGGGAGGACAACTTCTGCCTTGCTCGGCTTATGATAAATGTGTGTGACCTCAAAGGGTGACTTCAGAGAGAAGACCGCATTGCCGCAGTTAAGGCAGGACTTGCAACGGATATATATACCCTACTTATACATATTTATTTGACTTAGTTCTTTAACAAAATCCTCAGCCTTCTTTAATTTGAGTTCATTAATTTATGGCCTCTTGAGCATCGATAAGGAGAGCGCAGGCCACCTTGCCAATAATAAATATACCACAAAATTACAGCCACCGTAAGGACCGATGAGTGTGTCTTAATTTGACAGGCGGCATTGCATCCTTCCAATGGCCGAATGAGGCGATTCGGGTGATTCAGTGCCTCATCCATTCTCGTTGTTCTGGCCATGAAGGCGTACGTGCGTGCTGGCCTTGTTTGATTTAAAGGTTGTGGCCCCCGTCTCCATTCCCCATTACCAATCGCATTCCCATTTCTGGTCCATTGAGTGATGGCGCCTGTTGAGCTCGCCTGTTGTCCTTGCCGGAGTCCCCCACATCGTCGCCGTCGCTGATTTGGCAGAACGATTTTACGATACTTTCGCTTTTATGGCCCTTCCATTCGGCAGCTAACTTATTTACGATTGGGTGTTGGCGGTGGTTCCCCTTCGAGCCACTGGCTAACCTGCTCGAAATCACAGTTGACTTTGCCCTTGGACAATAACTGTCACTCGAACTCGCATCTCAACGTACTCTGAGCCCTCATAATTAAGGTTAATTTCGATGCCATCGATATTGATGTGGCTCGTTTTTGGCCCTCAATAATGTCGGTAGGTCGGTGCTCCCTCAAGAATGATGAAGAGGCGTCTGCTTTCGGGGGAAAATGCAAAACCCGATGAAATGGCTTTCTTTACGATCTCATTTCAAATGCAATTTCCTTCCACACGCTGCCGAGCTTCGGCTTTTGTTACAGGGTTCAGATTGCGAAATGGTTATGGCTTTGCTTTCATTTCAGAAGTTCTGAGTTGCGATTTTAGCGTTTTTAATGTTCGTACTTCGAATTTAGATGGCTTCAAAGTTATGAGAAGAGGTGCGCAACCATAATGTTTCCCTGCCATTTGTATATAGAAAGTCTCCCTTTAGTTTATTAACCTTATTACCTATTTTAAATTGATTTAAATATTTAAATTGTGACAATCCCGCTTTGGCTCTTCTAACCTGGCAAGCAGAATATCTTTTTCGCTCAATGGGGACACACTCAGAGATTTTCTATGGAAGATGACAGGGCTTTGGCAGTGGCCCAGTGGCGGAGAGGCGGTAGGCCCACAAGAACCTCAACTAGTGCCATCGCCACTAGGGAAATTGGGTCGCGACACACACAGGCGACAGAAAGCGGCTGAAACATTTTTGTTTTCAGCTTTGGCACATCCAGTTTCAAGGTTTTCCCTGGAGAAAAAGAGAGAGTGAGTAAGGGAAAAGGGGTGGTTGCCTTGGCTGGCATTTTTCTAATTTTCTAGCTGAACATTTTTTATGCATATTTTCCTTATATATATTTTTTTTTAGTGGCACTGTCGCAGCTTCCTTTGGCAAATAAAGGATTTGGCTTATGGCCGGCTCTATTTGTGGCCACTTTCCTTGGCTCACATTGCAGGCAGTCAGCCCGCTAGCCCGCCGTTAAATAATGCAGTGAGAGGGCGAATGAAAAATGGAAATTGTTGCTGATAAAATCACAGAGCTATCAGCAGAAGGAGCTGCGCCAGAAGCTGTTGCCGCATTGCAGCCGCAACACACCCGCCACACATGCCAGGCACCCGCACACATCCACATTCTTGCTGGCTGTCATCATTGCGAATGTTGCAGCGACAAAATTATGCCTGTACATGTGTGTGTGTGTGTGTGTGGGGGGGGGGGGGGGGGGGGAGTGCAGCATGTTGGCTGAACGGAAGCCCCACAGGGATTGAACCTAAAATGTCAGAAGCATCAACGTGATCTGGATAATGCGGTAGCTGCGGCTGCCACTCCTCTGTGCCTTTTGCCACAGCCTCAGCCTTCAGTCCGCCTGCATAGTTTGCCAACAACAAATTGCATGGGATTCGATCAACCGCCCACTCCGCCCAGTCTCCCAGTTGCGCCCTTCGAGTGTCGCAAACTAAGCAATGATTGGCCTTAACTATCGACATGTGATGCCAGAGCATATTTACATATATGCAATGCAAGGATGTGTGGCGTCATCGGATTCCTTAAACGTTACTTACCCGGCATGCAGCTCCCAGGGATGTGGCGTGTAATCGATAGGGGAATGCATCAATGGGTTTCGCCCTCCCTGGCCAATTTCGAGGGAGTTTAACAAGACATTACCGAAAGCTGAGAGATGGCTTACAAATCGGGCTTTAACATTATTATTTAAAGGGAGTGAAGAAACACTTATTAATCACTGTAACAACCTTATTTCCAATGCAATTCAATTGATAGGAATCAGAGTTTACGATTTAAAGTGATTTCTACAAGGCAACGTGTCGTATACGTAATGTGTATACGTAATATACATATGAATAGGTTAGAAACTAAAGTAAAATCGTTTGTAGAAATAATAACCTGTCATAAAAATATCAAAAATATAATTTATGTTCAATAAAACAATAAATACAACCAATTTAACCAGTCAAGCCCACTCAAACCCATTTATGTTAATCGGAAAACTTAAAAAACAGCTTCGATTTACATTTCCCAACAAAATCGCTTTTTTTTGGTAATTTTTTGCAGATCAGTGTATGAATATTAGGCTTGTAATCATTTTTTTCTTGTGTACGAAAAGAACGCGCCAGCAAATGATTCCGTAATGAAGGTATGCAAATATATGAATATGCACGCTGATGGCCCGCCTGGATGCTATCTTCTCCCAACTGGGACAAATTAAATATACATTAGCCCAGCCCCCCAAGTAAACATATCGCTGGTTCCGATGCCTGAACAAATGAAACGAAAATCTATAAATAAATATTTATGCTGGGCTCCTGTTTCTATTTTTTTTATCTTTTTGGTGTTGTAATGGAGAGACTGAGAGTGAGTTTGATTTGCCATGCACCGTGCGGTGCAACAGCAGGAGCTGTGATGGCCTTTATTTGATTACGAAAATGGAGAAGCAACATCGCTTAATTCACTTAGCATATATGCACATTTGCATACATATCATCTGCCATGAGTGATTCTAATTTGAATTGCCTGTTTCACAGTTCACTTGGCAATAATTCAATCTACTGTGCATCCGCACATACGTAGCCGTGTGTAGCCCTATGTGTATGCACATAATTACAGCTGCTTCACAGTCCCAGTCCCACTTACATTCCCCCATTGCAGCAGGAGATTCCTCCCTGGCATAGGATACACATGTACTGCCACAAGGAGCACAAGGCAGCTCTGACTGCGTTTGTGCCGCAATTTAATTGTTCACACGGCGTTGGCCGACTCACTCACGTGATTAGCCGTTTCCAGGCGAATCAATAAACTGCCACAGCCAGTCAGTGCCCCAATACACTCAGACAAACGGAGATGGAGGTTGATCCATATTATATTTTGCATTAATACATACTTCTAAAGTTGTGCTTTAGAAAGGCCTAGCATATATTAAACTCCCATTATTATTTAAGTCTCATTTGGTAAATTTAAAGCCCGCAGTGTATCTGTATTGAGTCACCTCTCAATCAGATTTCCGCTATCTTTTCGATTTGCATATGCAAATTAGCTATTTCGCTAATAAAAAATGTGGGGCACGTAGCACACCCCCTGGCAGATGCACACACACAATGCTATCTCTCTTTCTCTCTCTCTGACGATAGAGGATATCGTCCTGTGGGCTCACCTTGGGCGTGGAGACGGCATGGGCTCCGTCGTAGACCAGCAGGTGATCGTTGCAGTCGAGCTGCAGCATGTCGAAGCGCAGCATGAAGCGCTGCAGGACCGAGTGCGTCTGGAAGGTGATGATGCAGTCCAGATTGCGTTCGTTCTGCGACCAGAGAACGGCGCCGTCGATCTTTCGATACAGCTGCTGCAGGAAGTGGTTTTTGCACAGCGACTGCATGTAGTCTGCAAGGATGAGAAGGTAATTTGAATTAGTTCATCATTTAATAAAGTTTCTTATCAAAGTTATCTTTAGAGATATCTGCACTTAAGTTTATTTTGTTATCTGTAAGCCTGCTTAATAATAACATTCATTAAGTTAGTTACCCGAATACAACCTAGCTTAATTTGCTTATATTATTTCCACACAAACATTTTATTGCATTTTGTGGCTTGGTGACACATCGCGGCTTCTGTACTTGCCACTTCGTGAAATAAACTCTTATCTGCTGTTTTTATTTTAATATTTCCATAACCCAGATATGTATGCCATAAACTCAACCAGTTCTGAAAACTCTCACACCACACAGGTCCTCCAAACAGGACTCCATAGCAATCCGCCCACGCCATCACACGTCTGCGGACGTCTCCGCTGGCAACTTCCTTTGGCTTAATGGCGTTGCGGCGTCTCGTGCGCTGCGCCGGAAAATGTGCACTTAAATTTTAATGGAAGGATGAAAAATTCATTTACGCTTCGCTTCGCGTATTACTTGCACATGTTCCCGGGCTCACTAGTTGCGTTTATTATGCCCATCCCTGCGCTTCGGGCCGGAGTGCAGTTTGGCAGCTGGAAACCGGCAACTGGATGCGGTGGATTTGCATAATACCTGATCTCAAATTCAACGCACACGTTAATACCTAATCTACTCGCCGGCTGAGCCATGAAATAAGCTCACTAAATTGAAAAAGTAATGGTAAATGGTGGCTGAGAGGAACTATAACCTTGCCAATGTGGCAGGACTAGAATTTATTTCTTTTTAACCACTTAAAGGTTTTTTTTAAGAGAAACTTAATTTAATTTCTAAACTCGTAATCATTTTCTCTTGAATTAAGGAACACAGTAAGTTAAGGAAGGTTTTGGTTACAAAATATATTAATGCTGATAACTACTTCTCTTTAGCGACAGATTTTACCTAATGAAACTTCCTTTTACAATAATAAAAGTAGATAACCTATTATCTATCTATATATTTAAAAAAAAAAAAAACTAATTCACTCAGCCCTCTTTAAGTGGTTCGAATAGTCCAAGGGGACAGCTTCCATTCAGAACTCGGAAATACTCCCCGGCTCAATCAAAAAGGACCTCAACGAGCAGGAAGCCAGTCGATGCCAGCTGCAGACAAGCGGCAATGCGAAAATAATATCACATTATTTAAGCAACTTTTAATTAGTTTGATGGCGCAAACTATAGCGCTTAAGTGCCAAATGCATTAACACGAAACGAGAGCCATTTCCAGGAGGTTCTCTGCCAGCCGGTATGCCCTTACAGTGGACAAGCGGCACATGCAAATTGAGAGCTGGGATGCCGGCGACGCCTCTCCTCACCAAGAGCACACCATTAAAGCAAGGCAGGACAACGGGCGGGTTTTTAATGAAACACAATAATGTGAGGGGTCTGTGCAGAGTCGGTTGGGTTTAAGTGGAACGGCCCCCCTCCCATACCCCTAAGCTTACGTGCGCCTGATTTCAGGCAATTTCCTGCCTAGCAACCGCTTCCGCTCCCGCCGTCGCCGCTGCCGCCGCACTAATTCAATTTCGCCCCCAATAAAACGCACACGAAAAGATGACGCCGCATCCTGGCGAGCTGAGATGGCAGGAAGCGAGGAGCAGGAGCACGCCCAAGGAATTCACTACAAATTCGTTTTACGCCCCGACCGGAGGCGCGGCGAGGTGGGAGCAAAAAGAGCCATCATCATGTGAGCCAGCCAGCCAGCTCCCAGCCTGGCTCCCTGCAAATGCCTCATTTTCGGTCACAAATGTTGTGTCGTCGCCGTGTTGCCAACTTCAAAATTGAATTCACAATTTGGATTGAATTGCTGACAGACCCGGCTGCCCTTTTGTTTTAGTTCCAACCGCCTACCTACCCTACACAGCGAAAAATCGCCAGTTTATTATCAGTTTTGTTTATTGGGAATTTTCTTGTGATTTTCTTTTATTAAACATTAATTAAAATAAGCATAATAATTTATAATCTAACTTTTTATTAAGCGGAAAACTTAAATTTAATTAATTAAATATACAAGAATGTTGCCATAATGTTGCCAAGTGTATAATCGCCGAAAAAAAAGAGGCTCCTGACTCCCTCTGCCTGACTAGGTAGACAGTTTTTCCTGCTTTATATGTAATTGGCAATTTCGTTACACATTTCGCTTTGATCTCCGGCAAAGTAAATAGCAGAGTGTAGCAAAGAGCTGGCTGAAAGGTGGAAAGGGGCGTGGCTCGGCCACTCCCCTCCCCCTAAGCCACCTGCACAAATTGGCCGCAAGCCACTTGGTGAGTAATTTTCCGTGGCCTTTCAGGCAGTGGAAATTTTTTGGAGGCAGCCCGGCTCCTGTGCCTGCCTTGGCCCAACATTCTAGTGAGTAAACACTGAAACCAGGCCGGGGGAAGAATATTTCACGAGTCATGACCTTAACGAGGGCTTAACAGATTAGCGTTAAGTAATGTTTCATAACCATGATATCCACAAAAATGTGGAGGCTAATAGTTTTAACATTAGACCATGAAATTGCACGTACAACTAGTTTTACTTTGAACTTTATTAATGCCGTTTCTTAATTCGTTTTGTAAACTAATGTTTCTGGGAAATTAATTGAAATACAGTTGAGTACTATGCTATATAATAATTTGTTTAATAGTTGGGTTTATATTATATATCAAAGCATTCTTTTGAACAGATATTACAATGATTCCCAATCCCTTTCAGTTTAATACATTTTCCTTAAATTTCCTTCAGTTATCTTTAAGACTTTCTTGAAATATTTACTTGGAAATATATATTTTTGGGCCACACTCCTGAATATGCATATGAAAAGTTATGTCATCTGAGCTCTTTGGAGGTTCCTTTGCCCTGATAAATTCACTTGCAGCTGGCACTGCTTGAATAATTTCACTCAGCTGGCACTGGAACATCGACGGCGACAAATGGAGAAGCTCAGCTCAGCGCTGCGCAGATCCATGTGCATCCGGATCCGTATCTATATCTGCATCCCATATGGAGTAAGGGGAAATGTGAGAAATAGAAATAGAGTTTCTGCACAATTTGCCACAGACACACACGAGGAATGGGGGGGGTGGAAGGAGTCCTAGGGGACTGAGGAAAATGAACCGTCAGAGACAATTGTAAAATATCAATTACGTTGTGGAGTGAAAATGGAGAGCAAAGTGCTCGGTTGCCGCTTCCGTTATCATTGGCTCCTAGGCGGCCAGAAATCCCTCAATCATTTCTGGACAGGATTGTGGGTAGTGGAGCGGAGTTGCCAGTGTTTACCCCGCCACCGCCCCCCATGTACGTATCGGGATTATCATGCATCTGCGCTGAGCCCCCGGGGAAGCAGATATACCGAGATAGGATAGAAGCGTGTGTGGGGGAGGCGGGTTGGGCTGAGAGACCGAGAGAGCCTTCGGGCTGTCGGGTCTTCTGTGTGAAGTGAAAGACAAACGAAAGCCGCCGCGCAGGACGCTGAAGCCCGTGCGACAGTCGTGGCAGCCCTGGGATGGAGTCCCTTCCCATCCGACAGATACATTTTCTATAAATTAAGGCATTTCTGACACAAATGTCGGCAGCGCCAGGGAAAACAATTCCATTTGCAGTGGTGGGCGGTGTCGCGGATCCGCCAGCTGAAATTGCAACATGCTTCAAGTTCAGCTTCTCATCGGTTTATGTGCCCCAAACCCACGTGCACTCAACGAAAATATATTTAAATACCTAATTAGCTTTATATTTTTAATAAATATTTTACCTGTTAACGAATATTGTTGGAATACGAATGCTATATAGGTAAAGTATATTTTATAAAGGCAACAATTTATATTGAACTTCAATAGTTTATTTTAAAAACTCGTTTGTATCTTGATGTCTTATCTTAGATGTAAGAAAATCACTTGATACTTCCCTAGTATTATTATTATTATTATTTTATTTAAGAAACCCACAAAGTAGCAACAAAAATCTAGATATAATGTCCAATTTAACTCGAGTTTTCTAGGCTTTTAACACACTCGATAGAATCCTGTTCCCTATAAACCATACAGCTAGTTTTAACTTAAAATTTGTCCTAATTTTTTCTTGTATTCCATTTTTGCTTTCAGTGAACTCTCCCGGATATATCCACACATAAGCATGTTTATCTTCAATTTGTTTATGCACTCGCAGAGGGGAAAGGACGAAACGCTGCGAAGAAGAAAGCCAAATGGACGAGGACGATGGGGTAAGGGGAGAAATGACACGAGGTGGAGCAGGACGAGTGCTGGGACCAGGAAAACCACTCGTGCCTGGAATGGGCACTCGGACCGGGGGCAGGGCAGGGCTTAGTTTTGATGGCAGGGCAGCAAAAACACAGGAAAACGACATTTTCGAAATTAGGGATAATGCTTGGATTAAAGCCCGAGAGCGTTGGCGAGGCGGCCCACATCAAAAGGGAAAGAAAGAAATCCTCAATCTGGCCGGCGTGTTCATGAAAATATTAAGTCCGACACACAGAGAAGAGAGAGAGTGAGACTCTCGGCCTCATCTGCCACTCAAAGCCAATTTTTCAGTTAATGGCCGGGATTATTCGGTGGCAATGTCATTTGCTAAGGCTGAGCCAGTGCCACTGCCAAAAGGATTAAAATTGGCATAATTAATTTCAGAGCTTTGTTACCCGCGTTATTAATCGACTAATAATGCCACCAAAGCTGCCTCCAAGGAGCTGGAAATCACTTTATGTTGCCATTTGAGAAACTGCCAAGCGTAAGACTTTGTCGTGATGGTAAAAATCCCCACCATCGCCTGGGGGCACTTGGCAAACAGTCTGCAAACGTCCAAGTTGCTTTGGATCGTTGTCGTCGTCGTCATCATAACTCGCCGCGGCACTTGGAATCGTATTGGTAATGGCCACCGACCTCAAAGGAGGAGGAGAGGCCATTCTGAAGCTTAATGCTTCCGTTGCCGGATGTGTTTGGTGGTCCTAAATGCGTTTTGGCCCAAAACTCCAAGTGCAGTTCTTTTCTCCATTCCGGAGATGCCTCCGTGGGCATTCAATGTCTCCTTTTTTTTGGCCCGGTGGAAAATTATGTTTACCCTGCTGCTCTAACTTTAGCCTCATCCTCTCGAGCTGCCTTCAATTTCCTTGGGACAGAGTCACACACCGACCTTGGTAAATAAAGGAATCTTTGAGCTACACGGAAATAAATTCTATGTTGCTTAGACTCATTTAAGGCATTACTAATACCATAAGAATGTATTAAAAATAGAATGTAATTTTAGAGTTATAAAGGCTCAAAGTCAAGCTGAATTCCAACGATTTTTAACTGTGTAAAATTGTGCCATTTGAGTCATCCTTGAATGCTTCAATCACCGAGCAGTTCCGGTACCTTGAAGGTATGAGTATCGACTGGACAAATATTACTATAAAAGCGAATGGAAGCTGAGAATTATTATGCTCGTTGACACAGGTAAGCAGGCGAGTCACGGCCACCGGATCCCAAAGGATATTCCCGATGATAATCATCGCGTATTGCAAATATGCCAGCAAATACAATATTGCAAAGGCAAACGATGACTCCGAGAGGTTTTTATTTGTCGATTTTGAACTTTGCAGTCAGGTCTGTGATTAGAGAAAGTTTTGTATTGCTAAAGCAAATAACAGAAGAAAAATATGAGTTAAACTTTCATATTTTTGGACTGTTTACAGTAATAAATGTTTATCTTTTAAGAGACTGAAAAGTATTGTATTTATATCCCTAATATCTTGTTGGGTTTGGTAAACACTATGCACATATTTATCCTTCTTATTCTAGTTTGTTTTCAGCAAACTATATTTTTAATCAATTCCAATTAAATCGAATTTCTTGAAAGTCCTGTTTGCACTTGAAAGGACACGACCCTAAATAATCTCTAGTTAATCAAGGCGGCTCATTTAATTAGCCCTCACTTAGAGTTTTGGTCCCTGAACCCAGCCAGGAGGCTAATGCCCATTTAAGGGCTTATACTTAGCATTTCCTGCAGCAGCCCCTAGAGAGAGAGAGAGACCCAGACATCGGGATGCAAATTTAATGTAAATATTTTAAACTAATTTTCAGTGATTATGCAAAACCGCAAATAAATCTGCAGCAATGGAATAACCGAGTAACCGGCACATCCGAGGATGCCGCAAGGAGCAGGGTCCGACAACGGCAACGGTAGCGAAACCGCAACAGGGGCAAGCTTAGTGCGTGCCCCAAAGCGAGCACAAGGATTGGAATTGGAGGAAAGTTCGGTGTTCGGTCGGTGTGTGGGAGTGGACCTGGGAAATTGCGGATTTAGTGGGGGAGGGAGAGAGAGAGAAGGGGGTCAGAGTTGTTGGTTTGCTGCTCTCGGCGCTGTGGCAAAAACTTTAGCCTGAAATCTGGTTGGTTTTCGATCATCCCATGCCCCGTTCCACAATCTCCTCCCGAATCCAGCTCCGGATGTGCCCGGCAACTTGGTTGCAACAAAATAATTTCGCTGGCTCGTTTGTCAAACTAATGGCAGGAATTTGAGCAATTTAAGCAACAAAGGTTAAACAATGAATTTCCTGGGCTCCGATATTGAATTTTACTGGCCCCCCCGAGTGACCTCCGGCGTTCGTGTGATGTCAACGCCCCCACAAGGGATACACTGAGGAAATTCGAATGGTTCTGAGCTGGGAAAAAACTAGTTTTTAGATACATATGTATCTGTGGTACTTGTTAATCATATTAAGGCTGTTGCAGACTTCTGCTAAGAGCCCATTAAATATGTACTAAGATAGAGTACTTATTCCAGTCTTTATAAAAGTATTTTCAGTGCATATTATCGAGGAATCTACGCTCTGCATAGTTGACTAAGCCGGGAACTGCTGGCTCCGACAGCTGCTGCCGGACTCACACGCTCCATTAGCGGCACACAAAATTCGATGGCATCTTCGAGGCGCTGCGATGGCCACAAGGACTCACAGATGACGCCCCTGGACTTTTGTCGCTGCTTCGACTCCTGCTTTAATGAAATAATTGAAGTAAATGCCTTTCGCCTCGACGACTCGACGACCATACAGCTCATCCGTTCAAGGCGTTTGCATAATGAGCATAATCTCTGCTCTGCACCGACTGGACTGCCTTTGGCCCCCGGGATGTCGTTCCACAAACCATTCACGTGGTTCATCGAGCTCCATTCGCCGCTGGCGGTTTGTCAAAGTAATTGGCCAATTTGCGTGGCGCCATGGACAGGGGCTTTTAAGTTCCGCGGATATTTATGTCAGGGCGCAATTATGACAGGTCGCATTAGCTCGTAATTAGCCAATGATTGTAATTGTCCCACGCAAACTACTTAGCCCCCGTCATCAGTCATGATTTCGGAGCACAACAGTAATGGGTAGAGAGGTAGAAGGTGGTACTAAGGGAATACTAGGAATTCTTGAAAGTGTTCCTATTTTTAAATAGAAATTAAAGTGAAAAAGAGAAGAGGAAATGGGCCAAGAACAAAGGATTTAATAAAGGAAAATCCTAGCATATTTAGGACTAATACTTTCATTAATGTCTACACTCTAAATAAATAAGAATCTATTCCTGATATAATACTATGGATATTATAACCTAAAGTATGTCAATTATCTCCCTTATTGCTTGTAATTACAGCTAATAGCTCAGTGAAGACGACGTTAACCTAATATCTAGCAAACACCTAGGACACACCTAAATTTAGTCTTTATCGCCATGAAGATCCTGAAGGATATCAGAGCCATAGCCTGGCCCTCGCAGCTCTGTGCCCTGCTGCCCTTTTATACCGGCGACGACGAGGAGAGCTTCGGGCTGGGCAGACGTGGCCGTTGGTATGGCCGCCTGGTTGCCCTCATCATGCTGATCACCTCGTTAATTTTCGGAGAGGACGTGCTCTTTGCCTCCCGCGAGTATAGATTGGTGGCTAGTGCCCAGGGCGACACCGAGGAGATCAACAGGACGATCGAGACGCTACTGTGTATAGGTAGCTACACGATGATGGTCCTGTCCAACGTACAGAATGCTTCCCGTCATTGCCGGACCTTGCGGGACATCGCACGGATCGATGAGTATCTGGAGGTGAACGGCTACCGGGAGAACTACAGCTGTCGGAAGCTGGGATTTCTGGTGGCCACAGCTGCTTCCGGTGTCCTAGGAGTGGCCTTCTACTACATTCACTTTCGTAGTGGCATCGGCTCGGAGCGGCAGGGAATTCTGCTGCTGGTTTACTTCCTGCAGCTGCTGTACTCCACCGTGCTTTCGATATATCTGCGGACCATACTCATGAACCTGGCGCTGAGGATTGGCTTCCTCAACCGGAAGCTGGATGCTTTTATCCTGCAGGAAGGCGGCTCCAGCGAGGAAAACTGGCGGGAGCTAAGTAATCTCATAGAGGTGCTCTGCAAGTTTCGCTACATTACCGAGAACATGAACTCCGTGGCCGGCGTGGCGCTCCTATTTTTCTTTGGCTTCGCCTTTTACACGGTGACGAATCAGAGTTACCTGGCCTTTGCCACCCTGACCGCCAGTTCGAACAGGTTGGATGTGGCTGACACCATGGGCCTGTCGTGCGCCTGGGTCCTGGCTGAGACTATAACCATGGCGGTGATATGCAGTGCCTGCGATAGTCTGGCCTCCGAGGCTAATGGCACGGCCCAGATCCTGGCGCGGGTGTACGGCAAGAGCAAACAGTTCCAGAATATCGCCGATAAGTTCCTCACCAAGAGCATCAAGCAGGAGTTGCAGTTCACTGCGTACGGATTCTTCTCCATTGACAACTCCACGCTCTTCAAGATCTTCTCGGCGGTCACCACCTATCTGGTTATCCTTATTCAGTTCAAGCAACTGGAGGACTCCAAGCTGGATTAAATTATCCACAGTCAAGAAAATAACTTCTACTTACTAAACTTTTTAAACTGAAATAGTATTAGTTTTTCTTCGGCTCACTTTTGACTTTATCTTCACAGATAGATGCCATCGTTTGGTCATTAAAATAAAATATATCTCTCTCTTAGAAGAGTCTCTGGGTATTTCACCCAAGACTTCTAAAAAAAATCTTTGGTTTTGGGTAACTTTCTGCCCTACTCCCTTATTTTGTCTGGGAGTTACGTGATAAAAATCAATAACATGCCGACAGCTGCAATTTCTCGAATGCCGCTTGCCCCAAAAGGAGGCGAAGACAGTGGAGAAAAAGGAGCAGGCTGTGGCAAACAAACATTGCAATGCGTAGAGCTCATCAAATCATGCTGTCGAGAGTCCTGGGGAGCACGCAGTGGGCGCCAAAGGGCCTGCCACGTGCAACTTAAACGCATCATTAAACTTTTGTCACTTTTCAAAGCGGGCGCGTCGCCATTGCCGCTGCAGGGATGTGGCAACCTCAGACCAAGGCCACTCGAGCGTGCAGCGAAGATGAAGTGCCAAACTAATGAAGCAACTGTTGAGGAGACAAGAGAGGGAGGGTAAACGGACAATAGCAGGAGCTGCAGAAAGGACCTGCGCCTGAAATGAGCCCCAGCCGAGACGATAAGATTCTTTGAAGTTTGCCTTTTCTCCCGTTTCTTTTCCCATCCCGGCCAGGACAATAATCAGGCGAATTGTCGCTTGTCAAACTGTTTGAATAGTCAAAAGTTCAAGAATTTATATTTCCCATTTTTGCAGAGTAACAATTTTACCTTGGCAGCTGTGAGCTGCAAAGTCGAACCTTCTTCAATTTGATCGAAGATAATTGGTTATTTTTCTTGGGACTCTTTTCTAGTAAAATAAAAAAAGTAAAGTTGTAATATGGCTTTGAAAAAGTGAATAAACTTCGTTAGAAAGTCATAGATTATAGTCTTTGAATAAGAAATAGGTATATAAGTTGTAAATTAAGTTGGAGGAGATTTACTTAGCATACAGAACGAACACTGTTCGTTTTTGTTGGTCCTTCGATCCGGATGTTTACGAATAAATTGGATTTGTGTTTTATTCACAACATATTCAGAAGTCGAAATAAATTGACCAGTATTTACTGCATAATTTGATTATTTATGTAATGGTGCATAAGTAAACACTTGTTCAACGTGGCTAGAACGCACTCCCTCTCTGGATTTGGTATTGAAAAACTTTCATTAATAATAGAAATAGTTAAGAGTCCACTTTGTGTCGTTTTAAGCAAACTTTGCAAGTGACGTTCGCTGCAACAGGGCAGTTTAATTACGTACGCTCTTCAACTTTTCATTAAGAACTTGTCAAGGAGCGCTCAACTTGTCATGCACCCATCGAATGGCTCCTCAATCCCTCGACTAGATCATTCCACGGACTGCAGGAGCCACCGGCTAAGGGCAGACTGGGACGATGGGGAAGGTAAACCCAGATGAGCCCGCTGGATATCCCCGATGTTGGGGCAAAAGCCCGCCGGGGCTTTTGTTTATTTCCCCCCTCACAAATTGTTAATTAAATTTTGTGCCGCCCTCGCCGGCATTTGCCGGTCTTATCTGGCCTATAAAAGGGTAGGGGGCAGGGAGAGGAGGTAGGTGGGCTTAAATATTTTTCGAAAAATCATTTTTCCTTTTATTAATTCCATTTTTGCTGGTGCTGCGAAACAAAGAGCAAACTTTTTGCATAGTTTTGCCGGGGCGAGTTTAGCTTCACCGTTAGTTTATTACGCCATTGTTGGTGCTGCTGTTGCGTCTCTTTTTTTTTTTTTTGTTTTTTTTTTTTTTTTTTGCCTGTGTCTTGTTGTTTTTCTTATTATTGTTGTTTACTTATTTCGGTGCTATTGTCTAGGCGCTTCTTGTAATATTTTTCTTTCAGCCTCCAGCCACGCCCACTGCCCCGCCCCACACCGCCGGAGTCTTGGCTCCGCCGGATAATTTTCCTGCTTTGTTTTGCGGGCGCGTGGATTTTCCGTGCAACGCCTAAGTGGATCACGCACACACACAAACACACAGAGGCCGAGTTACAGATACGAACGGACATTTCCCGGCCGCCCCACACCCAAAAAGGAAGCGTCGCCGATACAAAGCCCATCAGGACGACACGAAAGAGGTTTGGGACTCGGTCGGATTTTTCTTGAATAGAATACAATTTTCTGTGCATTTGATTACAAAAGGGATTCATGTGCTTAACTGAAGGCACAATGCCCGGAATGTTCAACTCATTTTATGCCCCTTTGTGGCCCGTTTCTTACACTTTTCTGCTCTCTCTCTCAGTCTCTATTGGTCCTGGCAGGATTTGTGGAATTCATCAATGCAGTACTCAAGGCTTCGGTGTTTGGGCTTTAAGGTTTCGAAATTAAATGAAGGAATGCTGGCTCTGGCAGTCACTGGAAACCAAAACACCAGCACTTCTTGGGTAACAAAAAGAGCCAATTAAAAGGATTAAAATTTCAGAAAATATTGAAAGAACAAGTCAAGCTATTGGAACCCTGTTTATTATATTAAAATTAGTAGAGAGAAATGAGTAAAGAGATATATTTATAGTAAATAATATTGAGTAATAATAGCAAACTAGTTCATTAAATTTGAGGTAAACATGAGAGTTGTAAGGCAATAAAGTATTAGCTTTCTATCACCATCTCCTTCGCACTCACTTGAGATGGTTCGAGTCGAGTTCCGAACCGGAAACGGAGCTATTCACTGGGTGTTGCTACCAATATTTTATAGAATCCTATAAGGCAGAGAATACTACTGACTTTGCAAGTTTATTTATCTTTTTAATTTAATACCAAATACTTGAAAGTCCATCTTGCACATTTTCTTTAATTCCATTACCAAACTTTGGTTTACAAATTAAATAACATATATTTCTCCGCCTAAAAGCCATCGAAATGTAACTCGGTTGTCAATAAATAAGCCAATTAAAAATGGGTCATTCATGGCTGGGAAATACCCCAAATTCCATTTGTCAAACCTAATTCAAGCGCCTGACAGAATGTGTTTTCTGTTTCTGTTTTTTGTTTTTGCCGAATACATAAATTAAATTTGGAAATCGCTTCTGTTGGGGTTAGTGGGACACGGATGCCGGCTCACACACATATGTATATTGCATTTATCGAGCGATTCCGAATAATAAGCGATTACTTACTCCGACTCTCGCTCACTCTCCAGCAGCAGAGCGGAAATATTGATAAATGATTCGCCCACGTTCGTGGACAATTTCGCAAAACCAATTCGCGTCGAACGAATTCATTGTTCGCTATTCTCGGAAGGACTCCGTGGAGAGGACTTTTTTGGCAGTGACACCGTCGTCGTGCCGCGGGATGCCAACGCATCAATACTCGATTTGGCATCGCTTTCTCGCTTCCTATCCCGCTCCATCGTGTTGCGAACTACAAATGGAATTTATTATGCGTTGCCTGATTTCTATCCGCTGACTGCAATTTATCTTCCATAAACATTTATCTGCGCATTTGACTGTGACCTGGCCAGGCCGGTTCTCTCCAGGGAGCCCAGGGATCGCTAAGCAGCTGAGTCATCGTCACTCAGCCAAGATTTATTATTAGAGGGGGGTTAGGGAATTGCAGGCGACAGGGCCACCATTAAATGGCTTTGAAAGTGGGGAAAACGGGGCTATAAAGGGTATAGAATTAGGCTAAGTTCCAAATCTGCTTTATGTAATACCTAATGGTCATGTTTTTGGCTTTCATTTATAATGAAAGGTTATTTGAACACTTGTGTGATTCGATTAAAAGGAAATCAGCTGAAATATTATTGCCTTTGCTTTTACTCGACGATGATTTTCTGTTTCAAAGCATTTAAAGGGGAAAATTCACTCAAATCGAACTAATTTGAATGCATTTTTTTAGTTTTACTTGAAAATATATATTTTTATTTCAATTCAAAGAAACCCCTATACAAAACTTGAACTGTGAGCTATGAAAGGCTTTTAGTAAGAGTTTCTCCATTCATTTTAACTTCAACTTAAAAGGGTTCAAGTTTAGGGAATTCAACTCAAATTATGCCACTCACAATTAATCAAGATATGCCAGGCAATCATTTCCTCAGTTAGTGAAAAGAAAGCGAAGCCAGATGATTGCTGCGGCTTGTTTCAAATCTCATTTCGTATGCGCAAGGATTTAGGGAAAATTAAAATTTATTGCCCATGGAAAGAAAGTCCTTGCCCCGCGCTCTCAGCCCTTTGGCCTTTGTGAACTGAACCGTCGACGTGGGAAGACCGCATCGTGCTCTGGCTCCGTCTCCGTCTCCGACTCCAGCTCCCCAGTTGAAACTCATTCTGGTCTGAAACATTTGTGTGTGTGTGTGCGGGGAGGAGTGTATGCCGCAGTGGACCAGTTGGTCCCACTGCCTGCCATTCCCTTGAGCCTCCCAGAGAGCCTGAAGTCCAAGTCCAAATCCATTCATATTTATGCCACACAAAGAGCAAAAGTTTTATGCCACTTCTTCGTCCCCGTCGACAGTTGTTTTTCTCACAAATTTATTGGCAGGCGGCCATCAGCTTCTGTTTGAGTTGGATTCGAGGGAAAATGGGTAGAGCGGCCAAGAGCAGGAGGCGGCAGGCATTCAGTTGGAGGCGGAGATGGCGACGGAGACGGAGTTGGATCCCGGCAACGTGACATATTTTTCAAAATTGTATAATGTTCGCATTATTGCAGGAAATCGCACAAAGGCCCGAGAGGTGAGGTGTGGAATGGGTCCCGGGGTATGCGGAGCGTGAGAGCTGTCAGTGTCCCTTGTCAAAACATACAGCATTTCAGCCATTACAAAGGGAAATCCAATAAAATGCTCATACTCATATTCCGAACAAAGTATCCACAGATGAGATCGATAAATTGAAGTGGAAGCAAATAAATTAAAGTAAACTTTTGTTTTAATAGAAGAGAGCTTAGTTAAGAGGGCTGAGCAGGAGTGGAAGAGGTGTTTCAAGTGTTTCTTTCTTATCCTTCTTTAGAAATCAACCAACCAGTGTCAGGGCACGTATCAAGGTGCAGCATTCCGTACGGTTGAGCTTGAGTAGCTGGACCGGCTGGGACCTCTTGCTGATAGTAGTGGGGCATGTCTTACGTGAGATACTTTCTCTATTGATTGGGGATTTTATAGGGATGTTCTCCTTATAATTTAAATAAATAAATCAAGAAAATCAAGCAGAAATAAATGTCAGATAACTTTCAAAAGGCAACAAAGTTAATTTCTAGCTAAGCCTCTAATATAACACTCAATCCAATTAAGAGGTAGCCTTACCAGCAATTTAATTCATTATCCCTTTACGATAGGCTAATATAATGTTCTTGGTAAACCAAAGGAATTAACTAATTCCCGAAGTTGTCCGAGGGGCCGAAGTCTATCAAAAACGGATATCAGTGTGATAAGCCGGGGCGGCTAATAAGTGCATACTTAATTTAACTAAATTGGTCTCAATCCAATTACCAAAATGCGAGACTGGTAAGTAAGCACATATATGGTTACATAATTACGAGCAAATATCACACACATATTTGTAAATGGCGAGCAAACAACAAACAGCACGTGAAAGCAAAGTTCGGGCGCTCTGTGACAGTCGCCAAAGTTGCTGCCACTATGAAGTGCTCACACAAAGTAATTATGAAAACCACTTGCAAAGGCTCCCCGAAAAAGCCCCATTTTCCCCCCACTCCACACACGCACATATCCTTGTATGTATATTTACTTATGTAAGCAACTGTTTGCGAGTGTTTTGCGAGAATAGAATTTGAGTGAGGCGGCTCGCTGCTGCTTCCCCTTTGTCGCCATCGTGCGAGTCATTATAAGTTACGCTAATCAAGTTGAACGTGCGACCGCAGGCAGCGGTATATACTTGTGAAAAAGGGAGGCAAGGATGCAGGAGCCAGTGGGCGTGCACGTAAGCCGGATGCCTGGCAGACGACACCGGAGTGGCTGCCGAAGAAAAGGAAATGACAATTCAAATTAAAGACACCAGTCCACCAGCAACGGGAACGTAGCGGGTTCGGTGGCGGCAGGTCCCGGGACCGGCCGGGACCACGCCCATCGCTCGCATTGCCACTTAACATGAAATTAATTATGAAACTTTTGTGCAAAATTTTGTTCAACGAGTTGAGAAGTCTTCAATGCTCCTCGACAGCGGTCTGAGTGGAGCGAGTGGGTGGGAGGTAGCTGGAAAAGGGTTGCCAGGAGGCTGAGGAGAGACCTGGCGGTAGGCAAGTAAGTATGTGGCCGGTAAAAAAGTTAACGCGCGCCCGGCAATGAGCATGGGAAATTAAGTACACGCCACGTGGGCCACAAGTCTGTCGGGGACAGCCAAAGAGGGGTAAGGGAGGACAAGGGCCAGGAGTAGGGAGACGCTCCTGCGGTTCGCTTTTATGTGTGAGTGTGAGCCTGAATGTAGGCGAGTTTGTATGACCACAGAGACTAAGGAGCAGCAGCAGGAGTGCAGCTAAGCGTCCGGGCGTCGTCCTTGTCGCCCGGAAATGAGCAAGAAAAATTAAATCAGAAACTGTGGCACAGTGGTTCGGCGTGGAAAGTGTTACAAACGGATACAGCGAATGAAAGCGGGTTTTCTTTTCATATCTCAAATGATATAATAGTTAATTGTCTTATATATGATTTGCAATGCAAAGTTATACTAAAAAGTTTAATAATATTAGTAAAATACCTTGAAAGGCCAAAAGAGTGACTAAATTTATGTTAAACTTCTAGTTTGGAGTTCCTATTGAATATTCTCCATCCCAAAGTTAGATCTGTGGGCCCAAAACCTAGTTGGCATCGACACTCGTCACACGACTCCATTACCTTTCGTCCTCCGCCTGAAAGGAGGCTGCAATTAGGCTTCGGAGTGGGTCTTGGAGTGCAGGAGAAGGAGGAGAAGCAGCCGCGTCAGCAGCAAGCCGGAAACGAGCCCAAATAAGTATGCAGCGAACTTTTTCTGCGCCCTCGAGAAGCAAACTTTTGCAGCGACGGCGACTCCGCCCCGCCAGTTTCTGCAAAAAGTAGGCGTCGCCCCCAATTGCTGGCATGTAAGTTGTTTTACTTCAAATTTTAATTATGATTTAATGCTAAAATACGGAAATAATTTGCGGCAACAACTTTCGTCGCCGGAACGCAAACTGCACGGGGCATGGAGCCAGAAGGATGGAGCGTGGAGAAGCGGGCAACGACGCGACTCTTCGCTTGAGTAATTCCATTTCATGGGTCGGCAATTGCGGTCGCTATTCTCCGTTTAGCCGTATCGGGGAAACCATATACGAACGGGCACAGTTCCGCCTCCCTCAACCTCAGTTTATAATCGGACTATTTCCGACACTGGTCTTGTTCGGTAAAGATTACTTTCCTGAAGGCATGGCTCTTAAATATAATAGGTTTAAGCATTATTTGCATATGCACATTAGTTTTCAGACAAGGAAGTAGTTGCATTAATTAGTACATATTTATGAGGTATTTTCTAATATTAAATACAACCTAGTTTTCGTCATTCAATACAAGAAACACATACGAAAAGGAAGGTCCTGGCACGTGCTTTTGGGCACATGTAAATATACATTTGTGTGCACGTTGACATTGCATCGTAAAAATGTATTTATTTGTTGTTTATTCGCCACATAAACAATATGCGGAAAGTGAATGAATTACCCAATGTTATCGCCCCCCCATATATGGTATAAATATATGTACATGTATAATATAAATTCGCGTGTGCGTTTGGTGTTTATATGTTTATAGTTCCAAGCATTTCCATTCTTCGCTCCTTTGTTTGACATTTTTTTCTGTTTGGCAACATTTTAATGCACTTTTATTACATTTGCTCAAACACAAATTTTTATTGTCGGACGAAGGCGAATCGGGAAAAATCGCACAGCAACATAAAACTAAGCTGTTGACAGATTTTATTGTGCAAGAAGAGCAAAGTTTATGGGTGGGTTTATGCATATGTATACTCATTTGGTATGCCGCCATAAGTATTTCCCATTATGTCACTGCACGGATATATCTTTTTGTTTAAATCTACAGAGACGTTCTGTGCAATATCGATTGCTTAAAGATACGTTTTAGGCCATAAATATTTCTGTATTGGAAACCCAGACTTTTGGAATCACTAGAGTTTTAAAATCCCTTTTATTGGTATGCTACAGAATGGTAAATCTCCAAAAGATCATGTATTTTAACAGAATTTGGTACTTTTTACTTTTTATTTCATACTTCTAGACACTTTTTTAAAGGATTTCAAAACCATAGTTTTAGGGAATTCTGTGTTTGTGTATTTAAGATTAGTTTAAATTCATTTATGGAACTTTAATATATAATTAGAACCCAATTTATGAACTGCTTTTAAATTGCCATATATTTCATAGTCACAATATGGCATTAGGGCCACAAATCGGACGCTTTAGCATCTATATAAAAGCGAAATCTGTTGTCCCATAAATTATTTCCCACCCAATGCGATGTACTCACAGTGTTTACTCTTCTCGGCGGCCACCTGGCCTTTTGGTGTCTGGGCGAGAATGGCGAAGAGCATCAACAGCATTAGCAGCCACCGGGGAATGCTCGACCCTGAACTGGGCCTGGAGGCCAGGATCTCTGACCGCTGGACCGGCTCTCCATCATCTTCTGCTCGGCGGGGGGCATGGCAGTGGGCGTGGGCGTGGGAGGACAAGGACATGGGGCCATGGTCGGGGGGTGGCCCCGGCCCACAGGATGTGGGCATCAACAGCATCTCCTTCGCTGCGGCGGCTCAATTTTCGCGGCTTTCGCTGTCGATTTTTCAGCTGCCTAAAACGAGGGCTCTGCTTTTGTTCGCTCTCGCTGATTTCTTGTCGCGTTTGTCATTCTCCGGCAATTAGAAGCATTCATTTATGAATTTTCCTTCTCGGCGCGCCGAATGTTTCGCCTCATCGGAGATTAACGGCTTTGGTCCAGCCTTTTCAATTCCACTCTGCAAACGTGAAAAAAAAGAGTGCATTTAGTTTAGGAAAAAAAACTGGGATTTGAAGGGTGAAAAAAAATGTGGCAACAGCTGGCGGCAACGGATGACAGATAATGGTCACAGAAATTAATTTTCCGCTGCACTGAATGTTTTCTGTATTAAACTCTAGCTTGCAGGGTCATTTACACCAGTTTTATGATTTCTTATATCTATAAAACAAAATTGTGCAATAAATGAAGGCAATTTAGGAAATTCTAATGTTTAATTTTATAAATGTAGTTGGTTTTTTATTAGATTTACTTCAGAATACTTTGCAAACTAAAGTTATTTCATTTAAGTAGGAAATGTATATTAATTTTATGAAATATTTGCGAGAAACTATAGCTTAAGCTTACATTTTCAATAAAATAAATATTGGTTAAGGTTTTCCTTAGATCCTTGCTCAATTCATTCAACTTAATCCGAAATAGGATTCCCTCACTGACTTTGGTCAATATTTGAAAGCAGTTATATCGGATATAAATCGGGGCAATCAATGCATAAATTTAGAGCCGCAGAAGCGGACGCAGTTCGTCCTTAAGAGTGCATACAAAATGAAATATTACGTATACGCAGCGTGGATGGGTTTATAATCGCAGTGCAGGCCATGAATACATTGTCGCCCCATGCAGATTCCCACACACCCAGGGATATATGTGTGTGTGTGTGTGGGCGGGGTGTTAAAAAGTAATGAGCCAGGCGGGGCAATAAGGAGCTGCCCTGGCGTTGATTTCCAAGCACACTGGCCATCTGTGCTCCACATTTTGCCAGCCGAAGAGAGATGGGAAATACAGGAACGCCATGGGGCTTCGACTGCAAGTTTATCACACTTAGAAATCGTGGCCAGCTGCTCCACATAAAGCGAAATAATAATGAGAAATCAGAAGCAGCCTGCAGAAAAAATGCAACATATATATCACGGCTAAATACATCCAAGGGCTGGCTCCTTCCATATATACCAAGAATATGTATACTGCGACTGGTATTGGGACTGGGAGTGAAACTAGGACCCGCAGCCGAATCGGAGAGCATGGCCAGTGACCGTGTCACACACACACACATTCCGTCGGTCCTGGCCTGCCATACAGGCAACGTTCCAATTTCGTGTTTAATTAAATCTGATTATAGCTTTTCACTTTGTCCTCTCTTTTGTGAGCCACTCTTTCTGCTCTTGGCATCATCTCCCCAACGGGGGGGGGGCTTTGTACGCTCCCAGGGCCCCAGATGAATTTCATTTTTATAAATTCCAATCCCTCAGGACGGCGGTGTGAGCTGTTTCGTAATAACAATAAGCTTTAGCGCATTTGAACCTTTTAAAGGGCAGACGAACCCATCTCAAAAGGTGCTTCTATTATCCTTGAGAGACGGAGAGTACGTTCTTATTATCATTATCATTATTATTATGATTATTCCTTGCTTGATGTTGATGCTTTTGGCTTAGATAGTCGTCAGAATAAAACAAGCTTTACGGAAAATAATAAACATGTTCTTAAGAGCTTCTAGTCTAAGCGTAAAAATGAAATTATGATTTTTTTTTAGCACAGAATAAATTGGGAATGATAAGGTCATAACTTTTTTCTCTAAAAAAGAACACAGGAAAATAATACAAATGGTTTAATGATGGTGTATAAAAAATGTTTATAGTTACAATTTATAAAACGAAGAAGATGGTTTTTTCTCTTATAATTTTTCAATATTAAGCAATATAGTTAATCTCCATACAATAAAAGGCAATCTACTAAATATTGTGGAAGGAAAACAACACTTAATGAATCATGACAGACATATCCAGCCCCGGGGATATATTGAGCTACAGCGATTTGGTCTTGAGGAAAAACACATACGGAAACGTACACACACGTCTCTGACCTAATATTCACACTTGGACACAAATCCGTACATAAATGTAGGTTTGTACAAAACATGAACATACACACACACACAATGGAGTGTGGAAGGGTCGAGGGTATGTGCCAGGCGGCTAACATGTTGTGTATTTTTCCATGGTTGTTATTTTTTTGTTGTTATCGTCCTGGCCGCCATGGCAACCAATTTTCTGGGCAGTTGAGAAAATCGCTTTCGAAAGGACATTAGAGGATACGTTTTCCTCTGTTAGCCACAACCAATTTCGTGCGCTTTTCCAGCGAAGAGCAATAAAAGTTTACGTTTTGATTGCCCTCTAATTTACAAATTTCGGAAAATACAAATCAAAGCGAATAATTTTGACTTGGTTCCCGTTTCAGATCCATGCAGGCCAAAAGTGGGAGTGGGAAATGTTAGGAGGAGGGGGCTGGGAAGCCGCATAAATTACCAGCACTAGCTTTTCAACACAAAGAAGGCTGGCAACGCAACAAAAGGCGGCTTTGGTCGCTCCATAGAAACATGGCCAACAGTAACGGAGCAGTCACGGGAACAATAACAGTACCAGCGGCAGAAACAACCACTGAAACTATGCCCAAAATGGCCAAAACAACGTGCAAGTGAAAAAAAATTAGACGACATACAATTAATGGCCCTGTGGGGTTTCATCGTCGAATAGATATGGAGGGTTCTGTTTTTTTTTCTATAGTCTCACTGCATTTCCTTTTATAGTGATTGCTTTGTCTGAATTTTTGGTGCCAGAGAGTGTCCTTACATATGGAGCTTAACGATATAAAATCTATATCACTAGTTGAGCATCTTTAAAAAAAAACAAAGAGTTCGATTTAAAACTTAGTTGTTTAAATCTTTATTTGGTATTTTAATAATAAAAGAAAATTGTTTAACGTTTAAACACCTAACTTTAAATCAGTTAATAAACTTTAATAAGAACTCCAAATTCCAATTCCAATTGGTTTCCTTAGAATTAAACCTATAATTAGTTGCAGAAATTATGTAAAATTCTAAATTGCCTAAGCTTGTCTCAAAACATAAAAATTACCTTGACCTTTGTTAAGATTTTAAGAGACATTATAGAGATATGGTACCTATCCCCATTTAAGGTCTAACAAAAAGGTAGGAAAAGACAGTTGATGACGGTCAGGAAACATTTTCTCATGTGGGTTTCAAAGCCTCTGGCCTATACACTTTTTAGTGATCTTCCGAATATGATTTCCAGACCTGAACATTATAAATATTTATATACTATGTGTGATATAAAGTTGAGCTTGCTCCGCACCTGAACCATTTTTGGCAGCGCGTTAAAAGCACACAAAAAGCGACCACTTTGGCTTTCAGTCAATATGGCAGGCAGGGACAGGAACAACAAAAAAAAAAAAACCTTGGTGGTAGGGGCAGTAAAAACAGTGGCAACAATGACCGAAGAGCGGGGGGAAAGGGAAGCGAAAAGGGAGCGCGTTCGAAGGGACTCGCTTTGTTGTCCTGGCTGTAACCGTGTGGGGAGCATTCACCGACACCTCGCACACACAATGCAAATGTATTAACTGCAGGACGTTATAAACAAAAGAAATTACGTTATGGCGGCGGAGTGTTTTATGTTTGCAACACTTCCCCAGCACCAGCCAGCGATTGCGAAAGGATTTCGCATTTTTTGTTTCGCCACCCGCATACACAGAAAGAAAAGGCTCGCCGGGTAAATATAAATAAGTCCTGTTGGAAGCCCCAAACCTATGCCTCTTCTGTAATTAAACGTCTTTCAATATTTTGATTTGAAAAGGGGTTTATTTTCTAAATTTAATGAATAGTAACATTTAATATCAACTAATTGGGAACTAAATTTATTGTAAATTCTATTTAAACTATATTCTGTGCTTAACAACTCTGGTATCTATATTATTTCTTCTACCTGGTATCTATTATTAATTTTACTTTCAAGTTAATCTTGAAGCTAAGAATTTATTATAGAAGAAACAATACTAGAGCATTCAGGAATTGATGGATACTTTTTCTCCCCGTGCACGTATGTTTGCCAACCACTTTGCACCATTCAACCGTCCAACCGTCCTTGTCCGCCAGTGGTGTCCGTCGTTCTGTCCGTGTTCGTGTCCGCCGGTCTCCGTTCGTGTCTGACTCACGTCTGCAAGAGGCATGTCTATTTGTCTGCTGAAAACGGAACCGAGCTGCCAACAGCAAGTGCAACAACAACAACAACAACAACAACAGCAGCAGCAGCAAGAACAACAGAAGCCGAAACACGTCACTGTGGGAGTGCATTGGGGCGCCACGGCGGATGAGTAATTTGAGCAGCAGGAATGAGAAGCAGCAAAAATGGCGGCATTGTTTTGGCCATCGCTTTCGCTTAGCCCTTTTGTGCGAGAAACATGTTTGCATGTATTTTTGAAGTCATTTTCTGCGGCATTAAGTCCCTTTTGTGGGCTTTTCTCCCTGAGAGTGCTGTTTGCTGATTGAAAGATCAGTTTTAAATAGTAGTGAACAGGGAGATAGTCTCTGAGAGTAGTTGAATTTTGAAGTTAAAGTCTGCTTTTGTTTCTTATGCCTTAAGAAGTAGTTATTGCTTAAATTCCACTAAATATCTTAAAGTAAGTAACCCCTATCTGTTGCCAAATTGTAAACAATATAAAAAATATATCAAAATCTTAATTTTTTAAACAAAATTCCAAAATTGCTTCGGCGTTTTCGCCTAACTCTTCTTCGTTAAACTCGGCAAATAACCACCAGCATTCATGGAGGGTTAAGCCAACCCTTCGCCTTTACCACTCATGAAGCCCATTTCCTTAAGCTCCAAAAGTGCCAAATCATGAGATTGCGCTGCCATGGCGATTGCGATGACAAACCGTGAAAACTGGTGGTCGGACTACGGGTGAGATGGGGCCAAGGAGGTGGCTCTAGCGTACGGGTGTTGACAAGAAACCCTAACGAGTGACAGCTGAGACAATCCCAAGACGCAAAAACCAGCCACAATGATGACAAGAGCAATCGGATGCCGAAATACCAAAAAAAAAAAAAAAAATCAAAGTCCTCGATTTGCCTTTTGGCCAAAATCCCACTGACAGATTAATGGCGCGGGCGAATCGAGCCCGGGGCTTGGAGCCAGGCCCCCCAGGCCAAGTCCGAGTCCGAGTTGGCGTCCGAGACCAGACAAGAAACCGCAATCGCAATCAAATTTATTTATTTATTTTTATGTTTAGCCGTTGGCAGTTTTCTCATTTGTGCCCAGCGCAGCACATAAGCTGACAGCCCCCATCAAGTTGTTTTTCCTCTCGAGTGGGGAAAGGGGGATTTGAGGTTCCAAGGGCTTTCGGAGCTGGTGGATGGTGCGACGCACGAAAGGGTCGAGGTCAGGCTAATGATTAATACGCCTGGCTGCCCCGGCCACTCGGAGTGGCGGCGAGTCCGTCGCAGCAGCAGCAGCACTCGAGTTATCGCTATCCCCATGAGCCGTCCAACATATTTTGCTGGATTTTTTCTAAAGAAGAATGTTCTTTAAATTAAAGAAATTTCGAGATATTAGAACATATGGTATTTGTCAGAAAGCTTCTCGACATTTTAGAGACGACTTTATTATATTTACGAGATTTTTTAATAGGGAATTTTCATATCTTGAACTAAAAGAATTCGTCCCCAAAGGATTGTGAGCTATTCACAGACAAATCCGTGTAAATGGACTATTCTCAGTGATTTGGAAAGGGGAAAGTCTAGTATATTAGTTCCTTTTATTCCCCTTAATTCCCATTTATTATTTTTCCAATTGCTGTGCATTTTAGCCAAGTTCAACTGTATTTAAATGGGTCCCTCGTGTGGTGGTAGGGGATTACGCTTTGCAGCGAGAACTATTGGACTTTATGGAGTGCGGACACAAATAAATCACCTGTCCGGGGGCCTCGGCTAAGACCTCGTCGAACAAAAAATATAAATTAGAAAATCCAAAACTGAGCGAAGGATGCGGTGCCGGGGAGGGGTGGAGAAATGGGGTAAAGCAACAGAATAATCCTCCCGTTACCACACTTCCTGACCTGACCCTGGGATGTGCGTGTGTGTGTGGCACTACTTTCACACATTCGCATCCTGCTATAGTGTGTACTCCTGTACCCACACACAAACACACGCACACGAAAAGGACCTTCGCCATCGACCACACCACCCAGTCTTGGGGCAGCGAGCGAGACAACAGCATTAACAGCCAACTGAAATCGTTTTGCTCTCACAGCAAAGAGAGACAACTCACAGAGAGAGAGCAAAAAAGAGAGAGAGAGAGAGCGTACTAATCGTCCGTAGTACTCGCAGGCGTAAAATGTGTAAAACTCAACTTGACGGCTCCGCTGTCGGCTCTCTGATGAATGAGATTAACCGTTAGACACACACAAACTCACTCACATGCCGGCGTGGCCGGACCGAGCGAAAATCCACCCCCTTTTCGGGCCCGCGACAAATGAGTGCAAATGACCTCAACGCACGGGAACACAAGGAATACGGGAGCAGCAACCCCCGATCCGCCGACGCACTTGCTCCTGTTACCGTTCCTGTTCCCGCTCGCACTCGCGCTCCTTTTCCCTGTTCTGTTCCTTTTAAAGCGGTGCCTATCCGCAGTTTCAGTTTCACTCGCTGTTCTTGGATTCTTAATGACACTGTAACTGAATTTATTATGCACTTTGCTCTTGTTGTTTATGGATAATTTCATCGAATTCCCGGCAACCGCCCTCTGCAGCCATGTTCACTTCTTCGGGATCTTTTGATTTTTTTATGCAAACTATTTGAGTTGGTTTGCGGCTACTCACAATCAATTTTGAACACTTCGGAATGTTAATGGCACATGTGTGTGTGTGTGTGCGTCAATCTGATGCTCCGCTTTATGTACAAGCTGTGGTACATATAGGTATGTACTTTGTACTTAGATTAAATATTATATTTTTTGGTACATTTCACTCGGGATGGCACACCGCGAACGAAAGCATCCCACTCAACGTTTCAACTGCGACTGTGACGAGTCCGCTTTTAATGGCGATTATGTTGGCGTCTCGTTAACATTTACCTCGCAACACTCGCCGCTAACGCTAACAGTGGCGAACGAGTGGACAGTCGCGCTGTTAAGCTTATCGATTACCAAGCCGTGTGCGAGCGAGATAACACGACAGCTCCACTGAGACTCCAAAAAGGGTGGAAAACAGCTTCGGTTTTTTATTCCAGCGAGCCTAAAATACAGTTTTAATTGTATTTATCACTATTTAAGATTCACTAGATGGTTTTTGCCACCAACACACTACTTGTTTTGTCTTCACGCACTCAAAATCACAAAATGTATGTTAGCTGAGCCATTGCGGCTACCGGAACGGAGCGAAGTTGAAGGCGAACTGAAGCCGGCGCCTTTGGTGGTAGAAAAAAAAAACCTGCCACCTAAAAGCAACCACCCCTGCGGCCTTTTCTCTTTCTCTCTCTCTCTCTCTCAGCATTTCGTGAGAAACTTCCCAAACCCTCTTTCTCTTTCCCTTACTATCTTGTACCCCTAGTTGAATTTTGTAGTTTAAGGCACAGTTCACTGTACCAATTTTTGGCGCCCAAGTAGGGACAACTTGAACAAGGATAATGCTTTTAAAAGTCAGAAGGAAAGTGTCTAAACTTGTATTAATTAGTTGCTATAGCCATACTATATTATTAAACGATTTCCTTCAATATAATAATCAGGCAAACTTCAGGGATCAGCATGTTTTTACATTCTTTTATATTTGGCAATTTAGCTTTTGAAAACACTTACTGAAAAGCAGCTGTGAATGCGGGACAAGGGTGTCGCGAGCTCTTATCAGATGGCAAGTGTAACATGAGACTGGTGCGTCTGCCGTCTGGACTTGCCTTGGAATCAAATCGATTTCGAGCTGCCATCAACCCCAGTCTACTATCGATGAGTTGGCGCGCAAACGGAGCCGTGTCCTGTAATTTGTCGCCGCACGACAGTGACGCAAAGTGCCTGTCAGTCTGCCACGGCCGCCCACAAGGGCTCCTCCTTCTGATTCTTGGACAATTTAATTATACCCGGAGACGTCGACATAGACATAGCCGGAGTCGGCTTTAAGGTAATCGGAGCTAGCACGCTCCCTACTTGCGGACGCAGTCGAGCCTAAGCTCCGACTGGCGAGGCAGAAACATCAGAAACATGCGTTTATCTCGTAATTAAATTTAAATGGGATAACTTTGTGGCTGGCCGTCACTTCCGCGGCACAAAGAAATTAGCGTCCGTCTGGACTTTGCCACGCGAAAACGCACCAAGAGATAGCGGGCTTGAATTAAAAGGGACAGGCGGCTTGACTTTTAACCGCTAAGCTGACATTTAGCGAATTTTATGGAATTTTCCAAAGCCCATTAGTGACAGCTCAAATAGTTTCACAAACTCTGAGCTGTAAAAAGTTACCTATTTCGAAACTCTGAATAGTAGTCAACAATAGTCTGGACAACTTGCATGTTACCAAAATAAAAATAATAGAAATTTCTTTGTATTATTATTGCCTTGACCCAATTTAAATTTAAGGAATATGTACAAGTACTTTATTTAATCGTTGTTTAAATAATAGTCAGATCGAGTAATAATTCTACTGATCAACAATTTGGCATTAGATATGTAAGTATGTGAGATAAGTTATAAGTCAGTAACCACTAAAAATAATGAATAATAATACTATATGTTACCCATCTACCCAATATTAATACCCTTTCACCATTTTTTTATTTCTATATAAAAGTTTAAGCTTTAGTTGTATTCTTTTCTTTCAGTTAAGTCACCTTAACCAAACGCTGATCGGTGCATTTTTGGCTTTGATGATCGAACCACTGCCCTGGACTGCAGTAGTGCAAGACAGCCATTCCCTTTAGGCACACGTAATATTTATTATGCTGTTTGACGTCTCCAAAAGCTCTGCCTTCTTCCAATTTTTCACAATCAGGAATTCCCTCTCCGATCAATGGTTCTTGATTATCAACTGGGTCATCTTCTACCGAGCATTTAACCAGTGATGGGTAATTACAGAATTTCAGCTTGAGGTCGAAGTATAGACCTCTAGGACACTGTCGTGGTAGGGCGCGACCATTGGCACAAACATAGAATTTGCTACAGGACTCCGGATCTCGGAAATAAGCTCCATTTCGTAGCGATGTGCAATGAGGAACAGAAATGTCATTTAAATCTTTGTCAGTCCTCTTAGTGATAGACTCTGAGACTTCATAGACAGAGCAATCCACGAAACTGGGGAAATTGCACACCTTTTTCCTAATGTCGAAGTTAAGATTGCGGGGACACTGGCCAGAAATGGGCTTACCGTTTAGACAAATATAAAATTTGTTGCAAGACTTTGAGTCTCTGAGAAAAACTCCGTTTGGCAAGTCATTACACTCTGTAGGTACTTTTTGGTTGCCACTATCCTTATCATTTTGGTTTTTGGTCTCCACTGACGAACTTAGTGTTTTCTTCTTGAGTCCATTTAGCGGCACTGAGTCAGATACACCATCTTTCTTCGGACTATCTGATCGTGTTGGTTGAGTAGTTGATGGAGTTTGTTTCGGAACCGGGGCTTCTGGGACTTCATTGACAGAGCAATCCACTAATCTGGGAAAATTGCACACCTTTCTCCTGATGTCGAAGTATAGATTGCTGGGACATCGGCCGGGAATGGGTTTCCCATTCAGACAAATATAATATTTGTTGCAAGACTTCAAGTCCCTGAGAAAAACTCCGTTCGGCAAGTCACTACAGACGGTTCGTTCTTCTTGGCCTCCATTTAAATTATCGTTGGCCTTCGCTGATGACCCAATTAATTCCCTCTTAAGTCCATTCTGCTTATCTGACGTTGCCTTCTTCGAACTTGTTATATTCGTAACAGTCGTACAAGGCACTGATACTCCCTCCTCCGGTGGTGATGCTTCGGTAGTAGACGTTAATCCTTTAGTAGATGGTCCTGATGTTGATGGATTTTGTGTCGGAACAGTGGTACATGGAATAGTACTCGGATGCTCAGAACTAGTAATATTCTCTTCAGTAGTTGTTTGTACTATAGGTTCTGTTGTTGAACATTCAGCTCCTCCGCTTTCTGAGCCATCGTTCCCGGAGCCACCATCCTTTTCTGTGGTAGCTTGTGATGGTTCTGAGGTAGATGGACTTCCAGGAATCTCAGTCGAGTTGTCTGGAGGTGGCACAGTGGTACACGGAATCTCGCCCGGCGTACTTGAAGATGGGGTAGTTGAGCTGGGGACATTCTCTTCAGTTGTATTCTCCGATGTAGGTTCTGTAGAACTTTGTGGCGATGCTTCAGTTGAAGTTCCAGGACCACCGATTTCAGAGCCACCGTTCCCGGAGCCACCATCTTTTTCTGTGGTATCTGGTGATGGCTCTGAGGTAGATGGACTTTCGGGAATCTCAGTCGAGCTATCTGGAGGAGTTATCTCCGTCGAACTTTGAGGAGTTGGTTCTGTGGAAGGGCCTGATGACTCTGTGCTGGAAATGTTTTCCGTGGTACTTTCTGCAGGATTAGTTTCTGTGCTAGAGATTGCCTCCGTTGAACTTTCTGATGATGATTCTGTGGAAGACTGAATTTCTGTGCTTTGTATAGATTCAGTGGACGAAGGAATTTCCGAGGAAATTTCCGTGCTTAGTGAAGGTACAGTGGACGAAGGACTTTCAGAGGTAATTTCCGTGGAAATATTCGCTTCCGTAGAACTCACTACTGGTGGGTCTAGGGTAGACGGACTCTCAGAACTGGAAATGCTCTCCTCTGTTGAGCTTTCTAAAGAAGGTTCTGTTGAGGATGCATCAGTCGTCAACGGATTTTCTGAGCTTGAGCTGCTCTCTTGAGTGGAACTTTCTGTTGGAGATTCCGTTGATTCTGGAACGCTCGTTGAAAGCGGATCTTCGGAGCTCGAGCTGATCTCTTCCCAGGATGCATCAGTCGTCGAAGGACTTTCCGAGCTTGAGCTGCTCTCTTGCGTTGAACTCTCTGACGGAGATTCCGTTGATTCTGGAACGCTTGTTGACAGAGGATCTTCGGAGCTCGAGCTAATCTCTTCCCAAGATGCATCAGTCGTCGAAGGACTTTCCGAGCTTGCGCTGGTCTCTTGCGTTGAACTCTCTGACGGAGATTCTGTTGAATCTGGAACGCTCGTTGACAGTGGATCTTCGGAGCTCGAGCTGATCTCTTCCCAGGATGCATCAGTCGTCGAAGGACTTTCCGAGCTTGAGCTGCTCTCTGGCGTGGAACTCTCTGACGAAGATTCTGTTGATGATGAATCATCTGGAATGCTCGTAGACAGTGGATCTTCGGAGCTTG
This sequence comes from Drosophila kanapiae, assembly GCA_008042475.1. Classification (NCBI taxonomy): domain Eukaryota; kingdom Metazoa; phylum Arthropoda; class Insecta; order Diptera; family Drosophilidae; genus Drosophila; species Drosophila kanapiae. The sequence continues at coordinate 93,603 of VNJM01001815.1, read as the reverse complement.
AGCTGATCTCTTCCCAGGATGCATCAGTCGTCGAAGGACTTTCCGAGCTTGAGCTGCTCTCTTGCGTTGAACTCTCTGACGGAGATTCTGTTGATTCTGGAACGCTCGTTGATAGCGGATCTTCGGAGCTCGAGCTGATCTCTTCCCAGGATGCATCAGTCGTCGAAGGACTTTCCGAGCTTGAGCTGCTCTCTGGCGTGGAACTCTCTAACGAAGATTCTGTTGATGATGAATCATCTGGAGTGCTCGTAGACAGTGGATCTTCGGAGCTTGAGCTGATCTCTTCCCAGGATGCATCAGTCGTCGAAGGTCTTTCCGAGCTTGAGCTGCTCTCTTGCGTAGAACTTTCTGATGGAGATTCTGTTGAGGATGACTCTTCTGCAGCACTGGTTGACAACGGATCTTCGGAGCTTGAGATTATTTCTTCTAAGAATTGGTCAGTCCTCAAAGGATTTTCAGAGCTCGGCTGACTATCCTGGGTGGAACTTTCTGTGTCCAATGCAGATAAGGTCGACTCCTCCGTTGCTTCTGTGGGCAACGGACTCTCCGAACTTGAATTTATCCCTTCTTTATCCGAATCTTCACTATTCTCCGGGGTGGAAATTTCTGGGGCTGGCTCGGTAGAGAAAGAACTTGCCGAGCTGGAATCGAGTGAAACTTCAGTTGAAGGACTTCCGGACTGTTCTACTGACGATGATGCATCAGATAAAACATTAAGCTCCTTATGGAATATACTTGAGATATCGACTGGGCTTGAGACGATTTCCAATGGTAAAGTTTCTACCGAATACTTAGTCATGGATAAGTTAGAGCTTGGAGTTCCTGATGATATCGGTTCTTGGGAATTACCCCATAGACTTCCGAAGAAATTTAAGTTGCCAAAGATGTTAAATATCACGGGCCTGTCCACTTTTATTTCTTGCTCGATCTTCACATCCCTCTTGGCGTCCTTTTCTCTATTCTTAATTGGCTGGTTTTCTGGCACACAACCCTCACTTTGGGCGTCGAACCGATATCCATCAATGCATGTGTTCTTAATTTGGCCAAGAAAGCCCAGACAGAGGATATACGAGCGGGAATCTTCCGGGTCGACTGCTCTAGATCCGAACGACTGCCCTGCGCAGGAATCCAGCGCCAGGGCCTGTGGGGCGATCCAAAGGACAGCCCATAGGACATTCACTGAAATGTATTAGTGATGAAATATCCGCTTTGTTATTGTTGTTTTTTTCTTTCCACTTACCCGCTAGCATTTTCAAAGCACATTGAACAATATGCACTGCGGCAGGCTAATGTCGCTCTATTTATATTCGAAAGTTTTCTAAAATAAACAATAACAAGAGCCCAATCTCAAGTAAAATTTGTACAGGAAGTTGTACAGAGCAAATAGTTTAACTAAATTGAAATTACTTCGTTGTCGATCACTCAAAACAGCAGAATGGCTTTCGTGTCTTACACGTGTACTACGACATCGAAAATTGTCAGCTAGAATTCGTTGGAAAAGATGGAGGTAACTGTTTAAATAAAAACAAACTATTTCGCATACTAGTGGAAATTTGCTATGATAGGAAAGAAAGATGTTAATTATAGATTTATAGTTATGATCAAATAAATATTACAAACCAAAGTTGGTCTGTTTAATTGATTTTCGATGGGTAATTTATATTTTAAAGCAAGAAACGGATGGCAAGTAAGTAAATTTAAAATATTGTATTTCTAATTATAAAGATTAAGGAAAGAACGCAAGGAATAAATAGATACTTAAGCTACAGTGATTGTTTCGTCCTTTTAAACCTGCTTCATCGGCATATCGGCTCTTGTATATCTAAATATTTAATACATTAAGAGTTATAACAATTTTCCCTAAGTTCTGCTTTTGTGCATGCCCTGCACATAAATTGATAAAATACAACAAAAGATCATTCGAATTGTAGCTTTTTCAAATAATAAAGATTAGAGAAAAGTCCCAAACTATAAATACACCCTTCAACGATCGTGATTAACGATTATATTGTCTCTGGAAAGCTCCTCGACCGGCATTTCTAATCGTTTCTAATCTACACCAGTAATGGGACTGTCAGCAAGCCTTTATCTCGGCTCACCTTGCGCTGACACCAATGTCGCCCGCACTGGAGACCTGCGGGCGCGAGCAGCGATAGTGTAACGGTCTGCCCGACCTACCTCCTGCCTCCCACCACCTTCCACTAGCCGCCCAGTAGCCACCCCTCGGCGGAGGCGAAGTCATCCGATTAGTTGCTCCGATAAGGGGCCGCCTCGGCACTTATCGTGCCCGTATTCTTGCAATGATGATTACCCAAACCTTGGGGCACTTGCTCCGCACGTTGCCGGGAGCAGGTGGGGGGGAGCAGCGGCAGCATTACTATTTTTAGTATCGCAGTGAGCTTTTCGGGTGCAAGCTCCGGACTGGAGCATATGGCGGGGTTTTGGCCCGCACTCTTATCGTAACTTGTGTGGCTTCGAATGTACCTAGTTGAGGAAAACTCCGCATTGGATTTTGTTACCTCTGGTATTCGAGCCAATAAGTTCGGCCACGAATTCGCATTTTATCTTTTGCATTTTTTTTTTTTATTATTTTTGATTTTGTTTTTTTTTTTTATTATTTTCCATTTTAGAAATTACTTGCAGCATTTTTTGGTCAGTGCTAGGGGTCACCTGCACCCAACTAAAATGTCCGTAATTGGCCAAGTTCGTTTCGTTTGCGAGCACTGATATCAGCGAATTTTTTGGTAGTTCTTTTAGCCGGGGCCACGGCGAAACTGCATATTTCACTCGTATTAACTTCGATTTATGTGGCCTTAAATGGTTTACCTATCTTTGGTTGTCGCCTTTAAAGATGGTTAACCGCCTGACATTATTTGATATTAGCCCTTTAGTAGAATGATAATTAGTGTGTCTATTTTATGATCATTAATAAAATGATCTTGCAAATTTAACAGCTAAAAATATACACAATGAAAAAGGGAGAATATCTTTATTTGGCCTTCTATGTACTTACTTTATTGAATCCATTAAACCAAAGTCAATTGCCCGAAAAAAAAGGTTTGCATTGCAGCAATGTGATTTTAATCTAAATCTTCCTTTGATTTCTTTAAAATAGCTCAAGGTTTTAGTGTATTTAGAAAAACAAAAGGCCTAACTGTTTACGGCAAGAAAAATAGTATTGAATTTGCATATAGGGAAAGATAATGCAATGGATTAGAGTGGTCTCGAAACTACACATTTTTTTGTGCTGGGAAACTGGCGTCTCATCGCAAATTGCATTTGGGCCAGTGAGCCTAGCACTTGTTCATCCGTTAGCTACCAAGACCATTCCAAACACGATAGCGATCAGCAAAACTGCACATATCAAGCAGACAGCTTATAGCTATCTAAGACAACTGAACCTCAGCCCTTGAATTGCATTCTATATAATCAGCACTGCGATAAGCAACCCAGGAAGGGTGAATAAGTATATAGTTCGAAAACAAAACGAGTTCCTTTATTTTCAAAACCATGCAGGGGATCAGAAGTTGGCTCCTAGTTGGATGCGTCCATTGTATCCAAAGTCCTGTACTGCTCCCGCTGGAGGCGATTGCCATAGGTGCGCGACACCAGATACCAGGCATCCATATAGCGGTCCATGCACTGCGAAATACACCGCTGATCCGAGCTGTCCAACGCCTTGCCCGGCTTGTGGATGCACTTTGTGAAGCACTTATGGGTCATCTTTGCAAGCATCTCCTGGGCATTGGCCAGGGCGATCTGCTGCTTAACCTGGCTCATCAGCTCCCCCTTTTCCATGTTAGCAGCCGCCATTTCTGTATTACCTGAATATACAATTTAAATTTTAAATCTGAATGCTTTAGAAACTGAATCCCAGCGTCTCAAAATAAAGCTACGATATGAACGGGAATCTCCCAGTTAACTAGTTAGTTCGCATATTCTGATAGTTACTTAAGCTCTCAAAACTTTCCGTTTTTTTCCAACGAAACGGGTAGATCCGTGTTACCGCCCAAACCGCGAATCAGACACTTTGTCTGCCCGGCCTCTGCTCACACTGAATATATACTTTCTAACTTAACTTTACTGAGTACTTACTTTGGTTCTTGAATATTATCGGAAATCAAAGCAAGAAATCATCTAATAAAATTTGAAACCATTAAAACCCAATTAAGAATCAAAATGCATTAGATTTATTATTTTGTTATGATCATTTATTTGTGCCAAATATGATTAGACAATTTTTATTGTACAATTTGTTTACAGAAAGATTGAATGTTTTTTGAATGTTTCCTCAATTTCCTAATACATTACAGATAAAGTTAATAATCAGTATCGAAGAGTTCTCATTTAAATTACTCAGGCAGATGTAGCTCTAAAACTTGTTCTCTTTTGTTTTGTTTTTATAAAAATATAATCTGTTGCTCGCTGCAATACTCTTATACATATTTTACAATATTCGTTAGATTTGTTAAGACACTTTTAGTACTTGTTCTCTCTGTTAGTTATTTACTATTTCCTGGTAGCCTGTTTGTAAATTTGTTGTAAGTATTTTAGAGTTGAGTTGAGACCCAAACACATCTCGTAGAGATAGTGAAATGTGAGTGAAGATTTTGTGGGTATTCCTAATACCCGTACAAAAATGTGAATTTTTTAATATATAATTTATATTGTGCGTAAAGCTGAATGTGTGTAAAAGTTCCTAGATTTTGTTCGTCTACATTTTCGGCCTCATTCCCGTCCGTGCACTTGAATTTCCATATTTAACCACAGCTGCATATAGATCGAAAGTATTCAAGTAAAAGCGAGTTAAATAATCTCTAGTGAAAGTAGATTCTTTGCCATAATACTGAACTTGGCCAGGAGAGTATGTAATTAGCGAGAAACCCTAATAACGAATGACATTAAGAACTATAAACTATGTTTCTGAATTCACCAAGTGCATCAAGTACAATTTACTTTGTATTTTAGATCTTATCTGTTTTGAAAAAACCAATGAATAAAACCGTGTGCCAAGTTAAACTTTAGAGTTGTATAATTGCATTAAAAATAACCAAATAATGTGTTGAATGTGTGAGGTGGGTATTTAATATGTACATACTTTTGAGGCACAAATTGAAAGAAATAACACTTCTACCGTCAGTTAAGTTAAGTTTATAATATATGCGTATGGAATGTACAATCACGTCGAGTAAGTGTAAGTATTATTGCGATCAAGAGAAGACAGGCACAAAAATGTATATTAGTATTGCTTTAATCCTGGGCCTGATTGTCGGTGTGGCAGGGAGGCTCCGGCTCAATTCCTGGGCACTGTCCCCAAGCGATGCCAATCGCAGAGCTCTTGCCGCAGATCGTGCTTGGACAGATCCAGCTCGAAGCCGCCCAACAGTTCGTTTTCCTGCAGCGTGTCGTGTGACCAGACGGTGACTTGCAGTCGCCGCTCTTGAATAATATTCAGGGGCATTCGGTACTCCAGCTAATAAAATAATATACTATATAAGTAAGACATTATTTATACATAGAAATACTAACCGTTTCCATGAAACTGGGAACACAGGTCTTGCGCACCACTTTGGTCTTGCGTTTGGTCTCCTTTTTGGGATCCGGTTTTAGGTAGCACTTCACATAAGTGTTGGGCTCCTGACCGCCCTGTAGCATGGGCAGTCCTTTGGCGTGGTGTATCTGCAATTACATATCACCCCATTACCCATTGTTTATAACTATAAATCAGTAAATATAACTCCAAAGGTATACGCACCATCACAGTAAGTACGCCGCGTTGATATTGCAGCGATAGTCGAATTTGTCCAATCTCATTTGGATTATCCCGCGAGGGTTGTCGTTTCACCTCTGCAACATTCAATATTTTGATTATTTAGCATTAGCTTCGATTTTGAAACGTTTTTTAGCCTTACCCTTTATCTTAGGCATCCCCAGCTTGGCCTCCTGCTGGTCACGCAGCAGCGGATGGAAGAAGGTGTACACGAGCTCGGAGTGAGCGATTTCCTCGGCGGCATCGAAAAGCGATTTCAGGAATCGCTGTATCAGAGGTAGTCGTTTCTCGGCCACTGACTTGATATTGGATCGTCCCACATGAACGCCAGCCGGAAGACTATAAAAAATATGACATGTAATTGAGTTATTTATTAATTTATTTATACATTTTAGACCTAAGTTTAAAAACTAAGTTACAGGAAAAGTGAAAGCGATAATTGGCCTTAATAAGTAGGTTGTAAGCTTCAGAAATCATTAGGGAAATTCATTTTAATTATGTTTTTTACTTATTAATGATTGTAGTTATTACTATACCTTTGCAAGACTGACTAATGACTTTCACTAAGAGCCAAAGATTTAGCATATTAAACTGCCTTTCATAAAAAAGAATTATTCAAATAAATTTGATTAAATTTCATTCTTTTACGGCCTTTAACATGAGCATTAGCTGCAATTACATCATGATTCTTATCACCCAAGATAGGGCTTAGAATCTGCTAATCACCAATTATTGGAATCGCATTATTTGTTCATGGTGTTACATACATAGTCAGTATATGTATGTCATGGTGCGTGGTTCACCAGAAATCATGGTACACACACATTTTTGCGATTACTTATCAGTTCTGGCGTAGCGTCTCCCACAAAAGCCATGGCTCTGAGGTAACACCGCTAATAGCTGATAATTCGTCCACTGAGGCGGACTGATTTCATCGTATCGGAGAAACAAAGAGACGGAGAGACAGAGAGACAGAGAGCTTCCCAAGAGCCCCAGAGAGACAGCACTGTTCGGGTGAGCGAATGGCGAGTGGGTGAAAGAAGAGCGACCCGACCGATATCGGAGCCGAATCGCGCCGATAAGCGATGGCAAAAGCGGTAACGCCGACGTCAGCGCTCAATCAGTTGACGAGCGAGCTGGAGAGCGGAGCGCTGAAAGCTAAACGCCGACAGCCGACAGCGGACAGCGGACAGCCGCCAGCGATTCGATTAGCAGCGACGTGGTGAAGTTTCATTTTATGTATTTTTTTTTTGGCCAAAACAAAGGGGGAGTGCGAAAAACCAGAGTATTTTTTGGCCAGAATGCGTGCCAACTAATTTGCTGGCGAGACAAGACGAAGAAGATATGGCACAGCTACAGAATCCGGGCCAAGGTAAGGGCAAGCTCTCTTTCTCTCCGATCTATATCTGACCTTTTGGATAATCCTCTTCAGGTAAGCCGGCGACCGCCGTTGGGCCAACGCTTGCCTCGGCCATGCTGCTCATGGGACTCGTTTTCGCATTAATCGGCATCAAGCTCTTTGGCTTCCGGCGACGACTGACTTTCGATCGATCGTCGCAGGTGCACCAGCAGCAGCAGCAGCAGCAGGCACAGCAGCCGCCGCCACGTTACGCAGCCTTTGAGTCGCAGGTGCGTATGCAAATCAGAAGAACGAACTTGGCAGCCGATGCACGCAGTTAAAAAAAAGGTTAATGTGATACCGATACCTTTGCTGGCGATACTCACACTGATTCCCATATATGTACATACATACATACACAGATCCGGCGACGACGAGTGCTTGTGATAAGGCAGGCCCAAACACACAGGTGTTGTGGGTTTGAAGAGTGTGCGGTGTGTGCGCGTGTGCTTTTAGAAGCTAGCGATGGGGGCGTGAGGAATGCAAATCGCTATCGAATTCGACTTTCACTAATTTCCAATCTGTGCTATCTTTGCATTTAAATTCTTTGGAGAGTGCCCCCAAAGAATGCTTCCGCCTAACAGAAGCTATTAATGAAGTTTCTTAATCTTTGACTTTGAATGTGCTTCCCAGAATATTAATAAGTCAGCAATTAGGTCAGGTAATCAAACTCAAAACAAAGTGTCAAGTCGCAAACACACACACACCTTATCGCCTGGACGTGGTTTTGTATTTATTTTCATAGTTTGCGTGTCTGTGGTCATGTGTAGAGCCCCATCTCCATGACGCACCCCAGACAGTTGAATACACAGATGTTGCAACCCCTTTCAAATGCAGTTTCTGTAATTCCCCAGGTTAACGGCACCGATTCCGCTGTCCATGGAGTGTTCCGACGACGCAATCTCGAGGAATTCGAAAGCCCATGGCCATCGGCATCAACGCCAGCAGCGACGACGACAGGTAAAAGATAGCAAATCGAAATCATTGAATCGAAACAACAGTTAAAACTACAGTCAAAACTTCGTGGCAACTAAAACTACGGTTTGTATAGTTCCTAGGCTCCAAAGTTAAGTTGCTACATTGATCGTAGAATCAGTTTTAAGTGGAAGTTAAGTATTCGATCCTAGAATCAGTTTTAACTGGAAGTTAAGTGTTCGATCCTAGAATCAGTTTTAACTGGAAGTTAAGAGTTCGATTTGTGAGTTTTAGAAAGAACTTCAGCCTATTTTAATACTACCAAACCTTACAGGAAACAGGTACATAACTGGAAGTGTTCCAAATCTACAGCTGCTTGGCGCCAGTCCCAGGGATGCCGACAAAACCAAGGTGTCCTATCGCGAAAAGTCACTGGAGCAGCGGCGTAGACGCTTGGAGGTGCACAGCGAACATTATGAGTTCATAGCTCCGCCGACCCGCCAGCCACCTGCTCCTCCTCCCACACAGCCGGAGATATTGGCCGAAGCCCAGCCAGGAGGAGATTCTCCAGCTACTCCACGCAGACAGGAGTCTGCTCCATCAGTTACACCACCCAAAACCGTACCAAAAACTCTGCCTCTAACTGCTCCCCTTAACCAATCCTTGCCTGCAGCTCCTCGCGATGCCGTTCCAGAGCCACCAAGTGAACTGGGCATGCCCAACTTTGATCATTTCGCTGAGAAATATGAGCTGATAAGCGTGAAACCCTCGGTGGAGGCTACAAAAGCCACACCGCTGAGGAGCAAGGACAGTGGACGTTATGTCAAGTTTGATCCTGTGGATGATGTGCCGGAGCTGCTCACACCGGAGGATACGCCGCCAGAGCCAATGACCCCCGATGATGGGTTGGAAGGGGCTCTTTCAGTGCTAGCAGTGGTGCACCATGGAGCAATACCCAAAGAAGAACCTAAGCCTAAACCTGATCCAGAACCCGAAATAATAATAGATCCATTTGAGGAGCCAGGGAAAACAGACTCCGCATTCGTTGTGGAAATCATAGCAGGAAGTCCGGACGCGGAAATAACTCCCAGAATAGAGCCCGCCACTCAGCGGGGTCTATTCGATGAGCTGGAGCTACCGCTGGGTAGTCAGGACGGAGACTTTCAACGCATACGCAACTCCTTTGTGATACATGAGGCTGATATCCTGGATGTAGATCAGCATCAGTTGCCTGCGGCCAGTAGTCCGCCAGGATTTGGCAAGAGCATCGACGAGGACTGGGAGAACTTTGCGAATCTGGACGCAGTTGTCGATGTTCCAGAACCGAACTGGGCCCTCCATCCGAACAGTTTGGAGCAAGTGCCCACGGTTGAGACGACGCTGAGCGAGGCCACTCTCGCCCTGGACAATGTGGAGCAGGTCGAGGGTCTTTTCCATCAGCTGGAGCTGCTGGAGCCTAGAATGGAGATCTTCGAGCCTGAACCACCGCTTCCCTGTGTGGATCCACCGCCATATGATCCTGGTCTACCATATTTACCCGACTACGACTCCCTGATGCAGTTGGAGAGCTCAAGAAGTGGCCTTAACCTGCCCAAGTACACCGAGGTTATGGAGCAGAGATCGAAGAAGGCCAACTTTGTAAGCAGGATAGAGGATCTGTACGCCGAACTGGACGTTAATGAAGTGGAAAGGGTCGGATCACCCACAACTACTGCCCCGAGCAATGGCGTCTATAACTTTGAGGAATTGTGCCAGGAAATGGCTGTGTCGGCGACCCGCCAAGCTCCTCAACCTGCCCCCAGATCCACCAGAGCCGCTGCCACCTTAAATGTGCGCGGCGATGCTGCTCCTCCCCTGGCGTGCTATCAACCTGAAGAGCTGCCCAGCTCCAGTTCGAGTGATGGCGATGGGGAGGACGGAGCCCGGTCGGCTCCCCAGCCTGCCAGGCGTGACCCGAGAGCGCTGAAGGTTCGCTTCGATGTGGACAACCTGCAGTACTACCAGTCCGCCGAGGTGGTGACCTCGAGTGGTGGAGAGTCCGAGGAGGATGACGACGACGCCAATTATCTGCCCCGTCCCACACCCATGCAGCGCTCGATAGTATTTGAGCCAACGGACAATGGATTGCCCAGTCTTTTTGGAGCTCAAGTCTCTCGAGAGTTTAGCGATGACGATGACGATGGCTTTGGACGCGCCATTAGCCAGCATCGCTCCATGACAGCGGCCCTGAGGACGCATACTGTGGTTAGAGGTGACACCGAAGCGTAGTCCCATCATTACTTCCTAACATCCTTAGCAAATACAGTATTTTATATGTTAATTATGTTTGCCATGTGGCAACAGTCCAATTATGTGTGTACATATGTGTGTATAGCTTTCAGATAAGTTGCCATATCGCTTCGACTATATAATTTATGTAGTAAAAGTTGTGGCAGAAAAGCCATTAAAGATAAACAAAAAAACTTCAACTATCGAACGTCTCTAGAAATTATTAAAACGGAAGTGAATCAACGCGAAAAACGTAGAATTCCAAAGTCATTTGTTTGCAATTATTGATCGTATGCCAAGTACAAGTTTTAGTTTTCAACGTTTAGATAAGTAACTGATAGATAGAAGTCAGCAGGCGATAAGGGTGAACGTAAACAATAAAGTTTATGGGGTTAGAGCTCTCTGAATGCCTGAACATCGAAGTTTCATTTGATAAAATGAGTAATTTGATTAAATACCAACATAGATAGAGAAAAATACTTGAAAACATATATAGTTGTATAACTATAACTATCTATATAAATATATATAGATATATAACTTACTAGGGATGTCAAAAAAAGAACGATATATCCATAAAGTATCGAAATTTAGCTGGAAGGTCGATTTATGAAAACTGATCGATATTTGGCGTTGCACTCTATGCCGATATATCTATCGATTTGAAGGAAAGACGACATTTCAATGTGTGATAAATCGATATTCTATTTAATATATCGAACTGTGCCAAAGAAGAGACTGAGCTTAATTTAATTATATATATTATGAAGTATATATAAATAAATAAAGTTTATAAATTCGATATATCAAACTCTACGACATTTTCGGTATGGTATTGGTGCGATAACTTTGTCGATATATCATATTGAACACTTCCTCTCGACTTCTGTTGCATCTACGTTAGAATACGTGAAAACCAAAGGCAAGTTTTAAAAAGCTACCATTTTCTTTTATCATTTAACAATATATATAAATAAATATACTGGAAAGGATATACCCTGTGTATCAGACACTCACCTGTGCAGCTTAACCAGCGGAAAGTGCCAGCATAGTTTCTGATGGAACTCGGTGAACTCGCGGTACGACCGAAACAAATGCGTCGGATCGGGCTGTCCATGCCGCGTCACTTCCAGAATGTACATGTAAAACTTTTCCATGCTGTAGTGCTTCTGGAAGCACACCACCTTGACAATCTTTAAGCGGCCATCTTGTTGCATGCTAAATAAAAAAGAATCCATTAAAATATATAAATTAATACTAAGACTCAATAACTGACGTGTATTTCCGTGGCACAAACGACAGCAGCTCGCCGGTGCCCTCGTCGGCGGTGAAACGCATCTGGGCCAGATTGTGCAGAAAGAAATTAAACTGCGTAAACCAGCTCTTTAGCGAAGACTGTATCATCTTGGCAAAGGTGGCCGCCGCCTCGGGATTCGATTGTGAGGGCAGCAAGGCACGCCGCACATAGGTCACGGCATTGGAATTAACACCGGGCATGCCGGCGGTGGCCATGTGAGCCAATGTGTGCAGCAATAGGTCCGCATTTTTCCTGACTATGTTGAAGGCCCGGCAGCACAGATCCACGAAGTAATGGAAGTCAGTGGAGGGCTTGTCCCCACCATTTATTACGTACGCCATGTCGGAGGTCAGCACGAAGGGAGTGCGATCTCTAAGAGGTGAAAATTAATAACCAAGATTACAAATCCGATATAGTGCCGTTTCCCTACCTCTTAAAGTTGCCAAACATCTGCGCATCGCCGAGGAATTTGCCAAAGTCTATGTGAAACAAGTGACCCGATGTCTTCAGCATGATGTTGTCGTTATGCCGATCGCAGATGCCCAGGACATAGGTGGCCACACTATAGCCGGCACAGGAGAGCGTAAAGTTTCGCACGGCACTCTGATATTCCAACGGACTGGGATTCTGCTTGCCCAGCCACTCGGCAATGGGGCGATCCTTGAACGAGCCGGTTAGGCCGCATTCTACTTGGATTTTACGCAACGTTTCCGCCTCATTGACCAGCTCAATCATGCCGCTCTTAAAGCCGGTGGGCACACAGTTAAAGGTGACCATTTTCAGGTCCAATCGCTCGGCCAGCCACATTTTGTTCATAATCCTAATCAGTTGTATGGTCAACTGATCCTGCTGCAGGTCGTCGCCGCACTGGGAAATTGTTATTTGCATTTAATATTTCCAATATAATATTCTGCCTGATTTAATTATTCGAGTAAATAGTTACCTTAAAGATAGCCGGCAGCGACTCGGCATCTGGTCCCACAAAGGTGATTTTAAGCGGCAGCGTGTTGGAGTTAAAGTAGCTGCAATTGCGCACACTGACGCCGGTTACCTCCAGTTCGGGGCCCAACGGCAAGCAGGTGGGCTTCTCCAGCAGATCCTGATGCACCTCGTCCATGCCAGCGGCTAAGCTCTTTTGCCGCATCGACTCCTTAGCCTCCTTGACAGACTCCGCTATGGTTGTGAGTTTCTGCAGGAATCAGGTTTATGTTAAGGATATTTAAGGGTAGATGAAAGAGGAATAAGCTGTCCGAGCACAGAAACGGAGTCATGGTTGACTTTCAAAGCTTACCTGACACATGCGATGCTGGTACATAAAACGCTGCAACATTTTCTCGCCACAGATGGCCATGAGGGCGCGCAGCATCATCTTGTTCCGGCGGTAATAGCGCGCCTGTGTCACCCGTGACTCGTCATAATCCTGGTCAACCATTGCGGCACCAATCGAGTTGTGCGGATCATCCGGCAAACTGTGCACTAATAGCCAGTACATATGATGGGCAAAGCGCGGCGACTCCAGGCACTTGGCCAGGAGGAAACGTGCCATCGCCGAGCCCTCGTAGGTGTCATGCTTGAGACTCTGCACCAATTGAGGCAGAAAATCCACCAGCTGATCGTTGGGCATCTGCGAAATCCATTCGACGGCCTTTTCGCGTACCTTGGCATCCGGGTAACGTGGCAGTAACAGTTCCAGCGCCTGAAGCGGTGATAGGGGTGCCCATGAGTGCAGCAGGGCATGCAGATCAATCAGGTTCGCATAGTCCCAGCTATGGGCGGCATGCAGGACCTTGGGCAGGGCATTGGGATAGTTCTGCAGGTACAGGCGTTTCTCCCAGAAGACCTCGCGTCGTTCTGTGGCTCCCGAGTAGCCCAGCTCGGCGGTGTCCAGCAGCTCCTCCTGCAGATTGGCATCGAGGGAGGCGAAGTCATAGCTGGGTAGGAGAAACGTAAAGGGAAGAGTCTACTAATAAAATGGAAGAGACTACTCACTGCGGTGCAGGCTTGGGCACTTCCTGATGCTCGGGAAACTCAATGCGACCGCCGTACGGAGGCACTTCGATACTTAAAACGGGGCAGAAATCGGGATGGGGGTGGCAGCCACGCGCCGGAGCCGGTCCCAACATCTTATCCGTGGTTGGTGGCCACAGGGAGAGCAAATAGGGACCACAGATCATGGCACGCTTGAAGTCAAACAGCTGGATGGAGCACCAACCCAGCTCCGTGGTCACCTGCCTTCTCTCCCCGTTTTGTTCCGAATTGGGATCGCCCTCGCTGGCCGCCTGTTTGCCATACAGGACAAAGGTAAGTCGAGCCTCCCTGGGCAGCGTGCATATGGGATGCTGATCAAAGGTCAGCCAGGCACTGAAGTTAAGGCGTGGAAACAGGCCGCCGCTGGTATCACTCGAGCAGGTCAACACATTTGGCTTGGACAGCAGACGCGTGCCATAAACGATTTGGACGCACAGGGAGTAGTCCTCGTACTTCCAGTTGGGCGGCGGCCGATGCAGGCAGCTGATGCAGACCACGATGGGCTTCGACACGCACGAGATGGGAATGGGAGCTGTAAAAGATGCACTTTAAAATTTGTTCAAGCTCTGTAAGTATCTCAGGAACGTACTGGTGGAGTAATCGGGCGTCTTCACGGAGAAGGCCACACGGAAGACATTCGCGTACAGCTCGACCAGCTCCTGAACGGCATCCCTTAGCTCATTGCACTTCATCTTGATCTGCTCCAGGAGGGAGCGCGGCCGAAGGACCACCTGGGCATAGTCACCATAGTCACTGACAATCTCCGGATTGCTGGCCCCCGCCGCCGCTGCAGCGTATTTCGTTTGCTCCACCTCACAAATACGCTTCAGATCGGTAACGCAGCGCGCTATTTCCATGGTATCGATGCTGCCAAGTAATGCACAGATGGCCTTTACCGCCTGCACCACTCCGGAGCAGCTGACCACACTCCGGCCAGGCACACCGTCCGCCGCCGACTCCAGCTTATCGATTTCCGTTTCCAGGGTCTCGATGAGTATCATCATGTTGTCGTAGGTAACGATGGGCACCACCTCATTGGGCAGCAGCTGCTCCGGCAGCAGATCGGCATCGTGCTCATCATCCCTCTCCGTGCGAGCGATGGCCTGCATATTGGCCGTTGTGCTCAGACACAGGCCAAGGTGCACATCCTTCTCCAGCTGAAAGCTGTTGTGAACGCACTCCAGTTGGCTGAGCTTAGAGGTGGGTGCCAGCCACTCCAAGAGACCGATGGGCTTGACTACATAATCGGTGACGGTGCCCTTCACCTGACCCTCTAGCGAGGCCAAAGCCTGGGCCACCACCTGGGCCACCACCGAGTCAACTATGGATGGTAAGAGCTACTAAATGCCTAATTCTACCAAAAGATAAATCCTACTTACTATCACATGTAAACGTGACGGGCGTTCCGTAACCCTTCACCTGCTCCTTGGCCATCGATGAGGCCAGAACATGCGACTGGAGCGTGTTTATGGCCGGATGCACAATCACCTTGATGCTGGTATCCATCATGTAGTGGTAGTTGAACTCGGCAGCCACCACATGTCCCACATTGGTGGGCGCATCGTCGTGCGGATAGCGTGCCCTCAGCTGCTTCACCATGTGATAGAACTCCAGCAGTTCAGAGTCATCGGTTCGCTGGTCGCTGATTAGCTCGTACAGACGCGTGCAGGTTTTTCGCCGATCCAGCACCACATTGG
The DNA here is from genome assembly GCA_008042475.1 of Drosophila kanapiae. NCBI lineage: Eukaryota > Metazoa > Arthropoda > Insecta > Diptera > Drosophilidae > Drosophila > Drosophila kanapiae. The sequence goes on along the minus strand of VNJM01001815.1, from coordinate 78,229 downwards.
CGGGAATGCTGGAGGTGTAACTGTCCGTGAACTTGTTGGCTGGATGATCCTGCCTCGAAGCAGTGACCGTTGCTTGATTTACTTCATAGAGCTGCTGGTTTCTGGGCGGCAGCGGTGGTGGCGGCGATTCTCCGTTCTCCGACAGACGTACCGCCGCCTCCTCCTCCTGCAAAGGTGTAGCGTGTCGCGATGTTGATGGTGATGGTTGACTCAGATAATCGGGTCGCCAACCGATCAGGCTCACATTCGGACTCACGGTGGCCGCACTCTTGTCCCATCGATTGACCGCCTCGTACATGGGATCCGAGTACTGAGTGCCAGCGTCGCCGCTGTACAGGAAGTCGAAGGGATCGTATTCCGCATAGTAGGAGGTGCTGTCGGAGGCGCTGTCGTTTCCTGCAAGTAGCGAGTGCATGATCAGTTCCGGCTCAAAGTCAAAGTCAGTTGCGTAGATCCAAGACCGATTATCGCCGCCAACGTGGCAGTTATGCAAATGTTTGTCCGACAACCGAGGCCTACGGCGGCGATGAGAATCACGGGCACAGACAGCCAGCCAGCCAGCCCCACATCACATCGTGTGGCCAAAAATAAAAGAGACGGCCCCAAAATAAATGTCGAGCAGGACGGAACTGGTGGCGATGCGAGAATGCTTCGCAAATCTACGCTAACAAATCCGCCGGTCAGCGCGCTGCGGCGGCTGTGGCGGCTGCCATCCCTAATAGCTAATTGTGATTGCTGTCATACATCGCCCACGCTCACCCTTGGTACAGTGGACTATCAGCATCAGAATACTTTTAATTCGTTTATAGATAAATATGCGATTTATGAGCTATATAAATCAGCTATATATTCAATTAACACTTCTTTTATATGATAATAGATTAAAATAATAAAAGAAATGAATAAATTATATAAATAATTTCTCTGCTAGCGCTCTGCAGACTCATGCACGCTATCAACATTCGGGAGAGTCTTCGGTTACGATCTCGGCAAATTAAAGCACGTTATTATTGATGACCCATCGACATATTGTAGCTAAATCTAGCAGTTAAATAGCAATGTCATGCTATATTAGCAACATTTTTTGTTATTTTGTATCCTCATCTCTAAGCACTTTATACAATTTCTCACACACACAAGTGCAATGTCGGCACGTGATTCTTTGCCCACGTTACACCAACGCTTACAATTACGGTGCAAGCAGAGCATGGGCAGAGAAACTTGTAGATCAAAATCTACTCAAAAAGCACGAATAAGTTAAATATTTACTTTCTGTACATTGATATTGGTATCCACTGTAGCTAGCGATCTGTTTTGTATTTTTATAGCGCCCTGTTTTGATTTGACTTCCCATTCTCTGGCCTATAATGCCCTTGCATCTGGTTTATTTAACCCAAAATGGGGTCTACTTTAATTTCAAATGGTTTTAAACATTTTAAAAAACCTCAACATATAGCAACTGAATAATAGGGAGAGAAAAAAAGTAATTCACAAGACCAAGAACCTCAAAGGCTTCCCGATTGCATCGAGAGAACTGCCCCTAAAATGTAAAATATAAATAAACACATACATATGCTCTCAACAAATTCTACAAATTCAAGCCGGAATTCGAAACAAGCAGATAAACAATTAATAAAACAACAATAGACACGAATTTGTTTATTAAGAAATTATTTATTTGTTCTCTCACAATGATATAGAATTAAACATATGTATGCATTCATTTATTTTTGTAGATATAATGGATATATATATATACATATTGTATATACGTAGCAGCAAATCACAATGTGTTCATTTCGTAATACATGGTAATACCGAAGGGAAGAAGCCAAGTCTTCTTATTTAAATACTTTATCTAGTCCAAATTAAAATGTGATTAAATTCTTTAAAAATTCGAATAGATGATTATCGAAAAAGAATAGAAAACAACGACAAATTTCGCCAGCTTCGACTTGAAATATATATCCGATTTCCGGTAATGGCAGAAGGCACAAATTTGGACATTGGGGCCATGTTTTAAACAAATATGTATGTATATATTTTACATTAGTGTTTTTAGTTGTAAATAGGTGGTTCTAAGTATGTATGTGCTGCTATATAGACACAAATGGTAGCCTTGTCTTTGCTTTGCATCCGAAACCGAGTACGAACCCGAAACCCCTTTTTTAGATGGTGTGGCTGTTGTTGTGGGTGTAAAGTAGTTGTTGTTTTTTTATTTTTGCAGTTTTTGGTAGTAGTAGTAGTGGTAGTAGTACTGATAGTAGAGGACTTGCAATTAAAATGGTTTACTTTTGCGACACTGCTGCAATATAGAGAAACAAAGACATTCAGTTTAATTTTTAACTAGAGACAAGGCGACGCTACAAAACGATCTTGCGCTACATTTAAATTACAGGGGCATGATTACTTGGTTAATAAGCCACCAATACTTTATGTAATTATGTTAGTAATAATACTTTATACCAAGGCAAATATAAGCTTTAAGATACGAACTGGCTTCGGGTCTCTTGAAAGGAGAGAACGAGAGGCGCTCTTGTTCGCATATAGAAATAGCCAACGACTGTATGTGTGCACACATATTCTCAATCATTCTAGATCATTACTCACACAAGCAAGCGCATTATATTTTTCGATTTTACGCTCTGAGCTTGGTACGATCGCAGATTGCATTTGAAATGAATGCCTGTTACTCATCTTGATATTAACAAGTTTTTAATACGGATAAGGGAAAGAATAAGGTATAATTAATGAAACTGTTCTTATATTGATTATTATTAAGCTAATTTACAGCAAGCACTAAGTTTTTTCTTCCTCGATAAATAAATTTAGGCATTCTGCATATTTCCGAAACTAAAGAAATCTTTTAACAAAAATTGTCAAACAAAACAAATTAAAAAAGCTTCAAGATACCTTCTATCTTGGATATTAAGTAAAAGCTAATAGAAGTATGGCCCAGAAATAGAATTAAACTTATCAGAGGAATGCCATATGATGGCAATTAGCTTTATTTATCCCCTGCAATCGCCACATTAAGAATTTGACCCAATATCTCACTATGGAGGAGTCTATGAGGATCTTCAAAGGGGTGAGGAGCCCAGGAAAACGTATGAACATTCTAATTACAACATTGCGGCTGCTTACCAGTATTGTCGTTCAGCAGGGGATCGAACGCCTCCAGCACACTCACACGGGAGCTGCAAAACCAAACAAGTTTCTTATAAAAATCTTCTTTAATAACACTAAAATCTTTGATACATACTAATCCTCCTGGTTGAGGTCGATCAAATCGTTGCCCCTGCGCTGACCAGGCTGTCCATTATTCCCGGAGCGGGAAGCCGAGCTAACACTGGCAGTCGACGGCACTGGACGCCGTGCCGGGTAGGCCACTCCGTTTGCCTCCACAGAGGATGAGGAGGGGGTAACGGGTGGATTGTTGGACGGTTGACTGTGATGACTCGTTGACGCAACTGGCGTTGATTGTGGACGCCTAAGGTCCATATGGGTGTATGCCCCACCGAAACCATATCCTTGCGCGGGATACTGTGGCGGCATAAACGCAGCCGATCCGGGCACTATGGGCGCAGTGTAGGGAGTGACTACTGCTCCCGGATAATACAAATAGGCGTTGGGCTGCGCCACAACCGGTTGCACGGCCATATGGGCGGGCATGCTGTACAGGCGCTGGAGCTCCTCATTGTTTAGGGGCCTCTGCTGTTGTTGTTGTGCAGCGGGCTGGTAGGGCACCAACTGCATGCTGCCTGGTGCTCCTGCCACCATTCCATACGGCGGCGGTGGAACCTGACCTGCCTGCGGCTGATGCGGATGATAACCGTAATGGGTCGGTGCCGGAACCGAAACAGATGCCGCTGCCACTGGTCCCATGGGAACCAAGGCCGACTGTGGATTTGTCGGCACTTGCATTCGCTGCAGATCCTCGATAAGCCGCCCAAAGGGAGTTGCACTCTCTGGCTGCTTGCTTGTGGGACTGGCGAAGCAGATTAGGTCGTTATCCGGAACCTGGGCCGGCGGTGTACGCGAGCGATCCACATTTCCCGCCGCTGGAGGACTGATGGCGGCCTGGTGAACCTCCGAGTGTCGGCGCGCCTGATGAAGGCTCTGACTGCGCTGTGCGGCGTTATAGTTCCCACCACTTGGAGGGTAGCCTGATCCGTACTTCTTTGACCGCCGGTAGTCGTCGAGGGCCTGCTGCTCGAGACTAAGCGCCGTCGCCTTGGCCATGTCATCCTGGAACTGCTTGTCGTAGTCGATCTGGGCCTGGTGTGACATTCTACCAACAGGGGAGCGTCCGATCCGTTGAGCTGCGAATGGCGATCAGAACAGAACAAGGAATGAGCTATTTTCGAATTTTTGTTGAATTTTTCGTTTTTTGTCAGCCAGAACGTATTTGTTATTCTCTGCGCGAACAAAGGCGGCTGTTGGTGGCTTTTTCGGTTCGCTTATCTGTGCGATAACAAGCTGGCGACGATAAAAGTGATTAGGCGTGTATAGGGCGGTGGTGTGGGTTCTTGTTGGACCCAGGCACAGGTGAAAAGCATTTGAAAGGAGTTCCATTGGGGGACAGGTACTCGGCAATGGGTAATCACCGCCGACACCATTAGGGTGATTCAGAAACCGGGCCAAAACAGATTGAACGTTAAAACATGAGCGTCATCATTGGTATCTTTGGAACAAACCAGATAGACATTAGTACAATTATTTTTTAGAGATTTCAATCTAAAAACAGCAAAGAAAATGAACTTATTTTTGGTCACAAAGGCTTGAATACCCTTGAATTGTCTTTGAAATAAATTGTAATGGTTGCTAATGGATGTTTTACATATTTATTAATATGTAGCTAAAGGGAAGCTTCAGGAATCGCTGAGGATCTTAAATAATTATAATTTGTGTTCAATTTGTGCTAGAAAAAAACAGACAACGTTGGGAATTATATTGCCGATGTTGCTAAGGTCTCTTTAGGCTTTAGAGTCTACAGTTTAGACTTTGTTCTGTTTTTAATTTTCTCTCTCTAAACTTTGCCTTGTACTGATTATTATATATATTTACATATATACTATTTAGAAATTTTAGATTTCCAAAAAAATAGACCGGAAAGGGTAAAGATTGAAAGTAACGAACAATTGTTAAAATTACAACAAAAGTAAAGAAAAAATTGGTACTTCATGCTGATATCGGCAATCGGTCGACTATATAGCCTTTACACATACATAGCAAATAGGCCAAATGCAAACGCACCAAATTTCCGATTGCAATATTCATTGGAGTGGCGCAAAAAGGCGCAATTGTGCACGCAATTGTAAATAAATAAATAAATACAAACAGTAGCGGCGGCATCAATTTGCGTGAATGAACGCTGCGAGTGGCAATTCCCGAGCGATTACTTTACATACAAACAGCACACACACATATGTACATTAACAGTCATATATATTATAAAATATCTGCAAGGGAAGCGGCATGATTTGTTCGCATTGAAGCTCTTCTGGTTTTCAGATAGGAAACAGCTGTTTGGGCGTAAACACAGCAGCAAGCATGTATGTATATTCCTGCGTATGTGTGTGACTGCGAATAGGAAGAGACGGAATAGTAGATAAGAAAACATGAACCGGCGAGGGAGAAAGAGAGAGAGAGAGAGAGAGAGGACGACTGCCGCAGAAAGGTGAAGGTAAATCAATATATTGCAACAAATTGTACGTATGGGCCTGGCCTAACTTTAACTATTCATAAACATCAATCAACCGAATTGATGGCCAATTTATTTGACTGCGAACGGAGGGGCAATAGGAGAGCGAAAACGAAGCGAAAAGCGAAAACCGGTGGGAGGGCTCTGATAATGGTGATTGTCATTAACATACATTCGTAAATATGTTTGTAGTCGGTCATTTGTACGGCTACTCTTCTTCTTTGTGCCTCGCATTCGCTCACTGCCAACTTACTCGCTTTTTGAGGTGTCACCTCCGCTGGTTTTCGGTTCCGTTATATTCACTTGCTCAATATGCTGCCGCTTTAAGTTTCATCAACCGGCGTTAGCCGAGTTTTTCCCACCGCTGGCTATTTTCGCCTTCTTTTCTATGCTTGCAAGCAATAACTCCCGAAAAGAGGTTTCGTTTTGGAACTTTTTTTTTGGAAGGGGAGCTGTTTCTCCTCCTACACACCTACACCACGCACACACTCATGCGAGACTAAGCTAACACATAAACACAGACAGAAAACAGTCAAAAAATCGGAATATACAAAACGTAAGCAGAGACGCCAAAATACTGATTAACTTGATTTTACTTAAGCTTATGTTTTTGCACTACCGCGTACTATTTACATATTGTTTAAACTAAATTAAAATGCTCGTTTTTGTGTGTGCAATAACGTCACACACGAATAACACGAAAAAACGGAATGCAACAAGCAGCGATAGAGGTGGCGAGACATCGATATAAATATGGAGTCATCGTCAGTTAGTATCGGTGACCGATAACATTGAAGTCCGACAACAACCTGTTGAGTGGTTGAAGTCCACGATAAGCTAGTTTTCAAGTTTATTTTTGAAAATATTTTTCATGCCTTTGTCCTTTACTTTCTTTCTTTTCTGTTTTTTTTTTACTTAAATAAAACAAAAAATATAGTAAAAATGTATTGTTTTGTTTAATTAAGATCAATTGACCCAAACTCGTCTAAAAACATCTTTGTTTTCATTTAAAATTTGAAAAAAAATCGAAGTCCATGTCAAGGTTCCTTCCGTGGTCCATGGCCACTTTGGAGTCATCGTCAAGGCCACCAGCCAGGGCCAGATCTGGATCATCCAAGGAACTACTGGGTGGCGCATTGTACATTCTTCGGTAGGAGGCTTCGATGTTCTCGTCCAGCATTCGCTCTACAATATCGCTCTGAGCTTGTCCCGGCTCGTTAGCGGCCATTTTGAGGAGGAGATCCGCTCTGCTTGGTTGCATCTGGAGCAGTTGGGGATCCGTGGTGGGCAGGGCGTTATTCCTATGATCTGTGCGCAGCGCCAGCTCTGCGCTATCAGCTCCCATTTTGCACAGAGCACACCTGCTGCGAATAATCCGCTTCTTAAGATTGTGCAAGGTTATGCGATCTTGGGCCAAGAGCATTCGTTCCTGGGCCAGTTGCGCCTCCTTCTCGCCGAGCTCATTAGCACGCTTCCCCATTACCTGCAGCTTTGCCTGGAGTAGCTGGTCCGCCTCGCGAGCTTTTTGCTCCGCCATGTGGGTGCGACTGGTGGCTATGCGATAGGCCCCGGTAGCCTGGCCAAGTTCGTCCTCCTTAAGGTTCAGAGCGTTCTCCTTGTCCAGCAGGATGCGCTTGCGCTGCTCCACATCGCGCTGCAGCTTGTGACAGCGATCCCGCTCCTCGTCCGCTCGCCGAATGGCGTCGCGGGCCACCGTTAGTTGGGCCTCCAGCTCGAGACGATCCTTGTCGAGATCGCCGTGCTCGTGCAGCTTCAGCTTCAGTTCTAGCTGCTGCCGATCCACAGCCAGTTGGGTGCGCTCCCGCTGAAGGTCGTGGTGCAGTCGCTCCGTCTGCTCCAGCTGCATGGACTTCAGCTCCTCGACCCGCTTCTCGTCCTGCTTCATCTGCTCGCGATGGAAGTCCTTTTCGCGCTCGAATGCCTTTCGCTCCGCCTCCAAGCTGGCCATGCGCTGGCGCAGTTGCCAGTTCTCCTCGGCAGAGTCTTTGGAAAGTCGACCCAATTGCAGCTCCAAAGTGCTCACCAGCTCCATGAGGCGACGCTTTTCCTCGTCGGCCGTCTCCTCGTCAAGTTTTATGCGCCGTTCCTGGTCGGCCAGACGGCGCTCGCGGGCCTCCAGCTGGCGTTCTTTCTCTTGAGTACCAGTCATTCCGTCTCTCAGCTCTTGGAGATTGCTGGAGGCTAGTCGCAGTGCCTCGAGGTAGTTGCCATGATCCTGGACAGCTGCAAGCTCCAGCATTTTGGCCTGTCGAATCCCTTCGATGTCCAGTTCGTGGGAGTGACGCAGCTTACGTACCTCGTCCTCGTGATCTTGCTTCAGATTGGAGATCTGCTCCAGGTAGTCCTCCTTCTGCTTCTCCAGTTTGCCGATGTAATACTGTTGCAGTTCGGTATTCTCTCTTTTAAGTCGCTCTTCCACGGCGCCCAAGTGATCCTCCAGGACCTTTAATTGTTTTCTGGAAAGGAGAATAGGTTTGTTTAATAGCTTTGCCATAATCCTCGCCACTTTTTTTTAGACTTACTTGTATGAGGTGTCAATCATTTCGATCTCCTGCTCGTAGTTCACCTTCATGTTGGCCACCAGCTCCTCCAGGCGCTGCTTCTCCAGCTGATTCCGCTTGACCTCTGTCTCCAGTTGGAGCCAGTGCTCCTGCTCCTTGCTGGCCTCCTTGGCGACAACCTTTCCCTCTGGCTCTCGTTTCTCGGCGTGTTCTGCGGCCACCTCCTGGACGTGGACGGGCTGCGACATCATTAGCTGGATGTGCATGTTTATGCGCTCCTGCTGGCCCTTTATATGCTCCTCCATTTGCTGTTGACGCTGCAACTGCTGCTGGATTAGGGTTTGGAACCTTTGATCCTGCTTCTCCTGGCGTCGCTGCATCTCCAGCAGCGTGCGCTCCTGGTTCTTCATCTGCGCCGCAATCACCAGCTGGGCCTCCTGTTGCTGCAAGGCATTGAACTTGTGATTGCTCTCCAGATTGAGATTGCTGAGCATCAATATGTTCTGGGTGGCTGCAGTCACGACGGATGATCCTGCAGGAGCAGCCAGGTCCGGTGCCAGCTCTAGTTCGATATCCTCGGTGTCGGGCAGTCGCAGGATGTCAGAGGTGGCAGGGACTTGAATAGAGGGCTGCTTCTTTGGGGTTTGAGGTTTGGAAGCAATCGGAAGCTGTTCCAGCTGTTCCACAACTGCCACGGCAGAGGCTGCAGCCGCCTCCAGACCTAGCCAGTCTGCGGTGGTTCCCCGCTTCCTGGAAACCGGCGTGGACATTCCCGAAACGGTGGCGTTTGTGTCCTTGCCAAAAAGACCCAGCGGATCTGCATTAATGGTGGCTGATTGGGCGGAGCTCCTTCGCCCCGTAGAGGTCTTGGGCCTCGCCTGCGAGTTCTCCGTGGTGGTGTCTGTGGACTGGCGGGACATCGAAGGCTTAGCGGTGGCAGGACGCTTACTGGGATCGCCAGAGCCCGTCAGGATTTCATCGAAGATATTCTTCTTGGGCTCCATGCTGCTGGACAGCAGGTCGTCGAAAATGCTCTTCTTTGCGCCTCCACTTTTCGGTCGCTTGGGATCGAAGCCTAAGTCGTCATCGTCCGCCGCATCGTCGTCCAACGAAATAGAAGGCTTCTGCTTGACAATTCTTGGCGTGCTGGTGGCGATGGGCTTACTCCGAGCCCCCTGTCCCTGCACATCCGCCTCCGTCTCCTCCTGAATGCCAAACAAATCCTCCAGCTTTCCTTTAGGCTTCGTTGACTTTGCCGGTTTCTTGTGCCCTACGCCCGCGGGAGAGTCGAAAAAGTTGTCATTGTCCAGGCTATTGTCGCTCAGTAGTTCTGCAAGGGGATCGTCGTTGAAGTTCATGATAAATCTAATGAATTCAAGACCAAAAACCTAAAAACTTTAAACTGCTGAAAAGAAAACGGTTGCCTAGCTACAAATATTGAATGTCAACAGTAGTCACGGTTACGATATACATTCAAATATCGATATATTTGGTGGTTGGATTGAAATATAAGCTTGTTTATATAGCAACTATACATATGCAAACAAATATTTCATTATATCTCGGCTAAACGGTTCATTTTTAACTTTGATAACCCTTAAAATAATGTTATAGGCTTAGTTTCGAATACTTGAACTCAATTTAATAAAGAAATTGCCATTATTACAGCGTATTGTTCAATATATTTTGTAAATTAGTTATCGTAATCCGCTTCCTCCAAATTCTGCATCGGTTCGGAATTATCCAACTTTTGCTGGTCACTTGATCTTTCAATGAACTTATTGTAAAGTCCTCGCCATTTGAGAATAATCAAATTTTTTCGCACCTCGTTTTCAAGAATCATTTTTTCCAGGCGATGCTCCTTGACAGTTTCCTCCAGCTGCAGAATCGGATCATTAACCGGCGACATCCTCATCACCCTTATTGCTAGATCATCTAATATACGTTGATTTTCTTGTTGACGTTTCTCCAATTCCTGAAGAATTTCATCCACACTGCGTTCATTTTCTGAAATATAGCGTTAACAACATCACGATATATCCGTAGCTAACCCTTAACTTACTTTCAGCAATCTCTTGGACATCGGATGGCGGATCCAAGCTTGTGTAGTTGTCGGCCATGTTGTACAAAATTACACAGGACAAATGTTGGACAGAATTCTTGCTAGTGTCAAGAGCAAATTTAAACAGGTTACTTGTATGAATACGGTATGATTTGTGTGGGGTTCCGGTGAGTAAAATTACTCCTAATTATATGGGAAAAATGGTCAAAAACCGCCTAAAGCGTGATTGCGTTATGATTGGACAGACCCAGAGGGACCAACGGTAACAAAACAAAATTTTTCTATCGTATAAAAACAATCGATGGTCCAAGAACCAAGCCATCGATGTAACCGATAGTGCCATCGATGTTTTGAAATCTCTAGTAAATGATTTTGTTTGTTATTCCGGAAAAATGAGCAACATATACATCCAAGAACCGCCAACGTCAGGCAAGGTGCTACTAAAGACCACCGTTGGCGACATAGACATCGAGCTGTGGGCGCGAGAGTGTCCAAAGGCGTGCCGGAATTTCGTCCAGCTGTGCCTGGAGGGATACTACAAAAACACCGAGTTCCACCGGCTGGTCAAGGGATTCATAGTCCAAGGAGGCGATCCTAATGGCGATGGCACCGGCGGCGAGTCCATCTACGGACATCCGTTCAAGGATGAGTTCCACTCGCGCCTGCGGTACACACGTCGCGGCCTGGTTGGTATGGCGAACTCCGGCAAGGATGACAACGCCTCGCAGTTCTTTTTCACATTCGCACCGACGCCGGAGCTGCAAAACAAGAACACACTGTTTGCCAAGGTCACGGGCGACACCATCTACAACATGCTCAAGCTGGAGGAAGGCATTGTGGACCACCAGGAACGGCCTATGCACGCCCATCGTATTGTATCCACTGAGGTTTTAAGCAATCCCTTCGATGACATCGTTCCACGTGTGCTGGCCAAGCCGTCGGCAAAGAGCAAAAAGAGCAAGAAGGAACGGCAAGGAGTCAAGTAAGTGTTACGCTTGATAACTATTAAATTAACTGTAACTAAAATAGTTAATAGAACAAAACAGGTTTGCGAAACATTCGGCTGTCCACTAATTAAGCGAAACTGTAACTAAATTCTACCTGAAATCAAAACAACATTGATTGCTTTTATTATAGCTTGCCTTTAATATATTTGCAGAAACTTTGGCCTGCTCTCCTTTGGCGAAGAAGCCGAGGATGACGAAGAGGAGACTAACGTTTATGTCAAGCAAAACTCGGGCAAAGCTAAGTCTCTGCACGACGTCACGAATGATCCCAAACTAAGCAAGGAACCCATTCAAGTGCCTAAAGCTGAACGGGCCGAAAGCGAGGAGCGTTTGTCTGACGATTGCCTTGAGGATAATGTCAAAGCTATACCTGAGAGTTCCAGCTCAGATCTCGTCAAAATGAAGCTTGCCAAGAGCTCAAAGAGCCGTCCCGAAAAGAAGGCAAAAAATGTAGAGACTAAGACTGATTCGGATAGCGAAGAGGATGTTCTAATGACGCGTGAGCAGGAGGAGAGTCGAAAAATCTCGGAGAAAAAGTAAGGATCATTGAATTCTTCGATCATATAACGTATGTATGTATATAATGTATCATTTTAGATCCAAGATACGCGAGGAAATTGCCTCGCTGAAGAAGGAGTATCAAAAGGATAAGCAAACGAAGGACAAACAACTATTGAATGGCCAGGAGAAAGACTCGAAACCATCCGAGATCAAGGGAGCTAATGAAAATCAGTACATCAGTGATTTTATAGAGTCAAAGGAGAAGTATACAGCCAAAACAAAAATCCAGCCAAAGGGACAGTCAAGGTAGACTTGCATTTAACTTCTATGACTACGGGCTTATCTAAAGATGTTTTTTCTTTTTAACAGAGAGGAATTCACATTGAGTTTACTCTCAAAATTTCGCAAGAAGCTTGACCATTTAAAGCCCAAGTCCAGCTCAGATGATGCCGCACCGGAACCGAAGGATCTGGACGACCGGGTGGTGGAACAGGAAATTATCGGCGACGACTGGCTATCGCACACCTTGAATTTCAACAGCTCGGCTCCCGTTTTGGCCAAGGATGCTAATAAGAAAGGAGACGATTGGTATGATGCCTACGATCCACGCAATCCGCTCAATAAACGTAAGCGAGGTGAAAATAGTTCCAGCAAATCAAAGTCCAGTAAGCGTGATTTGTAAACAAATATACTAACTATACAATTAGTTAAAAAATTATAAATTACTGAAAATATTGATTAAAAAAAACATTGAGTTTTCTTTCTTCGAAAAACACTTGGGATTAGAGAACCAAAGCTCACATTCCGATGTTGACAGCTTTTCTTAAAAGCTATAAAACTTAACAATATCGGTTTAAAATTAACAATTTACGCCCATCCAAATTTTGTTAAAGAATATATTCGAATTTCGCGCGAAGCAACGGTTGAGCATTGTCTCGGGTGGTCTTAAGACTATTCCTCTAGACTCAAAAGGGTGTCCGAGTCCGCTTCAAGTCTTTTTCAGGGTTTTTCCGGTGTTTTCTTGGGGATAACTACAGTGCCGGACATGCAGCAGAAGGTGGCGCATTCGATTTAGGGGTTGTAATAAGCTAAAAATGACAAGATGAGCAATAGCACCGTGTAAAACCGACAATAGCCTGGTTAGTTATTTTAGTGTGACCAGTAGCGGAATCCGCTCCTTTTTCTGGCAAATCTTAGTGAGTTTTGGCATTGTGAACGGAAAATCTGCTGGCCACACTGACTGTTTAAGCCAGCTGAGACAAAAAAAAAAGAAGCGAATTCAAGGTGAAGTAATTGGCTTTAAAATAACAGGTAATAATAGAAGATTGACAAATCGCTTCGCCCCATTGCTCCACACTGAAGTGCGGCTTCCAGCGAGACGTGAATCACGGCAAGAAAAGCGTCTTACACAGATGGTTGCGTCAGGAAGGAATTATTGATTTTATTCGTCATTTGTTTTCCGTCGCCACAGCTACTCAAACTTCTGGTAACAGCAGAGGCGGTGGGTGAGCAGCAGGGAGTGGAGCAGAGCGGCGGAGGCACCGAGGAGCGGCCTTAGTCACAAGAGCACAAAGCAAAATCAACAAAAAAAAGTCACGGATCTGCGGAAATGAGTGCGAAGAGCAGGAGACCCGGGACTGCCGGCAGCCAGACGCCGAACGAGTGCGTCCAGGTGGTGGTCAGATGTCGGCCCATGAGCAATCGAGAGCGAACCGAGGGCTCACCAGAGGTGGTCAATGTCTATCCGAACCGGGGCGTGGTGGAGCTGCAGAATGTGGTGGACGCCAACAAGGAGCAGCGCAAAGTCTTCACCTACGATGCGGCGTACGATGCGAGCGCCAATCAGACTACGCTCTACCACGAGGTGGTCTTTCCCCTGGTCAGCTCTGTGCTGGAGGGATTCAACGGCTGCATCTTCGCCTATGGACAAACGGGCACCGGCAAAACCTTCACTATGGAGGGAGTGCGCGGCAACGACGACCTGATGGGCATCATACCGCGCACCTTTGAGCAGATTTGGCTGCACATTAATCGCACCGAGAACTTCCAGTTCCTGGTGGATGTCTCGTACCTAGAGATCTACATGGAGGAGCTGCGGGATCTGTTAAAGCCCAACTCCAAGCACCTGGAGGTACGCGAACGGGGCTCGGGCGTTTACGTGCCCAATCTGCATGCCATCAACTGCAAGAGCGTCGAAGACATGATCCGGGTGATGCAGGTGGGCAACAAAAATCGCACCGTTGGCTTTACCAACATGAACGAGCACAGCTCCAGGTCCCATGCCATTTTCATGATCAAAATTGAGATGTGTGACACCGAGACGAACACCATCAAGGTGGGCAAGCTCAATCTCATTGATCTGGCGGGCAGCGAACGGCAGTCGAAGACGGGAGCCTCGGCGGAGCGCTTGAAGGAGGCCAGCAAGATCAATCTGGCTCTGTCCTCGCTGGGCAACGTGATCTCGGCTCTGGCCGAGAGTTCGCCCCATGTACCATACCGTGACTCCAAGCTAACGCGCCTGCTGCAAGACTCACTCGGCGGCAACTCCAAGACAATTATGATCGCCAATATTGGTCCCTCAAATTACAATTACAATGAGACGCTGACCACGTTGCGCTATGCCTCGCGGGCCAAGTCCATCCAAAATCAGCCGATCAAGAACGAGGATCCGCAGGATGCCAAGCTGAAGGAGTACCAGGCGGAGATAGAGCGTCTTAAGCGGCTGATTGCTCCGCAGCAACAGCAGCAAGTCCGGAGAAGTGAGCCCAAGAAGCGCACCAAGAAGCCCAAGAAGGAGAGCTTAGTCAAGGAAATGTCCGGTTCCCTGAAGGGTGCAGCTCCCATAGAACAGCCCGTGGAGGAAGAGAGCGATCTCGATGGCGCCGAATCCGAGTCCGACAAGGAGAACGAGGCCGAAGTGGCCAAGTCCAATGAGGAGCTGGAAAGGGAGCGGGTGGAGAACTCCAAGCTGGCTGCCAAGTTGGCCGAGCTGGAGGGCCAAATGGTGCACGGTGGAAAGAACCTGCTGGACACCTACAGCGAGCGCCAGATCGAGCTGGAAAAGAAGCTGGTGGAGATTGCGGAGCGCAAGAAGCGTGAGATCGAGATTCAGCAGCAACTGGAGCTGCAGGAGGAAACCACCCTGGAGATACGGGAGCGCAACGTCTCGCTCGAGCAGGAAGTGGAGTTGAAGAAGCGCAAGTTGTCCAAGTGCTACGCCAAATACCTGGCACTGCAGCAGGAGCTGAATGACTGCAAGTCGGACCACAATCAGGACCTTAGGGAACTGGAGATGGCCCAGAACGAGCTGGTCAAGGAGCTGAAGCGCCAGCTGCTGATTATTGACAACTTTGTGCCCATCGAGGTGAAGCAGCGTTTGTACACGCAGGCCAAGTACGACGAGGAGCAGGAGGAGTGGAAGTTCTCCTCGATGACCCTGCCCACGCCCCCCGGCGGTGACGGCAAGTTCAGCAGCAAGCGTCCGGTGTCGCATCCACAGCGCAGGAGGCCCATCTCAGAGCACGCCCTGCAGGAGGCCAAGTCCAATGCACCCAGCTCCCTTCGCTTTAAGAGCGAGAATATTGTCAACTACGAGCTGGAAATGCCCTGCCGTACCACCCAGGAGTATCGTACGCCCAAGGTGTCTGCCTCTCTGCAGGCGGTGCTGGCCCAGGCGATGCAGACGGGCGGCGATGATATCGACATTGTGGATTCACACACAAACTCGCTGCGCAGCCGCCTGGAGAACATAATCAATGCGAATGCAAAAGGAGCGGCGGCAGCAACAGGAGCAGGACCTGGGGCTGGCCCAGCTATCGGCAGTTCCATGCCCAATGTGCGGAACATCAAGTCGAGCCGCGGTCTGCCGAGTGCCGGTTCCAATCTTGACTCCAACCGACGTCCGCCCACGGGTCGTGTTGGGGCGGCGGTCAAGAAGCCAGCCTCGGCGTATCCCAAGGCACGCGGCCTGGTCAACAAATAATAGTCACAAACAACTCGAATCGAATTATAAACAGAATCTAACCAATCTCAAGCGAAAACACAGCACTAACCAAAGTATTCATAGTCATCGCAATGCGTACACCTCGACAGTACTCCCCTAGCCCAATCTACACACCACATTTCAAGCTTTGTAAAAGTTTCCTTTTCAAGACCCTGGCATTTTCACAACTCAACCATTAATTCCATTATCAATGCCTAGAGTCGACTTCCTTAATTGTTTATACGTTTTTTTATTATTTGTTACTCGAACCTAATTATTTGTTATTGATTTTAGGAGAGCCACAGAAATCGCTGTGGATTTGAAATCATTCGGAAAGGTTTCTAGAAGTCTGCAACGGAATATTTAGGTCCCAATTTCATTGTAAACTTGTCATGTCTTTGTTGTAAGGTATTATTATTTCGTAGCGCCAATTCTGGAACATAATTTTAATTGATTTCAAATCCAAGGAGCTATTTCCGTGGCACTCGTGTATGTTTTGTGCTCGGTTTAGTTCGTTACGCGTGCATTTAACGGCCTGGGCCAGTCCCTCTCTTATTGTGCAATTTAAGCTTAAGTTAAACGCAACTGCAACAGTCTCTATATATTTACATAGTAAATGATCCTTAGTTAAACTTATGAACCACAAATAAAGCAACACCATAAACACGAAACATGTTTGGTTTAATATTTATAGGGATTTATTTATTTATTGCCTGAGCGGTCTTATCAGCAAAGGCAAGAAACAGAGATAAGGGGAAGTGCAAAATTGTTTGTGTAAGGTCCCTGTGCTGTGACGACCTCATACAAGTCCCTAACCCTATCCCTAACTAGACGGGAATATATATAAGCTTCTTAAGAAAAATATCAGCTTTTACAAATTATATTCGGTTTGTTTAACTTGATTAATACAACTTTAAAATATATTTTTATCGTAATTACACATTATTCCCTTTACAAATGCAGTTTTTTCTTTTAAAAATTATATAAATGCAGGGTTTCATACCAGGGAATCCAGGGATATTTATCGTCCTACTGGATCACCTTCAGAGAGCGGCCCACTTCAATGAATGCAGCGATGGCCCGATCGATTTCCGCCTCAGTGTGAGCAGCCGAGATTTGGACACGAATGCGTGCCTTGCCCTGAGGCACCACCGGGTAACTGAACCCTATGACATAGATGCCACGGCCTGTAAGAAACATATATCAAGGCTCAATAAATGGTATAAAAATAAGAAAAAGTATTATGGCTTCACCTAGCATCTCATCGGCGAACTTCGAAGCCAGACGAGCATCGCCCAGCATCACAGGGCATATGGGATGGTTTTCACCGGCTATGGTGAATCCTGCCTTGGTCATGGCACTGCGGAAGCGCTGCGTGTTGCTCTGGACCCGCTGGGTGAGCTCACTGGACTTCAGCAGCATGTCCATGACCTTTAGGCCAACCGCCACAACCGCTGGCGGCAAGGTGTTAGAAAACAAGTAGGGCCTCGACTTTTGGCGCAGGAACGTGATAAGCTCGGCGGGACCAGTTGTATATCCACCGGAGGCGCCGCCCAAGGCTTTTCCAAGCGTCGAATTTATAATATCCACTTCGCCCATAACGTTGTCATACTCCTCAGTGCCGCGTCCCGTGGCCCCAAAGAATCCCGTGGCATGGCATTCATCGACAAACACCAAAGCATTATATTTCTTTGCCAAATCAACAATGCGGGCCAAGGGAGCGATGTTACCATCCATCGAGAAGACGCCATCGGTGGCTATGAGCTTAAGTCGGGCATCGCTGCCCTTCAGTTGCTGCTCCAAATCGGCCAAGTCTCGGTGCTTGTAGCGTTGCTTCTTGGCCTTGCACAACCGGATGCCATCTATGATCGAGGCATGGTTCAGTTCATCGGAGAAGACCGCATCCTCCGGCGTGAGAATAGCCTCGAATATCCCGGCATTGGCGTCAAAGCAGGAGGCATACAAGATAGTATCCTCGCGTCCATGGAACTTGGCTATCTTTTGCTCCAGCTCCTTGTGTATATCCTGAGTGCCGCAGATAAACCGCACCGAGCTGAGACCGGCGCCATACTGATCCAGCAGCTTCTGGCTATAGGCCACGATCTCTGGGTTATTCTATGGAAACAAGGGGACTTGAAGATGGGTAAAAATCATATTATAAGTGGATAACCTACCGCCAGGCCAAGATAGTTGTTGGCACAAAAGTTAAGGATCCTCTTATCGCTGCCCTGAACTGTTATCTGGGTGCTCTGGGAGGAGGTGATGATGCGCTCGGCCTTGAAAGTACCCGCTTCCTTAATCCGGGCCAGCTGTGTGCTCAATATATCCCGGAGTTGAGACTGGGCCGCAGCGCTATATTGACGTCCGCCAGCTGCCAATAAGTGTTGTTATAAACCTTTTAATAAGTAAACTAACTAGCTTCAACTTGTATTAGATATATTGAAGTGCCAAGAACATATTTTCCCATCGAAAATGAAATGATTTTTTAATTTTTCACATTTAGTACAAGCGTAAGAATGTATTTAGAGCTTCTAAAATCTACAGGGGCTACGCTATATGTATTTATGGCTTACCCGCTCGGAAGAGCAACATTTTTGAGAAAATTGACATAATGCCGCGAATATATAGAGGACCGACCGACCGACCGACTGACTGGCTAGCTGGCTGGTGTCCAGATGCGTTCGACGACTCGCTTGTGACTGAGCAACGTAGCCGAGCATGGAGAGCAAGTCGCCCTAGTTGGGGGCTCGCACTGCAAGCAGCTGATTTTTGTTTTTTTTTTTTCCTTTTATAAATAGTCTATATGCTTATATATACATATAGTACATATATCTAACAGGCGTGCAAACGGCTGGCTTTCATTATAACTAAATTGATTTAATTCGTTTTCACTCTCTCGTTGTCATGGCGTCGCCTTTACTGGGGATATAACCAAAAAATACACATGGGACAGATAGTAAGATACAAATGTATCTGTTTATCTGTCACACACTCATTATGCTGTTGTGCAAATTGCTCCCAAGGTCAATGTCATTGGGCTTTGATTTCACTTGAATTGAATCCTATTTTCACAAGATTACATGCAGATAAGGCTGAAATAAAATAGTACAAATATTTCTTAAATTATCAGCTGCAACTACATTACTGAATATGCATTTTGATTAATTTTAAAAGGAATTTAAAGACTATATGTACAAAGTTACAATATAAATTGCTAAGGCAAAAGTTATGAGCAAAATAATACCAACTAATTTCCTATTTTCCTTTTATAGTCTCAACCTTTTAAGAAAGAATTGCAGATATGTAAAATACAAATAAAAATATAAATACCTTTAAAGGTTTATTAGGTTCTACCGAGATTTGAACTCGGATCGCTGGATTCAAAGTCCAGAGTGCTAACCATTACACCATAGAACCTCCCGAAATTCCTAGTCAAACTTTATAAACAAAAAATACACTGTGCAGGCAACGAAACTCTTTGTTTTAATATTTAATAGCCTTTAGCTAGAAGATTGCGTTGTCGTTCTTATCAGTTTTGTTCGATTGGAATATATAGGCTTGGGCTTAGGAGGGGGTCAATAGATCTGACTCGATGGGTGACTAAATGAAAGCTAATTATAGTTGTAAAACCTAATAACTAATCTCTTCAAATGCATATATTTATGTCTAACCTTATTCTTATAAACATAAATTTAATTTAAATTAAAAAAACAAAAGCAAAGGCAATGCAAATTATACCGAAATCAATAAGAAAGAAATAGCCTGCCTCTCTTCTTTTTTTTATGGAAATTATGTTCACCAGTTGGTCACTATATCATTATCGGAGACGCCCACTTTTCGCTGGTATAAAATCGGAGATGCCTTGCTGCCTGGTTTCAGTTTCCGTGGATATCGCCTGTCATCGTGTAGCTCCAACCGTTTTCGTCCTTACCAAAGGAACTCTGTGCTGTGATAATCTCTCAGAAAATATAATACTTAAATCCCATATTTCTGTTGCAAATAAAAATGTGTAAATATGCATAAAATACTCCTTAAGTTACCAATTGTGTTGGTGTTGTGCTTGCAAATTTTCTCTGCCAAAGCAGACAAGGATATTGAACAGCGTGCCCAGCTAAGGAAAGAATCAAATGATAATCTACTCCTGGAGGCAGCCAGGGATCACAATGTGACGCTACGTCTGATGGGCGAGGCAGCCACCGTGATGGTCAACGATGTGGATATATTAACGTTGCTACGGCGGCGCCAAAGGATCTTGGCCGATCGCCAGGCAGCAGCTCGAATGGAACCCATCTCGGTGGACGTTGTCAAGGATCACTTTCGGAATGTGAAGCGCAAGTTCACAAATATAGAACGACGGGCGTCCAATGCGCGAAATTCGACGCGAAGAGGCGGACTCAATCAACGCCTACTTCGCCGGCAGTTGCAGCGCGTGGAGCGTGTTTCCGGGATCCTGCGTACCATCGCATCGAACCTGGCCAAGGACGAGTGTCAGTCGAGTCCGTGCAAGAACGGTGGCATCTGTCATGATGCCTACAATGGATTCCAGTGCGAGTGTACGGCGGCCTGGCAAGTGAGTGTGTGCAGCCGCGGGGGCGTCTTCTCAACGCAGATTGTGGGCGTATTTTCACATGGAGATATCTCTTAGGAGACTAGGAGGTTTTCCCAGCGAAAGCCTAAGTTTTATCACATCTAAGTTTATTTAAGGGATTGTCTTTAAGGTGTAAAGTTCCATATTTAACTTATCTAGTAATTTGCAGAGGTATTGTGAGGGTATTGCGAGAGTTACAAGCATTTTGTGCCGCTCATTTTAGGGTTCCACCTGTGAGGATGATGTGAATGAATGCATCACCCTGGCTGGCACGGATCTAGCCGGCTGCCTGAACAATGGCCAGTGCATAAACACGCCCGGCAGCTATCGGTAAGCGGAACAGGAGCCACTCATCACCGAGGGCAATCCTAATCGTTTATCCTATTTCAGTTGTGTCTGCCGTAATGGCTTCTCCGGTGCCCATTGCCGACTCCGGCAGAACTCCTGCTTTGGGAGTGGCTCCAAGGAATTGTGTGGGGAGCAGGGCACCTGCATACAGACGGGAAGCGCAGCCGGTTACGTGTGCGTTTGCGACCAGGGCTGGACGTGGGCGGATGCGAATATGACGTCGCCGAATGCCAGTCCCTGTACCCGGGATGTGGACGAGTGTGAGCCGAGTGTGAATCCCTGCCATGACCTGTGCATCAATCTGCCGGGTAGCTATCGTTGCGGTCCCTGTCCCAGTGGCTACACGGGCGACGGACGCTTCTGTCGCGATGTGGACGAGTGTGCCGGCGAGAATAACGGTGGCTGTAGCTTGCAGCCACGGGTGGCCTGCATCAATACGGAGGGTTCCCATCGCTGTGGCCGCTGTCCGACGGGTTGGCGGGGCGACGGACGCAGCTGCTCGTCCACTGATTCGAACTCCTGCGACCAGGAGGGGATTTGCCATCCGTTGGCCAAGTGCGAGCTAATTTCCGGCACAGTCGTGTGCACCTGTCCGTTGGGCAGCTTTGGTCATGGTTACGGGTCCGATGGATGTACCAAGGACCCGAGCCGCGAACCCTGCGACCAGCATCCGTGCCAGAACAATGGGACGTGCGTGGAGACCGGAAGGGGAACCACCTGCATCTGCCAGCCCGGCTACACGGGCGCTCTGTGCAACTCATCGGATGTGTGTCACCCGAGTCCATGCCTCAACGGCGGCACCTGCCGCCTGCTGCCGGATAATAGGTACCAGTGTCATTGTCCAGCCGGCTACACTGGCACCCGTTGCTCCCATGCGCGTTTCTTCTGTGGATCCACAATCTTAGGTCCATCGGGGCAACTGCACTACCCGCCCAACACCGAAGCCGAAGCCGAGTACCAGGCGGACGAGCGCTGCCCCTTCATTATACGCACGGATCGGGGACATGTTCTCAACCTTACCTTTACCCAGTTCGACCTGCAGGACAGCAAGGACTGTTCCGCGGATTTCCTGCAGCTTCACGACGGCCATTCTCTAGCCTATCGGACGATCGGACGGTTCTGTGGATCGCGGCTGCCGCTGGGCAACGGAAGCGTGATCACCACCCAGGAGATGGCATTCTTTTGGTTTCGTTCCGACAACGAGACGCAGGGAAAGGGCTTTAATGTCGTCTGGAACTCTCTGCCATTCTCCTGCGGCGAAATCATAGACAATATGAAACTGGGTCAGGTTGGAATACTACGATCTCCAGGCTATCCTGGCATGGCCCCAACCGGAAGCGACTGTCGTTGGCAGCTGACGTCGCAATTTGGCACCCGTTTGCTGCTCCGCTTCTATGACATAACGCTTGGCAGCAGTGATGTCGAGGCGGTGAACTGCACCGCGGATTCCGTGACCGTCTACGATTCGGATCGCCAGCTACTCCGGGCCTGCAAGTCCGTCAGGCCGGAACCGTTGTATAGCTCCGTGAATAGCGTACGCCTGGAACTCCATACGGATTCGTTGCGACGAGATAGCTCCTTTCAGGTGCACTACGAGGTCTTGCCGGGCCAGCCAGGCTGCGGTGGTGTCTTTACGGAGTCACACGGCCATATTAGTGGCCATATGAACGCCGAGGTCTGCCTCTACCTAATCGAGCAGCCACCATTTACCCAGGTGAAGATAGTGATGGATCAGGTCAACCTATTGCAGTCGGAGAATTGCCAGCTACAAAAAATCGAGATCTTTGATGGAAATTCCACGGAATCGCCACTAATGCAACGCTTCTGCGGCCAACCGGAGGCCAGTGAGCTACAGCCGCTGATCTCAGTCAAAAATAAGGTCCTGGTACGCTATGAATATGCACTGAGTGGTTTGTCATTGAAGAAGACTTTCGAGTTGAGCTATACTAGAGGTAGGATAAAACGAGCTAGAGTAGTAGTAATTTTTAAAACCACTTAAAAGTTGTCTAAGATTATGTAATGATATTTAAGAGATATGTAAAATGCTATAGCATCATTTTGGACAACTTTTAAAGGGTTTTAAAAGCCCTGTTATTTCTGTAGATCTTCCAAGTGTCTGAATTTATATTAAATAACCAAATTTGAACTTATTTGCAGTCTGCTCAGGTACATATGAGGGTCCCGCTGGCTACATAACCACCCCCAACTATCCAAATTCCTATCTTGGGGACATGACCTGCACCTACAATATTACCATTAATGGGGGCGTTATTCAGATTAACATAACAGATCTTTCCTTAGGCACTGATGATAGGGAAACGAGCTACTTGGACGTAAGTGATATAGTTGATCGTCCGAAGGTATTTATTACAATAAGTTGTAAACTTGCAGGTGTATTTGGGACGCGATGAGAAGCGGCATATTGTAAAGTCCACTAACAACCTTGTGCTGATATCCCATTACAATCGGGCCAGCCTGGTCTTCCACGGATCGAGCAGCGGCCGTGGAATGCGTTTGGAGTACAAATTTGTGCGTAGCAGCTGTGGTGGATTTCTAAATCAGCCAGGACGACGTTATTTAAAATCTATGAACCGTGGGTTCTGCCAGTGGTTCATTGATACTCCCGGAAGGAAGCGAATAACCTCGTATTTGACTCGGAATATTAATACCCAGATATATGACAACAGCACCAGTCCAGCGACCTTACTAAATAGGTGACTAACCAACATTTATATCAGATATAATAAGGAATCCTACAGAAATCACCAATTAACACTGAATCTTGTATCTCGCTGATTTCGTTGCATGCTTTTAAATAGTTTTTTAATGGATTTGAAACGTCTAGTGATTTCTGTACTTTCCCCCATAAAATTTATTTTTGCAATACCATTACAGTTATTTAGGGGAATATACTGGCGACTTCGATGCAGATCTGTTGACTATTAGCATGACAGGAGAAACAACCGTTGGATTGTTTATGCTACGGTTTGACATTATTCCGACAGGTACAAAAATATATCTTAATCCTGTTTTGAAACACAGAAATATCTATGGATTTGAAATCTAATAAAAAGGTCGATGTATGCCTTTGAATCCCACAGAGTTTATATAGTAAATGTATGACATTTTGAAAGATACTTTTAGGCACAATTTCAATTATTTTCAAATCGATAGCGATTTCTGTGGCACCCCTGTTGTTTTATCTGTTTGTATTTACCTATTTTCGTAGAGTGTGGAGGCACCTTTACCAACCTCTTTGGTTATATAAAATCCCCGAATTGGCCAAAGGCATATGGTTCGTCACAGAACTGTGAGTGGATCATTCGAGCACCGCTTGGCCATCGTTTGGAATTGGTGGTTCAGAATTTTACGCTAGAGGGAGGATACACCAAAGATGGCGACTGTCCATCCGACTGGCTGGAGATAAGGTGAGCACCAGAGCTCCAGGATTACGCCTAATTCATATCACTTATTTTTTTGGCTGCGCAGGAATGGGGACTCGAGATTATCGCCCTTGATTGGACGGTATTGCCATAACCGGATTCCACCCCGCCTTCCCTCGTTTGGCAATGTTATGCACCTGCAGTTCCACTCGGACTTTAACATGGAGTACCCGGGATTCCTCCTGAGCTGGCAGCAGATCGGTGCCGGTTGTGGCGGCAAGCTTACCTCACAAAACGGAGCCATCCATTCACCACATTTGATCGAGGGAAACCGTGGTGTTCTCGCCTGCGACTGGCAGATTGTTGTGGCCGAGGGATCGCGGGTGAGACTGCAACTTACGAGCAATGACGAGCGCCTCTGCCTGGGTCAGCTCAGCATATTCGATGGTTCCAGCACGGCCAGTAGTCCGCTGTTGCTGCGCTGCAACGGTACAAGCGCACTGCCGCTACTATCCACCGGTAATCGCGTCCTCGTCCGCTACGATGTGAGCAGTGCCTATCCCGACGGCACCGATTTCGTACTTAACTACCAAACGAAATGCAATGTCCGCATCGACAAGTGGCAGGGAGCCATTGAATCGCCCAACTTCCCGGAGAACTATCCGCCGTGGACCAACTGCGAATGGGATATACGTGCCGGCGGCACAAATCGCATAAGGCTCGTGTTCTCACACTTATCCGTGGAGCGTTCTGACAACAACTGCTTACAAGACTTTGTGGCACTAAAGGATATGCAGGACGAGCAGGTGCTTAGCGCGAAATATATTTGCACAAGCGACGGCATTGCCCCCATCACCAGTATTGGCAATAGGTTGCTGCTTAACTTCAAGAGCGATTCGTCGGAGCAGTATCGAGGCTTTCGGGCCGAGTTTCAGCGCCTAGGATGTGGAGAGCATTTATATGCGGCCGGAGGTCGCTTTGAATCTCCGAAAGCCCCGTTTAGCGTGGATATGGACTGCGAATGGGCCATAACCGTGCCTGTGGGCATGCAAATCCGTATCTTAATCCACGAGCTCTACTTTGAGGCGCCCCAGGGGAAGTGTGGACCCACGGATGTGCTTATCGTGTCGGCCCCCAGTAGCTTCAACTCCTCGGTGGAGCTGTACCGCGGCTGTCGTGAGGAGACACAAACGCAAACCTTCATTTCGCCGGGCAATGAGCTGAGAGTGCGTTTTGTCGGCAGCTCGGTGCGGGCAAGGAAGTTCTTTAGAGCCTCCTATGTCCAGAGGAGAGCCAACTGTGGTGGCTATGTGACCGGCAGCAGCGGTGTTCTTACATCCCCGGGATTCCACGATGTCCCAGACAGCAGCAACATCGCCAACTTCTCCACAAACGTTGAGTGCGATTGGACTGTAGAGGTAGTTATAATCGAATCTATTCTTGTTTTGGTGCTAAAATGCTAACTCCCTGTGGCCTTAGGTATCCCAAAGCTATGGCATTCGGCTACGGTTCGATCAGGTCAACCTGACGGACTCGCTCAACTGTTCGGTCAGCTTTCTTGAGCTTACCAAAGTGGAGGCCGGCGGCACAGAGCAATTTCTGGAGAGGGCCTGCGGGGACAGTACGCCGATGATCCGAATAGTGCACGGCCAGATGATGAATGTGCGGTTTAGGGCCCAAGCCGGCTCCTGGGGACGATTTGCCATGCACTACGAGCGCCAATGCGGAGGACCGGTTACTGCCGGCGAGGGTTATCTGCGATCTCGACTGGACGAGGAGTGTAGCTGGCTGGTAAGCGTGCCGCCGGGCAGCAAGCTAAGCCTGCGGATCAACAACCTGGTGTGCCCGAAGGATGCGTCAGGATCTCCGAATTCCACGAATGGTGTCCGGATACTCAATGATGATGATAACGTGCTGCTTGCCAAGCTGTGCCCTGATCACCAGGCCAACATCCTAGTGTCCGCCAGCAATGTGCGAATCGTGACCAAAGGAGTTATACTGGAGGCGCAATATGGCAATCTGGAGAACACTTGTGGCGGCAACATCACCTCTGCCCGTGGCAGCTTAGGTTCACCCAACTATCCGAACAGCTATCCGGCCAATGTGGAGTGCGTGTGGCGTTTGGACACTCGACCGGGCAATGCCTTGGAGGTTACCTTCGAGGCAGTCGACCTTGTCCACTCAGAGCACTGCAACGAAGACTATTTGGAGCTACGCTCCGGCGTTCTGGGCCCACTATTGGGCTTATATTGCAGCAAAGATGTGCCGGATAGCCCATTGGTTGTAACCTCGCCGCTGTGGATCAAGTTCCGTAGCAAGCCGGGCAACACAGCTGGAGGCTTTAAGATGCGATGGAACTACGGTAGGGGAGAATCCCACTAATCGATCTTTATTAATTTATTCTCTATCATTTCCAGTGCACGACATTGAAATAACAATGAAGACGAATGGAACCATTGAATCGCCGCCCATTGTTGGTGGCGATGATCAGTCCTTCACCTGGCGGATATTCACTGAGCGCGGTAAGGTTGTGGTACTCCAATTTGAAGAATACATCTCCGGGCTGGCTGTGAGTAGAACAAATTAAATACTTTACACTCTTGCTATTTCAATAAATTCTTTACAGCTCTTCAATGGTTACGATGACACCGCATTGGCTGTCCCAATCGAAGGCAGTCCATGGAGCTTCACTTCCAGCAGTAATGTGATTTTCCTGAAGACTCTGAATTCGGAACTCAGCCGTTTCCGTTTGACGTGGCAAGCCCTGGGCAGCAATCTTGTAAATGGCAGCGAAAGCTTGACCACAAGTGAGTGCACAAAGCTGTATACCTTGGCCTCGGGGTCGCGTGAAGTGATTAAAACGATGGGCTATCCGAACGGCTATCCACCCAATCTGAACTGCGAATGGACCTTCAAGCCGTTGGATCCTTCGGAGCATATTTCCACCAATGGGCTAATCGTAGATCTGGAGAACTTTCCCGATTGCGCCGCCGATTATGTGAAAATAAGAAGTTCCCCCGACCTTACACACTGGACTGACGAGCTGCGGGTTTGTCAGATGAAAGATAGACATCCTCCAATCCATGGTACTCCAAATCTTAGGATTGAATTCCGGAGCGATGTCTCCCTTAACGGCACTGGCTTTCAAGCGAACGTCCGCACAGAATGTGGCTCAAATATGACGGATCCCGTTGGCATTATTCCGAAGCATAATAGCTTAATCAATTGCGTTTGGCACATCGAGGTGCGGCCGGGCCGGAAGATAGACATAAGCATTCAGTATTTTCCTCAAGCTGGTATCGTAGGGACATGCCCGAATTACGGACTTATCTACGACGGTTTTGACGATCATGCGCCCTTGCTGGACCATGGAAAGTTCTGTAACCAGCCGGGATTCCTGAAGACATCATTCCGGACGAGTAGTTCGCATGCCTACATCAAATACGTTGTCCCCAGTGGTTCGCAGAAAAAGGACCAATGGACCCTGACGTACCGCGAGTTCAGTGATTGTGATGGAGAGATTCAGCTGACCCAGCAGGCTTCATCCGTTGTAATCACTTCACCGGGATATCCGCATCTGCCGCATCCTTATGCGGAGTGCTCGTGGTTAGTGTTGGCACCGCCGGGCGAAATTATTGCCGCCAATTTCGAGGAGCCCTTTGATCTAAGTTGGCGGCACTGCGACAAGGAGAACGTGGAAATCTACGATGGATCCACAACAATGTCTAAGCTCTTGAAACGCACCTGCCGCAAGCCTGAGGAGACATTACGGGGTTCGGGCAATCTACTCTTGGTCCGCTACACGTCGCAGCTCAGTGAACCCCACGGAGGCTTCCGGCTAAATGTGTCCCTCAGCACATGTGGTGGCCAGTTTAGTGACAGCTCGGATTCAATCAGTTCCGAGCACTATCCGACTCTGGGTGCCTATCCCAAGCCGTCGCAGTGCGTGTACAGAATCCGGTTGCCCAAGAGCACATACATTCAGTTGAACATCACCGATCTACACCTACCGTTTTATCCGAATGGCACATCCTCCAAAAGCACCAGCGATCGTCTCGAGATCCTTGATATGGCGAACGCCGGACGCGAGCTAATGATCCTGGACGGTAGTACAGTAACGCCCATGATGGTCAGCCTCTACACCAATGATGCGGCTATCCGCTTCGTGGCGATACAAAATGTGAACAACTACCGGGGCTTCAAGATGCAGTACAAGCGATCGCTGGGGACATGCTCGCGGGATGTGAACGGTGTTGCAGGAGACATTGAGATTGCGCCCATGGCAGCGTCCACCTGGCTCAGATTCTGTCGCTGGAGCATCAACGTTCCCAGGAATCAGCGTGTGAAGCTGCAGCTGCTCAATTTGGCGGACTTGCGCCTTGTCAACAGTAACGACACAGCCAGGTGAGTGATAAGTCCTATCTTATTATATTCCTTTTGTGATCTAAAGATTTTACCCATAAAATACGTTTATATTTGAATAATTTAGCAGATTTCTTAGAGAACGCAGCCGTTTGACGAACGTACCACACTTTTCGTTCTACAACGATGCCAATTCCCTCTCCAAGATCACCGAATTTCGGATAGACGGGTACAATGGCAGCGGCATAGTCGAGTCCACGGACAACTTTATGCTCGTTACGATAATAACCAACCAGTTGGATTTGAGCGGCACCGCCTTGAAGGCCCATTACAGTTCCAGTGATCCCAGCCTCTGTCCTCCGAATATCGGAGACCAAGTCTCAGGGTCATTGACTATCCAAGTTCTTGCCCAGCTGGCCAACTACTTTTGCAGCGTCCAGTTCGTCAGTTCTCCGGGCACTACACTCACCTTTAAGGTGGAGGAGTACGTATTCAAAACAATAGGCGGTCCAGCAGTTGTGTTCCGAGATGACGTCCAGCGTAGTCCGATCCGAGCTTTGAATGCCAATGTCACCAATTACTATGTATCTATGGCTACCACGGCTGGCCGTGTGACACTCCTGAAGAGTCGCTCAGTTCAACTGCAGCGCTTCCGGGCCACATATCGACGACACAATTGCGGCGGAAGCCTGGAGGTATCTGAGGGACTTGTGATCCAGTCACCCGATCTACTGGACGTCATCGATGATGATTACGGGGAACTGGAGTGCATGTGGACGCTGAAAAATAGCTACGGCTATGTGATCGATGGGAATGTTACCCTTACCGACACCTGTCAACGCGAGTATATTGTGATATTTAGCGGAATGAGGGAGGTGGGTCGCATTTGTCGTGGCATGACAATGAATGGCACGCTGCTGGAGCTATATTCGGCCAAGATCATCTACCATGCAGATCGCCGAGTTCTCCGGCAAAGGAGCGTCTTTACCTTGCAGGCGCGAAAATCCATAAACAGCGGCAATGTGATTCGCCTTGACTACCGACCATCGCCAGCGGTCACGATTCGTAGCACAGATTACGTAAACAACATGGAGCGCATCTGGGAGTTTGCCACCAGAGAGGGGCTGTCCCAAAGGATGCAGTTCCAGGACCGATTCTTCATCGAGACATCGCCCAACTGCTCGAACGATCGGCTGACTGTGGAGCGCTACGACCGGGAAGCAGGAACCTTCGTTCAGATGTCCAGCATTTGTGGCCGGCAGGTGCCAGCCGATATACTCATACCATCCAGCAGGATGCGTGTCATATTCCGTACGAATTTCAATGTAACCGGCGATGGCTTCAGCTTCATCGTCTACCCCAGCTGCGATGCCACACTGCAGGCAAGCGTCAACCTGCAGACGATCGGTAGTCCCGCCTGGACGGCTGCACGCGGCCAAAAGTTAAACTGCAGCTACGTGTTCCTTTCGAGCGGCGACCAACAAATTGCGGTGAGTGTGAAGACCACTGGGCGTCCTTGGACCGAGATTATCTGCACCAAGTCCTACTTCGAGGCTTACCGCGGCGACGATGGGGATCAGGAGGAGAGTATGGGCAGGTTATGTCCAGAATTCGAGGTGAATGGCCATGGAAGAGTGCATCTTCAGTTTATCTCAACGGCATCGCGATGGTTCGAGCTGCGTTACCAGCTAATAGGATGCGGAGGCAACCACAGTGAGCCCTTCTCCCTGCGTCCCCCGCTAGAAGATGGAAATTCCGGACAATATGGGCACAATTTAAGGTGCAAGTGGCAGGTTACGGCGCCGCCGCAGCACGCCATTGTGCTGGAGTTCAAGTATTTCGTTTTGGAGAAAAGCCAGACGTGCAGCTTTGACAGTTTGACCATTTACCGCGGTTCAAGCGCCATCCGGGAGCAGATGCAGCGGCAGCTATGCGGCAATCAGACTGATCCGCCCACTATAATGGTGGACAGCAACGAGGCACTGATTGTCCTCACCACGGACAGTTCCAACAGCCACAGAGGCTTCCTGGCCAGCGTCCGTTTTACGCCGAACTGCAACGAGCAAGTGGCCTTGGACCAGTCCGTGCCACGGATGAATCTGATGCGCTCGTTTAGGATAAATGCCAGCGAAACGTTGCTTTGCCAATTCCGAGCCAGTGTTCCGCTAAGCCAACGGCTGTCCGTGGAGCTACGCAAACTGCAACTAAACGATAATGAATCCTACATAGAGATACGCGACAGCAAAGCCGTCGAAAGCCAAAGCCTGGGCAGGTACAATAGATTGAGCTCGAATCGGACCAAGGTCTTCAGCTCCTACTCGGACATGCTCATCCAGCTTAGCGCCACAGCGAAATTGCCCAGAAATCTCAGCTTCGAGCTGATCCTACAAATGGAATCCACGCTCTGCGGTCAGACGGAGTACGATTTGCGCTTCAATGAGGTGAGAATAGCTGCCGAGTTAGCCAAGTAATTTATCCTTAACATTCCTCGATTTCGTTCGCCCACAGAGTGTCTCGCTGGGAATGAAGTACGACAATACTACAGGGAGCTACGAGGGTGGTGTGCAATGCACGTGGACCTTTAGGGCAGATGGAGATGTTGAAATCGAATTGAAGTATCTCAGTCTCCCCGAAGTATCTCAACGGACGGGAAAGTGCGAGGACTACTTACGCCTGTCCAGGTTTTATGTGAGCTCTTCTGCCTTCTTCCTATTTTCCATTGCTACATTTTATATTTTATAGACATTCATGTCGACCAACTCACAAGATTTTTGCGGTCACTACAATCAAAGCGTTAAAATGATTAGGGGAATCTCTAGAAATAACAAATTGGAACTTACCTTACGCAGCTCGGCGTTCAACGAGCTTACAGGGTTTGAAATGGTGTTCCGCCGATGGCCAAGTAAGTATTCCTTAGCCTTCTTATTTTATTAAATGGAAGGACATATGTTTGGTTGAACTTTTTAAGCTTGCAATCGGAACTACACGGAGCTGAGCCAGCTCATTGAGACCGACTCCTTGCCGAACTGCACGGAGTATATTCGAGTGCCAGAGGATTACAGTATAACCTTATATGTCCTGTCTGTGCTGTTCGAGAGCAATGATGGGAATTACTTCAACGTAAGTTAGCCGCAGCTATTATTAAATAAAATAAATATTAATAGTAAATGTATCTCCTTAGGTGACGGACCTGAAGACCAACAAGACTATTTTAACCACGAGGAGCACTCAATGGGAAACCGTAGGCAGGACTACGACCTCGAACGAACTGCGTCTCGACAGTGTGGGTGTCGGTTCCCTCAAATTCTTCTACTTCTCCACCAGCAACAAGTTCCCCAGCGGCTGCGGTGGCCAATTGGCTGTGGACCAGTCAATGGGGAGCCATTTGGGGAATCCCTCCTACGAAGGACGCAATAGTTCGCTATGCTCCTGGTCTGTGTCCGTGCCACCTGGCGGTAGCCTGCGTTTTAGCTTCTCAGGTGAGAAAGCAGCTACATAATTGTTCTTACATTCTTTAGAAATGATTTATTTATTATATTTTATGTTTTTATTATTATTATTTCAGAATTCAACATGGGTTCCGAGAACAACTGTAATCTGGACAATATACGCTTCTATACTTCCAATGCTCTTGAGGTTAAACGTGTTAAAACCCTATGTGGATCCACAATGCCAGATCCCTTCAACATAGCGCATAATAACGTGATTATTATTGCAAAGAAGTCCCCAAATTTCGACGGCTTGGGTTTCCAAATGGATATTAATCTTGTCGAAGCTTGATCATTTTATTGTATTAAAAAAAGGTATTTTATAAGCAAGTGAAAAATAAAAAATGAATGGTTTAAATTTTGGAAATAAATGCGACAGGCACCGCAGCAACGGTTATGTTCGGCCATTTCTCTCTCCATTTTCGCTCTCTTCATTCTCCACACTGAATTTTAAGCTCGCGCTCTCTTTGAACGTTCAGTTCAGATCATCCTACAACTTACATACATATACATATGTACATACATACAAGGTAGTCTCTTCTGGTACCTCTACAATCATAGCAATGAGTGTGAGTGAGAGGGTAAATGTCTAGTAGGTGCGAGCGAGAGGATAAAACTGTGTTCGGATTAACCTTTAGATGGTGCCTTGGGTTCTAAGTTGCCTTTTATAATAAAACGAGCTGACATTGTTTTTATAATACAATTTTTAATAATTTTAAAATTGAAATAATGCGATGGCTTTGTTTTTGGATAGACATTCTTTTGTTTAAATTCTTAATTCTAAAATATATTCTATGTTTGTTTGCATACGGGCTAACGTCAAGAAAAATTCGTCCGCAGCCGTTTTAATGATAAAACATAAAATATTATGTGTTTTATTATAAATTTAAATATTTCAGCATACTCTTTATATTATTTTAGAAATACAATTCAGTTATAACAGTAAAATGCTTTGCATATACATATGTACATTCATATGTATGTATTTTTTGGAATGCAAAAAAAAAACAATTTTCTGAGATAGTACTCTGCTCCTATCCTAGAATATTGTTTTTTGCAGTCGGTTTCACTTGAAACATTAAATATATTATGTGGTTCAGAAAGCTTAAAATCAAATCATCTGTGGTTGTTGTCTTGCGAGCGGATGGTACCTGCATACGAGACCGATGATTGCTTTTCAGGGGATCGGGAAGAAAAAAAAACAGCATATTTATATATGTTTTCCCTTTGTTTTGCTAACATATCCTTCAAAGCACATGTTATGAACGTTATGTTTATTAATTGGAAGATTATTTTTTATTATATGATCTGTAGTGTACAAAAAATAATAATAATAATTTAAATAATTAAGCGCCGAATCGATTGGTGTTATCGACAATGGAATCGATGGTTTGCCACCACTAGTATTAACGAACATGGAAGAGGAATTGGAATTAATAAACAAAAATCTAAACACTGCTTTGGCCAAGTTGAAAAATAGCCAGGGACAAGCGGCCAGCGCGGACTTGCAGAGTCGCAGGGAGAAAATCGCCAGACTGATCCGCCTGCACCTGCATCATGTGCAGACCACCGTGGTTACATCGCGTCGTAAGGCACAGCAGAGGACGAGGCGACGATTCAAGATGATGCGTTCCTTCTTCATGCAACAGATGATGGAGATGCACTCCCACTACCAGGAGATGTTCGCCATGTTGCGGCTAAAGCAAGCCGAGTCCGATGATGAGGAGTCCGTGGCCAGCGGGACGGAGGAGGTGGCCCTACCGACAGACTTTCCGGTATTCGACTCCCGTTTCTACGAGGACGTGATTCCTGAGCTGAGCGAGGAGGAATTCCTGAGCACCCTCCATGTGACACGCGGCACCTTTGAGACGCTATGCAAGCAGCTGGCCCCAACTCTCAGGATGGCCGAGGAACTGTCTCGCAAATCCCCAACCATTTCGACCGAAAAGTGCGTAGCTCTGGCCCTTTACTTCCTGGCCAGCGGAGAGCGGCTTTCCCTGATCGCCGAGCGTTTCGCCGTGCCTCGGCCGCGAACCATTAAGTGCCTGAAGGTCTTTTGCAACGCCGTCATGTCGACTTTGGGACGTGCACTGCGCCAACTGCCTCAGCATCCAATCGACTGCAGCGGAGTGGCGAAGGGATTCCAGCGTGAAAGCAACATGCCGCCCGCCCTTATCGGCGTCCTGGGCGTCTGCTCTATTCCCATACGCGCTAATGGTGGTGACGTTAAGCACTCAACCGCCGGCTCGGTGCTGCGCATGGAGTATCTTCTGGACGACCGAATGCTCTTCCGGGAGCTGCAATTGGGATGCGGCATTCGGGCAACGCTGGTGCCCATGTTTTCCCATTCACCTAATAACCTTTCGGTCCTGCCCGAATTCCGCATCAACGGTCGGCCAGTACCGGCCTTTGTGTTGGCTCCCGTTTATCAAAATTACCCACTGCGTCCATGGCTGCTGCAGAGATACTCAGATCCGATTGCCCCGCACGAGCACGACTTCAACGAGGTGGCCGAGCACCTGCAGGAGCTAAGTGACTGCGCCCTGCATCGCCTCATGTCGCGATGGAGTTTCCTTAGCCAGCCGCTGGACATTAGCTTCCACACAGCATCCTGCATCATCACTGCGGCCGCAGTGCTGCACAATCTGCTGGAGGAACTGAGCGAGCCGCACCTACTGGAGTGGGGCAACGCAGTGGATGTGTCCAAGTTCCGGGCGGAGCCACTGGCCGACATCTTGCGCGAAGACAACGATGCTAATGCAGCGCTGGAAGTGCGCGACTTCCTAGCTAGAACCATAAGCTCCACTGAAATCTAACTCTACTTTCCTCTTTAAGAATAATTAAAAGAACAGTTTTTTAGTTACATTATAAAAATGTATTTTCTCCTTTATTTGTAAGATGTTAAAAAAAGAGGGGCATCTAGTACAGACGCTGGGGCGGGCCCATGGAGGACTTGACGTGCAGGGAGCGCACGTTCTGCCAGTTCTTCTTCAGCAGCGACACCAGGAAGTTGATCGACAGGTTGACGTTCTGAGCCAGCTCGTCGGACTTCATGCCCACGTGGCCAACGGCGACGGACAGGCACAGCACCTTCTTCATCTGGAACTTAATGGTGGACTTGACCTCCTCGATCTTGCCGATCATGGACTCCTGATGCGACAACAGGGCAGGGAACTTGCCGGCCTTGTTCAATCCAGGGCCAAGCAGACGAGGAATCTGCTTGATGAGCGACTCGGAGGCCAGGAAGGCATCGTAAGATTTGGCCAGTTTCTTCACCAGCTTCTTGTTCTTGTTCAGCTTCTTCAGGGCCTCGGCATCCATGAAGTCGACGTTATTGGCCTTGGCCTCGTCGCAATGCTGTTGATCCCCAAGGATGCACACCTTCATCTTAGGACGGGGGATGTGCTTCAACCTGGGGATTACAAGAAATGGCATCTGGTTAGTCAAGAATAAGTGAACTGATTGGATGGGTAGGGGCGGGGAAAACTTACAAAGCCCACGGGGGAGCACGTTTTCGTAATTATTTAAAAGGGGGGACGGTGTCCATTGCTGGAGACCTACTCAAATTTTAAAGACCCTGAGTGCAGGTCCGCCGAGCAGTGCCGTTTGGCAGCCACAAACTCGACTACCTGATGCCGTGGTAAACCCTGCCCCCGAAGGAGCTGATCAACACACGTGCGCAGGTGATTTAGTCAACATACTTGACGGTGCCTGAGAAACGCTTGTCCTTCTGGGGGTCGTAGTTCTTCAAGCCAATCTGCAGCTCCACTGTCTCGAGGAAGCCACGCTTCTTCTTGGCGGAGGCCTCCAGGAGTCCATTGACGCCCTCATAGAGCGTGT
The DNA here is from genome assembly GCA_008042475.1 of Drosophila kanapiae. Lineage (NCBI taxonomy): Eukaryota > Metazoa > Arthropoda > Insecta > Diptera > Drosophilidae > Drosophila > Drosophila kanapiae. The sequence continues at coordinate 42,442 of VNJM01001815.1, read as the reverse complement.
CACGCGAAACTTTCGATCTGCAGGAAAAGAAAACACAAATTAGTCGCTAATTTCACAGGAGAATATCACTAAAAGCAGCTTGAGGAGCTTGTCGAACTGTCGAACTAATGCGCAAATGATAGCAGCCCACATATTAGTTGCATATTTAGCACAAAAATCACATTTACTTTTGCAATCATTTCCAAACTGATATGGACATGGAAAAAGGTCTAAAAAGCTGGTTTCTGATTGCCAAGACGAGAGAATATCTAGCGGAGGATGACCACCGAGCCCTGGGCCAGAGCTCCAGTGCCAAATTAGGTAAAAAAATAAACCGATGCTTTTTAATTTTAAAGATTTTCACTTACGCCATCTCAACTGCTCAACGTGCAATTTTGGAAAGAAAGAAATTGAGGTGGAAACTTTGATGCCAATACCAATGTCATCGATGTTTCCCAAATATCGTTTACGTTAATGTTTGACAGGAAATTATCGATATTTATTTCATCTCTAAAAAACTTTGTCTAAATCTTAAATGGTTTTTTGTAAAGCTGGCTGATTATCGCACATGGCTTATATTTTTCGCCAAAAACATTGAAAAAAATCTAATAGAAAGAAACTGCACCATAAACAATCCCTTTATTACAATACAAAAGTGCAAAGGCAAATAACTTTAATATAAATGTGTGATAACTTTGCTAAATCAAAACATAAGCATGATTGACGTATGTAAGTGAATTAAATAATCTTTTTGGCCTTAACCATCGACTAAATTCAATACAAATATTAAATTCTATCGATTTATTTCGTGCTCCCCCTTGAAACACAGAGAGCTGCCAACTTATATTTGAACAGCCCTGCCAACTTATTTCCAACAGCACTGACAATCTGTTTTCTTGAGGCCGCTTTGTTTGGAACCGAAAGAGAGAATTGTAAATCTAGAATTTACAATTAATTGCTCCGAAGAATAGCAGTGAAAGCAGAGGATCTGTAGCTATTTACGTGCTGTGTAAATATATATATGCTGGCCCTGATTTTATTAGATCAGTTTTAATCCAAGTATGTTGTTTCAGTCCAAGCTCCTGTTCCAATTATCCGTGGAAAGAGAGGAAAAGAGAAAGGCACGCAGAGAAGAGTCCACCGCGCTCTCTCTCTCTTCGAGATACACCTACTGAGAGTGCGTGGAAATAAAAACATTGCTATCACTAATCTCCGCGACGATAGTCTGCATTTTTAGTTTAGTCCGACATCTAAAAGATAAAACAAAAAAGAAAAAGTGCATTGCAACTGACAAGTTATATAAGCGGATTGAAGCCGCGAGTGCATTGATTTTCCGCGGGCCATGGCGCGCCTCATCGAGAGCAATGTAAGTTGACTGGAAATTATCCAACTCGCGGCTGCTGTTTTTACATAACTCCTTGGCACACACATCTTCTTTCCCACCTCCTCCGTTTCCGCCTTCTCCTAGTGGCTTGCTTTCTGGCATTTCATAATTTTCGCGAGACGATGATCTCTTCCGATTTTCTCTTGGGGAATTACTTAGATACTCTCCCTCTCCATACATCATAGTTTTGGTTGGCCAAATGTTACCATATTACCTTAAAAATGTACCAAAGGAGCCTTTTTGTTAAAAGTTAAGGTTTACAACCAACGAACTGATGTCATAATTGTGGCACCTTGTACCTTGCCAAGAGTTAAACTGGTGCCCACTGACGTCGCCGGTTTATAAATAGTGACGATAGTGTCGTAAAGATGAGCGATGCCGATCGTCTGGTGGCAAACCTCCGCCTGGTGCCAGTCCGTCTGCCCACAGAGGCGGAGGTGCGCCGGCTGTGTCGCTCTTTGGGCGATTTGCTTGCCGCCGAGGCGAACCTGCTGAGCCTGCAGAGTCCGCAGATTGTCTGCGGTGACATTCACGGCCAGTTCGAGGACCTTTTGCACCTGCTGGAGCTGGGCGGACCTGTCGGCCAGCACCGTTACTTATTCCTCGGCGACCTTGTGGACAGGGGGAAGAACAGCGTGGAAACCATTCTAATGCTGGCAGCGCTCAAGGTACAGAATCCGGGGCAGGTGAGCCTGCTGAGAGGCAATCACGAGTGTCGCAGCGCCACGCAGGCCTACGGCTTCTACGAGGAGTGCCTGGACAAGTACGGCTCCACGAATGTCTGGCGGATGTTCTGCCGCATATTCGATCTCCTGCCACTGGCGGCGATAATCGATGAAATGATCTTTTGCGTGCACGGTGGCCTGTCGCCGAAAATCCAACAGCTGGACGAGCTGCAGCGACTAGATCGCCGCCAGGAGATACCCCAAAGAGGCTGCATGGCGGATCTGCTCTGGAGCGATCCCCAGGAGGCAGCCGGATGGATGGCATCGCCACGGGGCAATGGTCAGCTCTTTGGCGGCGATGTCGTTGAGGAGTTTAGGCGACAGAACGGCATCTCACTGATATGCCGGTCACATCAGTTGGCGCAGGAGGGCTACCGCTGGCACTTTGGCCAGCAATTGGTGACGATTTGGTCGGCGCCCAACTATTGTTATCGTTGCGGGAACAAGGCGGCCCTACTGCGGCTGCATTCGGGCGACGATTACGCCTTCGAGGTGTTCGAGGCGCGGGCGCTGCACAGCAAACCGCAGCCGAGGAGACCCAAGAAGCGGTGTCGCCAGTTCTTCCTGTGACGCAATTCGAGTCTCCAAAAGAAAAGCTCCCGGCCAAAGACAATGTCAAGTTCAGCGCAGCGAAGTTAAGAGAGAGAGAGCGACAGTCAGCTGTTGCGGCTAGTCAAGCCACAAGAAACCACCCACTCTTAAATAATAACTCTCAGCCATTCCACAAGATTCTCTTAATCAATAAAAAATGCAAACTCACAATCAGTAGACTTGACTTGACTCTCATTGGCTCTCAGTTCTCTCCACTGTCATAGTTTATGTTATCTCGGTTCTCTTGAAACGGGCTTTGCTCTATCTAGGCTACAGTAGCGCCCAAAGTAATAGGACTATATTATTAAAATATATTGCGGTATTGTTTTGTTTTCCTAGTTTTCTATATATTATATTTTGGAGCTAAAGAAATTATTGAAACCATTGGAAATTTCGGTAATTACAATTTGTTATAAGCTTGCTAGCCAAATAGCCTTTATATTAGTCCTTCACATAGGATAAAAACTTTTTAAGGATCAGATATTTACGTATGTACATACATTTCACATGGTAATTTACTCCTTATATCTACATAACTTCTACGACTGAAGCCAGTGTAAGCCTTATTTTTTGCAATGTCATGGATGTTGGGATCTTTTAAACTGGTTTTCATGTTCCCCAAACTTTTTGCAATCACTGTGCTGACTAGTGCTGACTATGCATCTTGCTCAGGCAGTGTGATGCGAGAGTGTGGAAAAAAGGGGCTGAAACGAAGAGAGAGCCCAGGTATAGCGGCACGTCCACGCGACTACTTCATTTCAATTGGAAATCGGAATCGTGCGCGGCCACACGCGGTCAAACATATTCTCCTGCTTCCCAGACCCACGCGCAATTCAAATTAGAAATTAGTCAAGCCAACAACAATTTTGACAAGTGTTTTGTTGAAACAAAGTAACAAAAAAAAAAATGACCGAGTTCGATGTAAGTTCAAGTGCACTTCCGTGAAAGCTTTCTCTTTGCCATTTTATATTACTCTTTACAATACTTTGGCTCTCTTAGCCTGTTCTCTCTGTTTATGAATGTAGTGGATGTGACGTCATGGTTAATAACTTACAAATTGGGTTTGCAAAGCTGCCTAACTAATGCAATATTCACGGTCACCCCTCGATGTGGGGAGCAAAGTTGAATGTATCAAGTTTGCAACCTCAATCGGGCGCAGGTTTTTGCGGGCTTCGCAGTCACACAAAAAGTGTCACTAACGCAACTCGATCTTTATTTCAAATGTGTGTTGTATTTTTGTATTTTTTTTTATTTTCTTATCACGCCAGCTGTCTGTCGGTGGTTTCCACTGACCATCGTGACCTTTCATCAGTCTAAAACAAATAAAAAAAAATATACTATGAAGTGTTATAATAATGACACATCTACCTTAAAGTTATAACCGGAGATATGATTACCGGACTGTTTCAGAGTCTCATTTCTGATTAGTAATTCTGCTTAAGGTTCAATTAGCAGTCAGTGAATTTTTATAAGCATTTTAATTAGCAAGTTTTTAAGTTATACAGCAATTAATTAGCAATTTATATTTAAGAGTAGCAGAAAGTAATGCTTCCCGGAAATGCGATCAAATGCAAGGGATCGGGGGCTTCCTTTTTATATTCAAATACTGCTTTATTTTACCAAAGACTATCCATATATGTCTGTATTTAGTTCTATATTCTTTGATTTTACTTACGTAAGCCAACGTATTAGCTTATCAACGTATTATATGGCAATCACTAGCTGTGATCACGCTATTAGCTTCCTGGGTCAACCTGAAAATTATTTAATAATATCTGTTGTTTACAAAATAAAACTTAGTAGAAAATATAACTTAGGGTATTATTGAAAGCAGGCATGGGCACGAAATACAAAGGAAAGAGCAAAGGGAACAGTAAAAACTTCAACGTGGCCATCTAGGATTTAAACATAGATCTTCCCCCATCTGAACCGTATATTAATTTACATTTTTTCTTGATAATTTCTTGCAGTTTGTACCAATCGCCGTGGGCGTGGTCGCTGTGGTTGCCGGCGCCCTTATCGTTCACTATCTGCTCAACAAGAAGTCAACTAAGCCGCGACGGGAACCCAATAGAACCGCTCGCCTGCGCACCCTAGTCGATCCCAATGACAAATACCTGTTGCCGCTCATTGAGAAGGAGGTGCTCAGCCATGACACCAGACGTTTCCGCTTCGGATTGCCGTCCAAACAGCATGTCCTCGGCCTGCCCGTTGGCCAGCACATCCATCTGATTGCCACCATTGACAACGATCTGGTCATCCGGCCATATACGCCTATTTCTTCGGACGAGGATGTGGGCTATGTGGATTTGGTGGTCAAGGTGTACTTCAAGGACTCGCATCCCAAGTTCCCGGCCGGCGGCAAGATGACCCAGCATCTGGAACAGATGGAGGTGGGCGACAAGATCTCCTTCCGTGGACCATCCGGTCGGCTGCAGTATCTGGGCAACGGCACTTTCTCGATCAAGAAGCTACGCAAGGATCCGCCCAAGCATGTGACCGCCAAGCGGGTGAACATGATTGCCGGAGGCACTGGCATCACACCAATGCTCCAACTGGCCAGGGAAGTGCTCAAGCGCAGTGATAAGGATAAGACCGAACTGGCATTGCTCTTTGCCAATCAGGTGAGTGGGAATTGCATATTTACATATTTAATTCAATTTATTATATGTATTGCCTGTCGTTTTATAGAGCGAAAAGGACATTCTGCTACGCGCGGAGCTGGACGAGCTGGCACAGAAGCATCCTGACCAGTTTAAGGTCTGGTATACAGTGGACAAGGCAGCCGAAGGTGAGCTCTAGTAGTATTAGATTCCCAGTTGTGTCCGTTTCGTACTCGAGCTCATCAGATCACATCATTGTCTCATAGTTGGGGATTAAATATATTTAAAAAGCATTAAAGCATATAGTTAGACTTCAACTTGCGTTACGCATCTTATTCTTTATATAGAATTTGATTTTAGGGTTCCATCAGCATCAAGTTAGTAATATGGCATGCAAGATCATCTTTTAAATTTATCTCAAACACCAAATATTCCTTTGAGAACACTGCACCAATCTTTTCCTTGACTTGAAAGGGATTTATCCGCTTCATTTCGCATGCAGCATCCCCATCTCCGTCTCAGCAACCACCACTGACCGATTGTGCCAATCATCTATTATGTTAAGAATCTTGTGTCTTGTGCCCCCCTTTGCCACATGCTGCCCTCAAACGGATGCCGCGAACGGGGAACGCGCGGTTCATAGCCTGGTCCTATAACACGGGCCACGTCAATGACGAGATGATGCAACGGCATCTGTTTCCCCCAAATGCGGAGACTTTGTGCCTGCTGTGCGGCCCACCGCCCATGGTCAACTATACGTGTATTCCGGGCCTGGAGCGACTGGGCCACCGGGCCGAGCAACGGTTTAGCTATTAGGATTAGCGCCAACTACAAAAAACATAGTTACTGCCCCGCCCCGCTAAGTTTTGCTTTCATTTCACACAAGAGCCAAGCCACTGGGGAAAGATTGTGTGCAGGTTGTCTCACGGCTAATCGCTATTATATCAAAAGCCTAAAAACTAATTCATTTTTCCGACATTTTCGTTATTCAGGCTGGCCCTACAGTGTTGGCTTCATCAACGAGGACATGATCGCCGCCCATCTGCTGCCCGCCAAGGACGACACAATTGTGCTGCTCTGCGGCCCACCGCCCATGATCAATTTTGCCTGCAATCCGGCGTTGGACAAGCTTGGCTACCATCCGGACACTCGATTCGCCTATTAAAGATATAGAGAGAGAGAGAGAGGAGAACGCCCAAGGCGGTATCCTGCGGTACAGAAGAATTTGCATTTCGCTGTCTGTCCATATCTTTCATGTTTATGCGTTGCTCCCGCACCAGAAGCTCACCATTATCCCGGTGATCGCTCAGAACTCGGAAACGATCGCAGAGCGAGTGCAACAACGTATCGATACCAATTGTTGTAGTTATTTTTTATGATTTGTGAATAAAACGAATGTTGAAAAAGGTAAAAAGTCCACGATGGGAGTTTTGGTTATGCAGAAGGAAGAAGTATAGATTTTAAGCTGTATTTTCTATATTGTTCCCCCCTCAATTCTTTAAAAAAACATTACTCCTTTGTGCTTAGACTTTCACAGTTTTATTGAATACAATAGGCATATGAAATATACGACCTGCCAGGACGACACGACGCACTCGGCAATGCAATTACATTGGGTAGTTAGTAAAAATCATAAAAGTTATGTTAACGTAGTTAGAACCTCGTGAAATTGGCTTCTGCATTTAACTAGCGCGCGCTGCTTATGCTCTTCAGCAACATCAATTCCCGTCCGTCCACCGGACACGGAAGATTAGCCTTAAGTTAAATAAACATTTAGTAAGCGTCATTGGATTTACGTGAATACGGGTTAAGTGCAGTAATTGAAAGCAGGATCAGGACGATGTGTGTGTGTGTGTGACTTATAAGAGTCGCTGTGTTTGTTAAATCGACGTATGTATATATATATTTGTTGTTGCGTGGTTCACAGAACGTTTATGGCCTAATAGTTAGTATATATAAATATGCGTTTAAGTAGGTATAATTTCTGATGCTAGCTGTACCTCCTAAAGACACGTTGTATACATCCATCCACATGGTTCGTTTTATAAATACATAAAAATACATTTAGAGAAAACAGAGATTTGTTAGGGCGTTAAGTATTTAAAATCTGCGGACTGCTATTCAATCTGGTCTTAACCAGATTGTTGTTAGTTAATTTTAAAGTTCCCTCTGCTGCTGCTGCTGCTGCTCCGATTGGCAACTGGCAAGCGCTCACCGTGGACAGTCGTTACAGGTGGTGCGTTTATATGACTTTCATATAAAATTGTCCAGTACTGCTGCCTATTGGCCAACCTGAGCAGATTTCCTTTTTTTGCAGAGTAGGGTGTACTTAAATTGAATTCTACGAAATATTACATGGATACACTAAGCTAAAATACAATTTGACCATGGCAGGGCGACGGCGGTGGCATGGCAAAACACTTAAAACTTATAAAACAAATTCTCATCCACCTGTTCCTCCTTTTTCATTTTCTTCTCCTCGATTTGCTTGGCGTTGTACGACCGACAGAGCTGTTCCAGATCTTCCTTGCTCAGCTCAATTGCCTCGATCATGGCCACATTTTTGTACCTTTTATGGAAATGTGTTAATTATTTGTATCCTTTCTTTCGGTTTAATTTTCTTACTTGTTTCTATTGTACTTTTCCCGCATAGCCTGTGTGTTGAGGTCCTTAGCCGTTTTGTGTGTAGACGACAGTTGACGGACCACAGTTAGGAGATCATCCAGCTTGTACGTGGTGATCTCCTCCAGCTGTGGCGTCCACATCTCCATGCCCAGAATGTGACGCGCCAAGGCGAGCGAAGCGGACGACATTACCGAGGGCAAATATGACATGAAATTGTCTCCGTCCATCAGTGACAGCTCCGAAATGTACTGTGCGAATTGGAAATAAAACTTAGCTGGTCAAGGATATAATTCCAAGGGACTCCGACTCGGACTCACCAGCGTCAAGTACTTGAGTTTCTCTGGCATGTCGCACAGCACCGCGTACGTGTTGATAAAGACATAGGCAGTCGGTGTGCAAAGATCAAAGGAGAGAATCTTCAGTATGACCTGCTCCATGCGCAGCACCTGTTTCTTGGTGTAGCTATCGTCGGTGAGGAAGACAAACTCACCCACCTCTGGTGGGTAGATCTCCTCGTATTTACTGTAAAGAAAAATAAGTGTTTGTTATTAATAAAAGTGTGGAAGATACATGAAATTAATTTAATATCCATTGCTATATATTTAAGGAAAAGTAATTATTTATTGCTAGTTTTTACTTTTCTTATTTTACTCTACAAGTGTCCCTTGCAACACCAAGCACGTGCTTGTTAGGATTAGGTATTAGTAGGGGCGATAATCGAATGGAAATTAACTACTTAGAGTCCTGCTTGCATGCGTACCAAGTTGTATTAGTATTTAGCAGCTTAGTTTATAGTTAATATACTTACGAGGCAATGTACAGGGCCGCTGTGCCCACCAACTGCAACTTGGCGCGCATCACCATCATCAGGCTCAAGAAGCGATCGAGATAGGAGACGGATAAATATAGCGTCTCTGTGTCCAGTTTGTATTCCTCGGACACCTCCACCAGCCAGTCAATTAGGATGGAGCGCATGTTATGATTGATGTCACTCTGCCTGCGCATATAGTGCGGCTTCGGGCGATGTTTTTTCTGCAAGATATTTAAGAAGAATGCGTCAGATTTAGATTGATGGGAGACCAACGATTAGGTTGAGTCAACAAAATGGCTAAGCTCATACTTTGTAATTACTACAGCAAACTTTACTCAACTAGGGAAACAGGCAGAGACCCATAAGCCAGATACTAATCGTTAACAAACACATATTTCGCGCAAATTGTTATGCTTGATGCTTGTCACGGGCGGCGTATTTATTTCCATGAATTTATTTATTTGGCGTCAAACGCTGGACTCATCTCTATTAGCAATAGAAGCGTTTCAGCTATAGAATACCTCGTAAATCATGAAAATGAACATGATGTGTGCGGTGTAAAATCAAAGATGAGTAACGCGCATATATTTGAATTGATATGCAGAAGTGAACAAATAAAGCGTAAGGCGTTGCCAGTCTTAGGGGCTGTCCATATTTAATGTAATCGCCTATTTAATCATTTTAGACCGCCTCCCCCTATATAATAAGGGAACACCTCCTTAAAATAATAATTAATAATATTTTGATATAATATGATTAAGTAATCCTTGTCTTAGGCCCCCTGGCTAAGAAAATAATCAAAACATAATCCCTCCCCCTAGGTAATTACGTAATATATGATCAGCCCCGTATTTTACATATTTTCATTGGTAAAATCAAGCAAATTATAACAGATGCTAACTAGTTACTTTCTAGCCTAATGTGGTTTCAAATATTCATGTATTAATTCCCTTTCAGGCCAAAGCAGGGAACAGTGCTACAAATTATTTGTTAAAATGTTCCTTTAAAATGCAATCGAAATGATTGAAAAGCCTGAACTATTAAGGAGTATCACAAATGTCTAAATTGGTGCCCCAATTCGTTGTAGCCAAAACGCCCAGAGCGAACGCGTCCCTTGGGAGCGAAGGAGTGGCCAGCAAGCAAAAGCGAGGGAATCAAATTTACCAATTTTTATTTGTTTATTGGTTATTTCGTGCTACGTGAGCGGCATATTCAAATTCCCAGTTCAAACGTGAAAATCTTGTGCCGAAAATCGCCTATATATGGCCAATATGTACATTAGGTGTTTATTTAATGGCCGCTTTAACGATTATTGGACACGCCAAACGGCAAGCGTGCGGCCTTTCCCCCAAAAAAGAGAGAAAGAAGTGAAAGAGTTCCCACAATTTCGCCAAAAATAACTTTAGGGTTTAGTAAAGGAAATAGTCCAAAAATTACCATATCAAATGGCGGAATCAGGGCCATAGTTTAGCATTTAATTAATTACGTACAAGAATATAAAGAAACATGAAGAAAATGTAAAGAAAACACTTGGAAATACCATGCATAAATAAAGCATTTCTTTATTTCCTTGGTAATAAATAGGAATCCAAGGCAACCTCAAATAAAGGAATGGAGAAGCGAGAAGGTGAACAACAAACAAACCAACGACGAGCCAAACTCACCCGGCAACCCGGCAAACAAACTCAATCGACACTCGGAAACACAAATATACTTGTTTTCTCTCCCCAGAAAAGAAGTCAGTAATATATATAAAGACCTAAAACCCATTGGTACAATACGGCAGGATGACGCTCAAAATCGGAATATGCACCAAGCAGGACCTGAACGAGGCGATGAAGCTGCAGAAGCGGGAGCAGTACGAGGAGGAACGCAAGCGGCGCATCTTCAATGCCAAACAGCGACTCTATGGGGTGAGTTCCTCTGGGGGAATCCTAGCAATAGGATAAACCATCTTATCCCTCCCACCCACAGCTCGATATGGACACTCTGGAGCGCCAGATTCTGGAGAAGAAGAAACAAAAGACCGAGCAGCTGGCCATCGACAAATGCTTCGAGGAGCAAGAGCAACTGCAGAAGCGCCTGATCACCGCCCAGGCCAAGGAGCTGGAAAAGAAACAGCATTTGGCAGACTCGGATCTCAACTACTATCGCTGTCGCTATCAGCGCAAGGAGCAGCGTCGCGAATTCGATCTGAATGATCCCAATTACCTGAAGAAGGCGCGTCCAACTCGCATCGCCGACGATGATATCGCACTGGGCGTGTCCAGTGCCCAGATCTTTGACGGCGAGGATCTTTACAACTCCGATCGCAAGGGACGGCAGCGGGAGCAGCAGCGTGCCTGGCTAGATCAGCAGGTGCAGGAGCGTAAGCGGGCAGAGAATGCCCGAAAACAGGCGGACAATATGCTAATGGAGAATCTTGGATGCCGTGACAAGCACTTGGAGGAGATGGCCAAGTCGGATCATCAGATGCGCAACCAGGTGATCCAACAAGTGCGACAGTTCAACATGAATATGGCGCGGCAGAAGCAAATGGATCGGGAGCGCGAGAAGCGCGAAAAGTACGAGGATGACATGGCTGAGATCTACAATATGCTCTCGAGCGACATGCTCACCGAGAATCCGGATGTGGCCCAATCTCGCACCGATCCGAACAAGAAGATTGCCTTCATGTATCGCGGCATGACGCCCGAGGAGCTGCGCGTATTCCGCTTGGAACAGGAACAGCAGCTCACCTTGGCCACGCAGCGAAAGACCGAGGCCCAGATGATGGACAAGCAGTGGGAGCAGTATGCCATGAACATGGATCGCACTCTGGTCCTTGGACATATCGAGGACGAGCGGCGACGCAAGTCCAAATTCGATGAACTGATGCGAGCCAATGCCAAATTGGCCGTGGAACAGGATCAGCAGCGCAAGGACGCGCTCGTGGCATTGAACAATGCCGTGTCGGATGAGTTTTATGATCAGTTTAACAAGAACTCACGTTAGTCTTATCTTTAACCATTGAACCAAAACAACAAAATTCAATAATTAAGACCCTGACTTGGCAAACGGTGACCTGGACGCGATTGGGAAGCGGTCTCATCCGCAGGATGTGAGGCGATTTCTCAGGCGTGTCGAGGACACTTCCAAGGTTTTGTTTGAAGATAAATTTACATGTTTATTGATTAGTAAATGCAAAGAAATAAATAAATAAATTACTAAAAATGAATTAAATGTATTTTCAACCACAACTCTGTCAACAATAATTTTGAGCATTGGAGCAGACCAAGCGTGGCCACTAGAAAACAACAACAAAAACAGCAATTAGCTGCAAGTAAAATTCCATTATTTCCGAGAGCCAGAGCCCGGCCCTGCCTCTGATGGTGGCGTTGATACCGACTCGTGAGCAATGCAAAGACAAGACGCAGAAGAGTCAACGAAGGACCAGACCAGATGCAGGCGCGCATTTTCGCCCCGGTAAACATGTGACGGCGACCCAAAGAGACCCAAAGGAAGAGCAGGCTATCTGGCCATTACTACCCAGGCAGCGGCGCGTGAAAGGAATGCCACATTAGGGTGCGAGACACAGGGTCCGTTTGTCCCTCCGTCTTCCTGTTTTCTCCACACACACACACCCCATCCCCTTCGAATAGAGAAATTACGTCTGCCTGCCTTGCATGACAACGCACACACACACACTCGCACTTACAACTAAGAAACATATATGGAGAGGAAAGGAGAAGAACAACCAAGGCACTCAAGAAGAGAATCCCTTATGGTGTCTGGATTTTTTCTCTTCTCTACTCAAGGAAAGAATCCCTTATAGTGTCTTGATTTTTTTCTCATCTCTATAAACTTTTTTTAATTGTAGTTAGTAACCAGGAAAGATTTTAGATCTTGATTGCTAAATCTTATGTAGTAATTATTAAAAAATTATTAGGCAGCGACTATATTTCTATATTTCAACATTATATGAGTCAATATTTTTATTTATTATTTTTTTTTATTGTTTTTCTCCATTAAAGTAATGTTAAAAATGCCTAATCTCGAAATTAATTCCATTTTTAATGAAATTTCAATTGAATTTCCACACAAAATCCATTTCAATAAATACTTAGATGGGTTTTCAGGACCTTAAACTCTTTTTTCTGATGTTTAATGAACAAAAACAAAGTCTTTTACATTTTTTGTTCAGGAAATATTAGAAGCTTGGAGGAAATCAAAACCTATACATCGTTAGAGGCAAAGATAATGCGTAAAGGATTACAAAAACAAACAGTACACCTATTCTTCGAAATTGTTCGCATATTCTGTATGTCTATAAGTTTTGTGAGGCTCCGATCCTGAAGTTCGGCGTTCAACCTTGCCCAAATGTATTACAAATTGGCTTCATAAATTTAGCATTTTTCTTAAGAAATGTACATAAATTAAATCAGGTTGGGATAGAATTGGGGGGCTTGCAAAAAAAAGGTCTTGTTTAAATTGAACCGATTGTTTTAAAATTAAAACTATAGACTTTCGCACTCACCTCGCTCTCCCGGAAATTGTTAAGTATGTCCATCTGGTACTGGACCACTTCAAAGAAACGCTCGCGATCGTTACGGGGCGGCAGCTCCTTGATCCGTTCGCCCGGCTTGGCGATGGCTTCAATGCCGCTTACCTCGGCAAGCGAGCGGTCCACCGACATGGGGGACTGCAGGTCCGTGACGGACATGGGCGTGGTGTCCAGATCGCAGACGGCAAACGGCACATCACTGTAAAATAAAAAATAATAAAAAATGATTAGTAAGTGGAGTTCAGAGGGAAGTTTCTGTGAAACTTACCACTTTGCGGCGAGCTGGTTCTCCTTGTCGACCACGGAGGCCAGGGATTTGCCTGGAGGCGCCACATGCGTGTCGAAGTTGTCCTCGTAAACGGAGAAGGTCTTAAACTGCTCCACCACGGGCACCACATTCGATTTCTTCGTTGCATAGTTGACATTTTCATCCGCATTGAGGACCTTTACTTCACGGAAGACCTGCTGCTAAAGGGAACACAAGAGCGGAGAGCATAAATATGCATGAGTAAGGGTTAACAATTACAGCAACTGTAGCCCGCTGCCATTGCGCTGTCTCTCCCTGTCTCCCTCTTTGGAATAATCCTGTTACGGTCGCTACTTTTGTTGTTGTTACTCTTTAGTTGCGCGCCTTTCCTCGGCTTCCCATAGAACGGGCCAGTGTGCGTGCATGTGTATGTGTGTGTCATGTAATTGCATTTGCTATTGCTGTCCTCTTTGCTCCCCTGCTTTGTTTTTGCAGTTCTTAGAAAAAGGCGCGCAGTCGCAAGGCTGTGCCATTTTCTAGGTTAGCTTAAGAGGTAAGCCGCGAATAATTAGCAAAAAGGTTATCTGCGTAGTGCACCCAAAAAAATAAAATAAATAAAAAAACAAAAAGGAGAGGGAGGACAGCAAAACCACCACCAATGAGCGCGCGCACAAGCACACGCACACACAATCGCAGGCAGCCTTATGTGAAGATCCCACCACCATAAAAAAATTGGCAGCTGCATTAGAATTTCCAGCATATCTATCGACATTTGTGTGTGTTTTCCCGGGACTTACCGCTTTTCCGGACGGACGAGGCACATTTCCGTTGTTGTTGTTATTGTTATTGAGCACGGCAAAGTTGGCCCGTGGCGCAAGCGCAATTTTCTCTTTGCCAATCACGGCCAGCGGCTGCTGCTTGGCGCCCCTGACTCCGGCGGGAATGTTGATGCCGGGGTTCTCCTTGTTGTTGGCGTCCTGGTGGATTTGGAAACTGGCCATTGTGGATACCGTTTCCTTAACTTTCCTCGCTATTAAAATGGAGATTTTTCGCTTCTCTTTGTTTCTCTTTCGCCAAGCGTTGCCAAACTGCTCTCCTATGTTGTTGTTGTTGTTGCTGCTGCTGCTTTCTTATGCTCGACGCTCACACCAACACACTGACAGACATATGCTCAACGCACACTATCACAGACATCCGCATAAGCAGAGGCAAATTTTATCATCAAAATTGACGCTCGAAGTACACGCACACACACAGATGGGAACAGAATTCATTTGACTTTCAATTTCTACAGCCTTTTGCGTCACGGGAGCGTTGGAATTTATTATCCTCGTTTGACTACGCTCGCACTGACTACACTTATATTCTTTTTGGGGCAGCACAGACCGCCGGTGCGCTTCCTTTTTGCTGATCGCGTTTGAAAGTTTGAAACGAAGTGAAAGAAAGGTTTGATTTTTTCCCGGTCCTACGACGCTCCAGTGTGACCGAATCGATAACGACATAAAAGGCAGCCGAAAAATAATTGCCTAATCATAACCATCCAGTTTTAACAAAAAGGTGTGTACCTTTGATAGAACAAGGTTGGGAACTATGCTGATCGAAAACTTAATTAAATAACTTGGAAGGGATTGGAAACGTAAGCTTACGAAATTATGTGATATGAATTGTAATCTTATGGTGTATAAATCGTAATCTTTAAAGAGGCATATATCGACTGAGAGCCCAGAGTGGCCGTCTTAGGAAGTAAAACGCGCAGTAAGGCAACACTAATGTCATGAGCGTACTCGAGTTTTAGAGATCCTATAAAAAAAGGTGGAAAACATGGCTAAATTTTAAACGGTTTACCCGGTACCCACAGGAATCACTGCCAACAGAAATCATTATTTTGGAAGTGGGAGATCTAGGACAATGATTAAGTAACCGTATTTTATCCAAATACACTTAAAACGACATTTTTAATTAGACGCTATGTGTATTACGGCTACTTAGTTTAGTCCTTGTATTCCCCTAGTTACGTTCTCAAAAGGTCATGCTCTTTAAGCGCCTTTTTCGGAAGGACACTCGGACCAAGGCGCTGCAGATGCTTATCGTTTGCACACAAGACAAAGCGCCGCAGGACTGCAGTCTTTGGCATTGTCCTGTTGCAAACAGGGTAGAACAGCGGGCGGTTGCTGGACATCTTGGTTCGTTGACCCAACTGCAATCAGAGATGGCGTACCTTTCCTTTCCGTAGTGAAAGTGTTTCATAAAAAACTAAATACTAAGTTTCAAATAATCGATATCTTATATATCGTCTTAAAGTTGAAAGTAATATCAATATGGTTAATAAATATAAACTCAATTGGTCGCATTAATTATATTTTTGCATCACTGATTGCAATTCCCTGAGTATGGAGCGCGCGCGCGCTCTAGATGCAATTTGTATGTATGAGTTCGAGTCCATTGTCCTGCTACCTGGACCACGGAATGCTGGCCAAGACTGCGGATACGTGAGCGCTTGCATTTCCATTCTTTTTGCGGATTTTTTCCTTACGCACACATGGATGGACAGCCATAACGCTCATTGTTTACGCATTTCAGTAGTTTTTCTTGTGATGTCACAAGCAAGTTTCCGGGGCGGCAGTTGCACAAGAGATCTCCTTCACGACAATAGAAAATCTAATACACCTTTTCCTCACCACCATCAGACGTTTCAGCTGCCCAAGAAAATTGATTTTTCCTAAGCTGCACAAACAATTTCTGTAGATAAATATTGAAATTAGCGCTGCATTCAGGGGCGGCTGAAATTAGCCTGGAATTTAAGGAGATTTAATGTTTCCTTAAATTAACTATATGGATATATTTTAATTGTTTTATTTTTGGTAAGAATCATATTTAATATAAATAGCTTTAATATAAATAGCAAAGATATCATCATCAAATTGTTGCCACTGCCAAACTAAGCGCTTTAAGTTCCCTGACAACTGTGTGTCTGGCTACAAAGGATATTGCAGGACATGGGGGAGTAGTGGGAACTTTGTAGCCACATCTGGCTTCGCTTTTCGGGTCGTGTCACATTCATTGGGAGGGGGGGAAAGTTTAGGAGCTCAACGAGCTACAGAACTATTGATTGACATCTCACTTGTTGTGGTGGCCAGGATGGGGACAGACTGGCGCCAGTTGGTTTCGAGGCTCTCTCGGTTAAACAATCGCACACCCAGTCAAAAAAAACAAAAAAAAAAAAAAAAAACGAATTAACCGCAGAGGGAAAACTTTCGACTCGGCCAACTGTTTGTGGCCTGTGGAGAAGTCAGGGCCAGAAACTGAAACTGAAACAGCGGCCGCCGCAGAAAGTTTTAATCGCTGGAAAGACCAGATCTCCAGGGGGTTCAATCCGGACTCCGCATCTAATGGGGATTAAAGTGTTTCTGTTTATCAAGTAAACCCGTTTAGGGACGCTCAATTTCAGCGAGTTGCAGTAAGCTAAAGTTAACGTTAACCATACTATATAGAAGTTTGTTTTTATATGCATGTAGGTTAATTTTCTGTTAGTAATTCTCAAACAAAGTAAAGTTGGGTAGCAAAAACTGTACTCGTTCATGGGTTAACTCTTAACGGGCTGTCAAACTGTATTAACTGCCAGTTAAACTGACTCCTTAACAGAACATTGACAAGATGGTCTTTAATAAACGATTAAACTGTAAGTTCCTCAGTCTTTTCAGCAATAAAATTAACCTGAATAAATCAATAAAATAATATAATTATTACATTGTAAAAACTTCCGGTTAAGGCAGCAGGATGCAATTCATCCTAACCTAAAGCTTACAATGCGTGTTGATGCGAAACAAATTCACCAATTTAGGTTGGCAAAATCCCCATCTTGGCCCAAATGAAGCATAACTCAATCAAGGTCCAATTCGAAGCGGCGAAACTGTGCCACGCAAGTTAAAATAATTACTTATTAATGTGAGTAATAGCGCCAAGCCGTGGAGAACATAACGAACAGGCTGCGGCTCGTTTGTCGATCTCAGTTCGAAATAATCGTGATTAATGGCCGTGATTGCCGGCAGGTGACAGCATTTCGCGAGCCGGGTCCTTGCAGGGCAACCGAAAAAAAAGACTTAAAAGTCTATTAAACATTTCTCAAGGACACATTGGCCCTGGGCTCTCGTTGCTGTTCTGCACGAACATTTTTCACAATTCACGCAATTCCGGGGCGGCGCGCAGTAAAAATTTATGCTCAATTAATCTCGGAAAGCAGAGCTTGGGGAAAAGGAGAAAGCCAATCGATATAGTCTATTCTCCCCGGTCAATGATAATGAACGTGGACCAGTGGAGCTATATTTGACGAAAATCTCTGCAAAATAAAAGGATATTAATGTGCGGTATTTATTCATTTTATTTTAAGGCAACATTTCAGGAGTTACGAGTGTTCTTAACATATTTCCAGGAAAATAATCTATCAAACTTATTACCTGCAGCTTAAGTTTATTCTTTAAATCCTTAGAAACCGATTATTATCATAGTTTAACCTCTGGAATAAATTTTCTCTGACTGCATTCAGGTGAGGACGGCTGCATTTCACAGGTTAATCCACCAATGACATCTAGTGGGGTGGCTTTGCACCCTAAAGCGTAGATAATTGCTGGTCTGAAGTGATTTACTTAGCGTATTAATTTCCGTAACCACTGTTCGTGACTGCATCCGGGGATTATTGAAATGTCAGGGCGCGAATTTGTGCATTTAGCTGCATGTCCGTTCCTGTCTCAGTTCCCGTCCTTCTGCAGGATAATAAAGAGAGCGCAGGAACAACACAAACGAACTTCATTTAATTGGATTTTTGTTCCTTTTTTTTTGTCCTGCTGCCAAGAAGCGGTCCTGCTGCTCAAAAGAAAATATTTGGCAGCGAAAAGGCCACGATGAGGCGAAAATGTCCTTTCGAGTCATTCGACAGGCGGCGCAGGGACAAAAGCCCTGCCCGAAGCGCATTTTCCGCTCATCCTTCGTCAAGGACTGGTATTTCTTAAAGCAAAGCTGTCGAAATTTCACAGAACTTGGGGATTTTTTCTAGGCGAAGTGTCTATCTAAAAATAGTTAAACAGAAAATGTTTTCTTAGATAAAAGTCTAAGCTGGATGGAAAAGAAAGATACAAGATGGAAGCTGAGGAGAATTTCAGGTGATTTAAGTCTTAAAAAATGGTAAGCGTAGGCTTGAACGTTTAAAAAAAAAAAATCTAATAAAGGAAATTAAAATACTTAAACGTATTTTCGGAAATTTGAACAAAGAGTTACTAAAAAAGCATTTAGAGACATTAAACGATGTTTTATTCGGGAAGTGTTTAAAATTCAAGTGGTAAAAGTTATTTACAATTTATTCTTCCCCCCGTCAAGATACTTAAATACATATTTCCAGTGGTTGCTCAGCTCACTAAACAAAAGCCTGACCCTCGAAGAGACCTATTTTCTGGACGGGGCCAAAATCCTTTGGAGTGGAGTTCGGGAAACTGCTTCAGCGAAATGAAAAACCCAAAGTTTCGACGAACTTTTCGGGGACCGACAACAGAAAGGGTGAAATTGTTACGAGTGGATGGCAGGCAAATAATAATAATAATAATAATAATAATAATACAAATAATAGCAATAACCGAAATAAAGGAGCTCTGCGAAAAAAAAGTTGCTTCGACTTTTGTTGTTTCTTTTTTTTTGCGGACTGCTCTCTGGAAATTGTCGCCGATATTATTGTTGTTATTTCTGCTGTTTCAGTTGATAATTTGTTCAGAAGTTCGAGTTGCCACTTTGCCGGTCGGTCAGGGAATCAGGGAAAGCGACGGCAAGGGGGATTCCCCTTTTACAGTTTCTGGTTGTGCAGATTTTTAGCCCAGGCACCGTGCTGTTTCTGGGGCAAACAAAATGTTGATGGCTTTTTTATCGACTCACCTGCAGCAGGTGTATTTCTTCATCTGGCTTTCATTTCGAGCTACTCTTGAGTTGCCTTTTCCCGCTTATCCTTCTTGTTCTGGAATCGCCATGCCGTGTTTGTGTCCTTGCGTGCTTTAGCCATTTCTTCTCCACTTGAGTCCTGAACAATGTTCGAAAGTTCTTAAACCGTTGATGAACCGAACACCTGAACATGGAGCAGTGCAGGTGGGCGAAAGAGTTTCAGTTGCTACTAACTACGAGTATAAACCAACTGTGTTTTGTCTGATTCATTTGATCGGTGTTTGCAAGTTTGTTAATCATTTTAATCGGTAATTGTTCAATTGATTTCTACCTTTCTACTTAGCTTGTTTCAGTTTTCACTGGTATTCACCGGTGAATTTGATGACATTTTCCCATTTTTTCTTTACATACTCCAATTTTCCCTGTTAATTTAAGGCGTTGGCATTGACGGTAAAAAATAAACAAACAAATTGGCTAGTGAAAAAATCTTTATACAAATTAACACTGTCAAAAACTATAGCTAATGGAAAATGCTGTTTATAAAATATATAAATATATTTATATAAATATTTATTTAATATATTAACAACATTTCTAGTGGAAAATCGCTAGCGAAAAAATCTCCATTAAAAAGGTAACGAAAAAAAATCACAAGTGAGAAAAAAAAAACACAGTAAATAACTAAGAAAATAACTAAGCTAAAATTGAGTATAAAACAAATCTGGGGAAAAGAAAATCACTAGTGGAATAATGTTAAAGCGAGCCAATTTTTACGTGCGAATTTCGCTAGCGAGTCTCAAGTAAGAAAGTGATGATTGAAAACAAATCACAAGTGAAAAAATGCACAGTCGAAAACTAAAGCTAATGGAAAATGCAGTACGAAAAAGAATCAGTGTGGGAAAAACTTCTGGAAAATGCACTTGTGACTTCTTTTAAAAAAATGCATTAATCAAAAGTGCATTAGCAAAAAGGGAAATAGAGGAAAATTAGAATAAATAATAATAATCAGTAAACAAAATAAATCTAATAAAAGTTTCCCGCTTGTGTTAGTAGTGATAATTAAATTGTGTTTAATCTGAAGAATCGTGTAAGTAAATGTTAGCAATTCCGATTCTTTTTTCCGAACTAACAGGGTCGCTGGGGTATGGAAGGAGGGCCGACAATAACAGCCGTGTGGAAGGCGTTCTAACAGCGTAAGAGAAACTAACATAACATAACAGTAAGCTTTCGCGCCACCCACACTGGCCGCTAACATGGCGTCTCCCTGGAAAATTCAAAAACCACAACAAATGGCGTCAAAGTGCGAGGATGCTTTATCGCCAAACGATATCCGTTCGTCACCGCCGCTCATTCATCATAAACAATACGTATGCGCATTCTGATGGCTCCCCCCAAGCTGCCGTGTTGCTTATAAATTTATGACATCATTTGCAAATCGTCAGGTTTTGTTATCGGGCGCTAAAAATAACGCCCACAGATTTATATTTGCGCTGGGATTTGCGGGGATGTCTCCTCAATCTCTGCTGCGCAAATAAGCCAAGACGAGAAACCCCCTAATAAGCAAACAAATGGGCTAAAAGGCGTCAAGCGCTGTGTAAACGGATGCCACTAACGCTGATTTGTTGTTGCTTCGCCTTCGAGCCCTTAACTTTTAATCAAAGATGCTTCTTCCGCCACTCCGAGGACTACGTGTGTTTGCCTAGTCGCCAGGGAAATCGAATGAAAAGTTTCACTGCTCCGCAGCAAATTTATTTACCAAACTTGATGCATTCGAAGCTTAAACACCTAAACTAGTTGGCAAACAATACAAGGTAGGAAACTATTGCCAGGTTAGCTGGAAATTACCTTATAGACTGTAATTACTGCAATTTGCATTGCCACGAACTTTCTAAGGACGGAGGGAATTAACTTACCTTTGAAATGAGCTGATAAGTTAATAATAATAGTGAACAAAAGCAAGGAATCGAGAGAAAGTGAATAAATAACATAACCCTCAAAGGAAATATTGTATAAGTTTCGCTGCCCGAGCTCTGCTCACACAAAGAGTGTAAGACAGCCCGGCATTGCTCCCACAAATGCCAGTCTAACGTGTTAGTATATGCGTGTGGGCACCACTGTCTTAGCCAGATCCTTTTCATTTCCATTAACTAAAAATCGAACTTTTTGTAGACTTTCAAAAGTGAATTATTTAATAAATAAATAGGGAATAAGTGCCATCGCTTACTTGCACAAACTAGACTAGATGGAGTCGATAAGTAAAGTAAAGGGGATAAACATCTCTGTAAGACATCTTTCCGTCTCCATCTCAGGGCTCGTTGCGACAAATGATGGAAATGCGACGTGTCTTTGGCACGGGCGTGCCCTGGAACTGAGAATGCTCCTTGGCCAGTATCTCGTGCGTGAAATTGTAGCGAGCCGTGTGACTCATTATGTACAGGGAGCGTCGCGGGAGCAGCAGATCAGCGTAGAATTTGTTTTCCAGCGACGCCTCCTTTGGCTGATGGCGATAAGCTGCATCCGTATCAGCATCCTTGGCGTCCGTCGTTGATTGCTGCGTCTGCTGGTACCGCTGGGCATCCGTGCGTACAAGCCGCATGACACTGTCGCTCAGCAGGCTGATGCCAGAGATTGTGGTGCCGCAGTACTAACGAAGGGAAATGCATTTAAAGAAAGCATTTAAAATAAATAAATCAAATATATCCCTACCCTGGTACTGTCCACATGCGGCTTGATTACCCCATCGGGCGCCAGATCAAGGATGTGAACATATGGCATGATGGCGCCATCGAAGGCCACCTGACGCACGCGCTCCATCACCGCTCGATTGTGGGGGAACCACTTCTTGCGCTCCGTCTCCCGGAAGCCGTGGATGGCCTAAAGGAACTGCAGCATTAATGGGTGGATAATCTAAAGTGTATTCTGTATCTCTCACATCGTCCCAGTGATCGAACTCGTAGCGCAACCGGCTCATATATGGCTCTATTTCCTCGTGGAGCTGCTGCTCCTCCGTTTCGCTAACGAAATCTGGGATAATGCGCATGTGCAGTCGGAACTCCTTTTGTTCCTCTTCGGGCCATTTTCCCAAGAAGGCGGTCAAGTTGTTCTTATCAGCTTTGCTGATTTCCACAGCTGAAAATGGTCGATTTTTTTGGGTTTAAAATGAAATATCAGTGGAATCTTTTAGTGTTTGTACTTACCCTGACGGTGACAGCGTCTTAGAATCTGGCTTATAGGCGAGCATTTGTTTAGGATTATCATTCTTTCGGCGATTTTTTCACAGATCTGAATTGTTTTGAAAGTTACGTGCAATTGCAAAAAAGAAAAAAGAATAATAATAAAACCGGCCATCAGCTGGTTGATAATGGCATGGCGTTGCCACAGTGTCGGGTTTCATCAGCAGTCGCTGAATTCTGTTATCAGCTAATGGCCGTTAAGTTTGAAGTTAGCGAGCCACTGGACCATAAAAATTAAGTTTAAATGTCGTGAAATAACGCCTTGAATCTGTTTATCCTTCTTAGTGCCCTGCCACAACGAAATGTTTTCATTTTAGCACGCGCTGCGCCATAGGCATATTTCGCAATTTCGTTCTGTTTTTCTCTTTTAAAGGTGCGGCGGCAACTGTGTAACTGTGAGAACCATCGCCAGCGATTCTTTTGCTTTTGTTTTAAACTTTTGGCCCGTGTATTCGCACAGTTTTGTTATTGTTTGAAAGTCTGCCTGCTGCAGACAACATGGAAATTGAGTGGAAATTCATACAGCCTGTACAAAGGTGGGAGGAATAGTTTTCTGGGGGGTCATATTCAATTTCGACAGTTGGTTTGTCGATGTATCTGAACTGAATTCGGATTAATCCGCATATCATATGTAAACAGTGGGAACTGGGGAGCTTAGCTAGTTCGATTTATTAAAGGAAATATGCCATAATACCTTTTAAAGACATTAAAATTAATTAATTTCGATACAGAAATAAGTTATCGATGTAGAGAAGGTACTCGGGGATAATTCAAGACGAGTGATGTGTATATGCGCTGGAGGTGGCAGACCAATCTATCGATTTCGATTTCTATTAACTTAAAACCGTTTATTTTAAAGGTTTACAGAAATGTTGTTTTACAAATTAGTAAATCACCACGAACATTTACTGATTTAACTTTAATTTAATGAAAACATAATATTTTTAATTTCATATTCAATTGTGTCCAACTTTTTCAACAACAAATTCAAGCGAAATAAATCCACAAACAAATAATTTCGATGTAGATAGAAAAAAAGACCATTGAGGATGCACTGTAACGCACCATTGATGGAACAAACATGGCAAATTTGGCCTGTTCCTGTGGGAATCAATTACACAAAAATTCCACCTTTCCCCTTATCAGCGGAAATTCACGAACCAAAAATCCCCATTGCCATCTGTGGGCTTGTAGAGTGAAATTTATTGGAAACATGGGGAAGCACACAACCTGCCACAGAAAATGACTAGAAATTCGGCAGTTCTGCTGGGAGGAAAAAGCTGAATAAAAAACAATAGCAATTTGTAAGGCAGCGCACACATAAAGGGACCCAACAAAAGAAAAAAAATGAAAAAATGAGGGACGCCAGCGGAGTGCATAAAAATGGAGGGAGCCACGCAACAATTGAGCGGAAAGTTGGTGGGGATTTTTAAGCCATTTGCCGAACCGACCGCAAAGTGATTTAATCAATGCAAATGACGGGCCGCTGTGCCGCATGCGCCGACCTAAAGCGTTAATGGAATTTCTGCCGGGTCTGTGCAATAGAAATCATTCCATTCCATCCGCCGCCGTGCCGCACAACATACCCAGCACAGCATCCCATCATTGGGCTATGTTTTCGGACTGTTTTCCCGTGCGTTGGTGTGTAAATGATAAATGAGGGACACTGTCGGAGCCCGCGTGCAACTGTTCCGGCCGGAACCACCGGCAACACCAGCAACTCCACCATCCCAAACAGTGCCAACGCCAACGCCAATGCCACCGAGACCACCAACACCACATCGGACCATTAGGTGCCATTGTCCTTTTTGTTCGTCCTTTTTTTTCTTTATTTTTTTTTTTTGCCTCGAAAAGTGCCTCCTTAACCGTCGCGTCGCCCCGGACAACAGCGAGCATTGTTCTGTCCCGGGCCCATCTATTGTTGCCACGCCCATCCTTTGAAGTCGCAAGATGAATATTGCCCAGCATCCAGAAGCCATCATTTATACAGACTCGCCCCGAGAAGTATGCGAAGTGCGTCGTTCACGACTTTTATTATTAGCTGCACGATATTTAAGTCGACTCCCCGGAACTGGGCCGCAAAAAGAAACAATAAAAATAAGTTATTTACCAGGTACTACTCTTCTTGTGATTTGTGCAGTCTTACAGAACTTGTTGCCTTTGTATCACTAACCAGAGATATATTTAACTTATGTTTGTACATAGGCAATATTGATCTCATTCTTATTCTCCTTTTTTGAGCTCGCGCTCTCTTTGAACGTTCAGTTTAGATCAGTCGCTTTGTCGACAATTACAGGTAAATTTAAGTTATAGTTATCAAATACAACAATAAAGTTTTATACTGATAATTCATGAATCTATTTAATATCATAAGGCAAGCATTACAGGGATATAAAGAAGGAAGTCAACTAAATACAATTTTGAAGACGGAAGGCTCGTCCTTTTGCTGAAAGCGAAGTTTAGATTTGGCCAAGGCAGAGCTTATGATGAGATTTCAGTTGCATCTGTTTTGGCCTTTTCCCAGTGAAGGCTGCTCCGGAGGATTTTCTGCGTATTCTGGTTGCTTTGGCAACGTCAAAGCCGTTTGAGGATTATAGAGCTCCACCGGCAGACCCTTTTTTGCGGTCAAAAGTTTTCTTGCCGGGCCAAAGAGCTTTAAAGTTGCCTAAGGATATTGCGAAAAACACAAGGAAAACATGAGTTGGCAACTGGGGAGTTTGCAGCATCCCAGATCTATGAGAACTACGGCCCAACCAACTGTGCGGATGCATAATGCCTCAGTTTACATTTATGCCCATTTATTGGAATTTGGAATATTGCAACACAACAGCCAGAGCAGCAGCAAGTACATACTAAATAGCTAAGGGAGAAAGCGAAATGCAGCAGCATGTAAATCACTTAATAATGGCCGTTTACTTTTACGACCACTGTATTTATTTGCGGGAACGCTTAATTGAAATGGACGCAGTTTCGCATACATTTGGCACGTATGTGCCTCCAATAACTGATCAATATGTGAATAATTAAATAGTAATTATTTTATTTACGCACATGGTTGAACACAGCTCAGACACAGCCGATACTATCAATCATATTTACTGCCATAACACACAACAGTGGTGAGCCTGAATTGACAGCTGTGCCTGCTCTGGTCATAAATTGGGGTTTCCCATTAATTACCGGTCAGCAGGGGTCAGCGCGACGCCTTGTAGTTCAAAGTGCTAAATAGTAAATATGAAAATATATTAAAAACTTAATTTAGATTGGAGAAGGTTTTCTTATATTCAAGTTCCGATAGGTAACGACCGATCGATAAATGTTCATCTATGGGAATTCACAGTGCTGCCCATAAGCTCTGGGCATTTTCAAGAATTTATCAATTATCGAATATGGGCCCACTATATGGCGAAGCGGCAATTTGTGGCATCTAAACGAAGAATTCTTATTAATAATTTCACATGCACACCAGTTAACGCCATGGAAACAGTTAACTTTAACGAGTTTACGCCCAAGGAACGCTACGACATCATCTCAGCGTTCCTGGTGAAAGTGCGCGAGGACAGTGCCATGCAGAGCAAGGAAGTGCATGTGCAGAAGTTCTTCGAGCACTATTTGCGAAACTTCTACAAGTTGCCGGATATATTGGTTAATGATATAGCCTACTGTCAGCGCTCCATGAAGTCACATCTCGCAATGCATCAGGTTTGTTAGCTCTACATAATATTACATGGAACCTAAGTTAATGGCCTACATTTTTGATTTTGCAGACAATTGTTGATGTTTTCGGTACCCAGGATGACGCCGTAAGTTGAAGCGTTTTGTCAACTTCCTATGTTTCCTTCCTAATAAATCGCATTGCCTTGCAGGATCCCGTGATCAAGAACAAGTACCTCAACGAACTGGAGGACATGCTGTACCAGCTAAATGCAGAATGCCAATACTTAGTGCTGCGACTCCAGGACGACATTGATCGCTTCTGCTTGGCCTTTACCGAGCACAATTTAAAGCCGGATGAACTGGTGATCAAGGACATTGTCAGTCAAGCCATTGTGCCGCTCATCGTTAACCCGGAACTGACCATTAAACCGAATTTCGTTGTGGAACGTCCCACCGAGGATCAGTTGCTGAAGAAGTATTTCATAATAGAGACCGCAGAGGCCGAGGCACAGGCACCAGCTCCCGCCGAAGCTGTGCAGCCGCCTCCGGAACCCCCACAGCTGCTGCCGTCGGAGAACATCGACAATGCTGTTGTGGCGAGTCGCCTTAAGCTGCAGGCAGCTCTCAAGAGAGCTCGTTCGCAGAACAAGACAGCCGCGAAGACCCTAGAAAATAACCAGCCGAAAGGCAACAAGGAGACAGCCGCGAAGATCCAGGAAAATAACCAGCCGAAGGGCAACAAGGAGATCTTCTTGCAGTCTGTAGGACTCTGCACACACAAGGAGCACCAGCAGCTCAAGTCATCGATAGCGCAGCTCCAAAAACGTAAGCCAAAGCCAACTGAGAAAACCAAATAAATTTAGCGATGCTCCCAGAGAACCCGAGACGCACTACGCTTAGTCTGTAACTATTTAAAGGATGAGCAATCGATGAGGTATCTGTGTTCTAATGATAAACTAATTATAAGTTATCTATACGATACAAATATAATTAAACATTTAAGATTCTGCTGAAATATATTCCATTTAATTTGTGATAATCATTTAAGTTGCTGAACAGTTTTTGTTATATTAAATTTCGAGTTCAAAACTGAAGGAGATTGTAATTTTCAAGTAGAGCCAATATTTCTCTATTTCGGTCAATTTTTTAGTTTTCTCTCGCTTTTCTTTAACCCTAAATAAATACTAAATAAGTTGGAACTGATTGTTTTACATTGAACCGAAGAAAACTGTTATTTATTCAGATATTTGACAAGCGATATAATATATAGTATAATACATATTATTCTTATCAGAGAAAGACATTTCTACAGTTGGTAGTGGTTGGTTCAATGCGCAGCGAGAGGGATTCAACACGCTCAAGTAGTACTTCAGACTCAATTTAAAGATTGTTTGCCCAGATCGTTTACTTTTAAGTTTAGGGACTTTGAAAGTTAGCTGCACATTTCATGGGCTTTCTGGCAGACCGCATCACATCATCATTGTCCGCCAGACTAGATAGTTGAATGGCCAGAACCTGTTCCGTCAGCCTGTCAAAATCATCATCACCATTCCCATCAATCTTTGCGGGTCTAGTTTTCTTTAAGAACGTGCTCCACACCTTGTACTTGTCCATGTCGAGTTCCTTGCCATGCAAGCTATACATTTTAATGGTCTTCTTGACAATGGAGGCCCGCATCTTGAGATCTGCCACCGTCTTGATAATAGCCACCAAGGCAATGTGGCAGCGACTATGCTCCAGATAGTAGCCATCGGTTTGGCAGCTACTGATTATGGCCACCACCACATCGGCCAGGGGTTCCCCAACAGCGACGGCCAGCTTGGGTATCTCGAATTTCGAGAACACTGCACCGGCTAGGGGAGTGAGCACCACTTGGCCCCGCTCCACCTGGTGGGGCACCAGCTGGCAGTACTTGGCCACCGCCAGCAGGCTGGCCTGCTTGAAGGACAGCAACAGGAGGCCGCGCATCACGAAGGGTTGGTTTTGCGGCGTATCGTGGACCCAATGCGTCTCGATCTTCACCTCGCTGCGAATCAATGTGCCTTTCGAATTTTTCACTGACAGCTGCATGGACCAGGACACGTCCTTCTTCTTGGCCTTGGCTGCCGCGGCCTCCTTGCTGTAGGTAAAGATGACGTTCTCGGCAAAGCGACGACTGGTTGTGGCTACATCGAAGGAGGGTTCCTCCTTGAAGTCCGGGCAGATTTCGGCGAACGTCTGCTTCAGTTTCTCGAAATCAAAGACTAATTTCGGCTTTGAAATATCCGCCATTGCACTGCAAACCGAAGTATTTAGTTTTAAAGATAAATCTAAATCGTTAAAAATATAGGATTTAATTATTAACACTTTCAATGTGTTTATGGTTGCGCTTCTTCATGAAATGTATGTGTCCGTTTCTTTTCTTAACTTGAAACGGAATAGATTAAAGATCGTCAATATCATTATGGATTAAAAATTAAAGAAATAATAATATATTCATCAATAAGTATTTTACAGTTTGGTAAATAATAATAGGCGCTGTCCAAGCAGATGATACAACTTTTATGCTTGAGGTATTTATGGAGAAAGGGATGGGTCAAAGCTATACAAAAATATCTATATAATGTATGGCTTCTTCGTTGTTATGTTGTTAATAAAATTAATAAATTGCAAGCCTGATTTATGTAAACATCATATAATATTAACAAATTAATCTAAACGTAACTGTATGACTTTGAAGTAAAGGCTTATTTTCTTCCACAAGATAATGCTTACTTCAGTTTTTGCATTATTTTCATAACATACACTTAGGCACAGAAAGGCCCTTTGTCTCTCGGACATATCTACATACATATGTACATAGATATATAGAAATATCTTTATACTGATTTATATAGAACAAAAATCATACACATATGTAATTGCAGTTCACAATTAATTGTTTCGGGCACGTAAGAACTTTACTACAAAAATTTTAAATGAAGATCTTACTTTAATATACTCCACTTCACTTGTTATTTGTTATTTATTTATGTATATATATATATACTGAGCGATAAGTGACGATACGATTTTATGCAGCTTGCAATCCGCTGAGTTGTCGGAAACTGACTGAAAGGCGATCGGAGCTTCGAACGAAGGCGTGAGTAAGTCCCCCAGTATATGTATATATATGTATACTGCAAGCACACATCGATATATTCGATACTTTATAGTTTATAGTACCGCTATGCAGGGCTGGGAATAATATATACCGATAAATATCGACTTACTTATTTTTTTAAAAGTGTGTTCTTTTCATTTTATATTATA
Source organism: Drosophila kanapiae (assembly GCA_008042475.1). NCBI lineage: Eukaryota > Metazoa > Arthropoda > Insecta > Diptera > Drosophilidae > Drosophila > Drosophila kanapiae. The sequence continues at coordinate 12,834 of VNJM01001815.1, read as the reverse complement.
AAATATACTATAACGCTGATGCATTGATTTTATAAGAAAAATTCAAATAGTTATAAATAATTTTTATTTTTATTTTAATATTGAATATGTTATATGACAATAAAGGTGCAGTTTTAAGAATAAATCATTTGTATTAACAATTTTATACAAGTTCTAGTTTAAATCTAGTTACAATTTTTTTATAGTTTGTTAAGAAATTCCATTTTTTTGTTGTTGAAAAATATTGTAACATTTCTTAACTTTAGGTATTATGTACGTATTTGGAACACTGTTTCAATTAGAAACTCTATAGTATAGGGGAAATACCCATTTTCCCCCGCCAGTAGTTTTCTTGCGACATTTTTAGGTAGAACTATTATTGAAGCAAACCATTATTGTTTATTTCTTTAAAGCTTTAATGACATTGCTTCAGAATTGCCTTGCGTCGCAGACAAGGACCTTACCAAGAAATCATAAATCCAGAGCTCCTGCTGCGGAATTCTGTTGCATGTAACAACCAGATGAAATGGAATAAGCTTCAGATTGTGCCACTTCTGTCTGTTTTGGGGGCGGTGTGGTGTGTTGGTCTCCACTGGTCTCATTTGCATACGTTGCTGTGGGTGTTCCCCCTTTTTTTTTTATTGACTTGCCCGTCTCTGACTTGCGAGCAATTTGCATACGAAATGTATCTGCACATAGCCGCAGTGTCGGCGCTATTCCGGCGTATTGATATACCGCATCCAAAAATGCACAGCAACAACAAAGGGCATCGCACAATAGACTGCTGTGACCAACTGACAAGTGACACTTTTTCAAATTGAATTTCCCTCACCGAGCACCGAACTCCGTGGTGAAGTGGAAACCCGAGCAGATAGAGCTGAAGTGGCCCTTGCAGGACTTGTCAGATGACTTGTCATAAATTCACATGAGCAGAGACAACGAGCAGACTAAATTGAGTCCTAGTTTTTTTTTGTTTTGTTTCTATTTTTTTTTCTCACTTTCGCCCCAATGGACGGTTGCGCCAACGACATTTTAGCCCCCCTAATCCTGGCCGTGATGGTGGCCAATGGGCATCCTCTTACCTTGGACGAGATCGCCGATGGGCTCACGGAGGTGATCTACTCTGAATGGATCTCAGGGGATATGTCGGAGACTAATGGTTGTGGCAAACAAGATCGAAAGAGGTCTCACCATAAAAGGCGTGAGGAGCGTTCTTGACAAAATTTGGAAAGCTTGTAACCTAGCAAAGACTAAAGATAAATAAAGGACAAATATTTCAAGCCTAACATCGTCAAGAGATTAATTTTAAAGACTTCTTCAATTTTGCTTAAACTTAAACCTTTCTAAATTGCTTCATAAAGCTGTGACAATGTTTGAAGCTAGCAGGAAGAACGCTGTGTATATTTTTTTACATTGTCGAAAGATATATACCATATATATTTATGTATGCGCTCACCTCACATGGAGGTGAGCTGGAGCTACAGGAACACGTGTGGAAAATGTACGGACGAAGCGAGTTAAAAGTTTTTCAGCGTCGCGAAAAATTGTTTATGTTTCGCCTTAAAAGGGGCAAAAAGGAAAATATTTTTTGAATATGTGAAGATGGCGGAAGATGGCAGGCAAACTACGAAAATCGCACCCATGCGGCACCCGGTGGTGCGCCGCCATCAATGTGGATGTGGATGCGGCGGTGTGGTTAAGTCGTCCACGAAGGAGAAAACTCCTTCTGGGGAGTTGGGGAATTGTCAGCACCTGTGTGAGGAGCATCCAAGAGTGGTAGGTCTGGTCCGGGGCCCTACACGTACGCTCGTTCGCCTAATAATCACGTCCCGTGGAAGCTCATTAAATTCGAAGGTGAAAAGCAGCCTTTGCTGTCTGTCGCCAAGTTACTGCATACTTTTTCACATAAATATAGCCGCGGGCGGGTAAGTAAAAGCTGTGAAGCCCAATTACATTGTTGCCCTTCTTAACACACAGTAACAGGCTGAATTATTAAAGATTTATTATTAAACGCGATAGCAGGATTTTAAGACAAATTTGAAAGCTCCGAGGCGAAGGATTAACGCTTAGTTAGTATTACATTTTATTTGTAATTTAAAGAGGGTCTTACTACTTTAAGATACCTCAAGAGATTTAATTTATTAAGTTGAACTCTCGCAAGAAATCTGATTCTGGCATTTCGCACTTTATTTTAAAATATAATAAAGAGATTTCAAATGCCGCTCACAGTTATATAATAATAATATCTGAATTTAAAGAAACATGTCTTTACTTATGTATTTTGAATACACAAATTGACAAAGTATTAAGCAATTTGAAGAACTCGGGAGTTAAGTGGAAAATACATATAAGTGCACTCAGATAAACTGGATAGTTGTAGTTATATGTTGTGGCATATATTAATATATATATATATATTTATATATATATTTATATAATAAATACACCCTAGTTTTTTGCTGTGTACTTATCATTTATCGAACAAAAAAGTCTGCGTTGTAATTGCATTATCGATAATTTTCTATCAGAATCTTGTATCTCTTCAATTGACTCGCACTAAGATGGATTTAATAGTTCTTGTTCTATGTGGTATCATATATTTATTTATTTATATATAATATAATATATATATATAATAATTACGCACTAGTTCCTTGCCGTGTACTTATCATTTATCGAACAAAAAAGTCTGCGTTGCAATTGCTTTATCGATAATTTTCTATCAGAATCTTGTATCTCTTCAATTGACTCGCACTAAGATGGATTTAATAGTTCTTGTTCTATGTGGTATCATATATTTATATATTTATATATAATATAATATATATATATAATAATTACGCACTAGTTCCTTGCCGTGTACTTATCATTTAATGAACAAAAAAGTCTGCGTTGCGATTGCTTTATCGATAATTTTCTATCAGAACTCAATTGACTCGCGCTGTCCAACAGTTAAAGCCGGACTTCGACATAAGCAAAACGGTTCTGCGCAGTTCCAAATTGTTTATATTTGTATACAAAAAATAATTGTATGTGTGAGTGCTTAAATGTTTACCTCAAACCATATACTCAGCATTTCTTCATCAACAGAAGTGCCAGAAGTGTTTCTCTCAAAACTTGCATTTTCTTTATATTTACATCCTATATGATTTTTGGTGCTTAAAATTGGCTTTAATATAAAGAAAAAATAAATCATATTTAAGGAATCGAAGCTACTAATACTAAACTTAATAAAGTTGAAATGTTTTTTTTTATCATTCCACAAGATAAGATAAAACCACATTTGTAATAAAAGCTTATAAGTTAAGACAACAAAAAATAACATATATAAGTTCCCATAACATATTTTTTACGAGTTAATTTATAGTAAAAATAAATAATGTTTTCGGTCTCTTATTACAATGAGTAACGTAATGTTTTTTGTCTGCCTCTTTTTGCATTTTCTGTTTACTTTATGTAAATGTATTTATTTATCCCATTGTCCTAATATTTCTTAGATAGTCATGGCCAGCGGCTACCGAATGCGTGCCAACGAATTTGACTTTAAGCAGCTTTGCGATACTTTTGCCGAGATTTGTCCAGACTTTCGCCGCGGCCCAGAATCGGCGGTTCTGGAAAGTCTGGATTTTGCCAATCAAGTGTTATTCGAGCTGGGTCCCAAGATGCGTCAGCTAAAGCAGAGCGGCCGGGATCAGATGTGGCGACTGGTCTTCAATGGCGGCGGCAGCATCTACATTTACACGTATACGTTCCAGAAACCGATCAACGGCCAGCCCCGCCTTGGCGGCGGAAAGCTCTACTTGACGGTGAAGCAGGCCGGACTGCTGGCGGTCAGCAGATTCTGCTCACTTCTGCCGCTGCAGCATAATCCGCGGGAAAAAATTCTGCTGACTCCGCTAGCCAGGGCCGTCTTTGATCCGGCAAATATTCCAAAGATTGCTACTGCCTTGGGCACCCTCCTCCGGCGGATCATCGACACTAACGATGTGATCCGGGCTGTGGTCAGCAGCTGCCAGACCGGCGGCTTTCACCTGAAGCACAGCCAGAGCTGCATTGCCTTGGTGGCCGTGGGAGTCACAACCAGCGACTCGACGAATCGACAAAAACTTCGCAAAAAGACTATTAAGCAGTATATTAACTGTGGCAAGGCCTTCGACGTTAATCACTATAAGATATACTCCCGTTTCTCCAAGATGGCCGATCGAATTGCAGCAGAACCTCCAATTCCAGATCCTGATCCTCCGAAGGAGAAAACAGGCGGGCGCAATCGCAATGTGAGCGAAGTTCTGCGCTCCATTGCCAAGGCCACCGATGATCCGCTGAGTGGGGAGACCATTGACATGAAATTCAAGGCTCTGAATGCGGAAAAGGGAACCGAAGTGGAGGACATGGCCACCTCAATGGATGTCCATGTGGTGGGCATTAATATGGAGCGCATGAGAAGCAATATCTTGGACAAGGGAAAAATATCCAATTCCCCTGCTGGTGGCCTATAAGATATTCTGCTTTCAAATTGCATTGAACTAATTATTAATACTATATATTTTGAAGAACTTTCCATATACCATTTGGTATGATTTTCTTGGTTTTCTTGGAAGAATAAATAAAGAATTAAGTGGAGCCATCGCTATGTAATAAATGTTTAATAACTAACTCCAATGAAACCTATAAAAAAATCATATTCAATAAAAAAGTAAAAGAAATGATATACCTATGAAGCATCACTTGGAATATATAATATTTCAGCAATCACCATAGATTTCTACTTCAACTTTAAACCAGAATTAAACAAGCAATTCAATAGAGAAAATGTTGTGCTCGAAATGTACTTTTTCTCGAGGGTATAAGTTCAATTCTACCACATAAAATGTGTTAAATTTTGTAATTTCCGCCGTGTCCTCGCTGCGCTTTTGATGGTGTTGTCAATCAGGCATTAATTTCAAGTGCTGAACAATATATGGGTCTCTCGAAGGCGATACCGCCGCAATCCTTAGACCGTAAAATTTTACGGCCAGCCACATTTTTATCATCGATGAGGGGGAAGAAGCTCGACCTCCGTCGCGTCGGTGCCAAAATAAAGGCGAGTAAGTGCACAAAAAGGGCGAATGCGGAAGATGAGTTCGCAGTTCATAAAACGGCAGACGGGCTGCGCGACAACAAAGCAAATTGGTGGACAGCCAGGACATGGGACCTTCGCTCCGGCGCAGGATGTCCGCATGAGCGAGTGAGCTGGTGAAACCGCACACTCGCTGCTGCGGGCGTTCGTGTTTTACGGTCATCGGGTCACTAGTAAAAATAATCTTATGACCGCTTATCTGCCCCCTCAAAGCACTCGGCCTGCCATCTGCAGGGCTACTCCTTGAATGGTCCTTGAATGGCAGCAGTCACGGCTCTTATTTATTCTCAGCTTACATCCTATCCTTAAGATTGAATCAACATTAATTATTGAATTAGATTGCCCATAAAACCATATTTTTGGCTAAATTATGAAATTTGAAATATCAAATTGTTTCGTTTTTAAAATATATATATTCTAAACTATATATATATATATATATTAAGCACTTTAATATAATCTCTATAATTTCATTACATACGAATAAGACATTGCGTTAATCTTTACGTCGTTTTATGATTTTATGATTTTTTAAATTTCTTTAATTTGATAATGTTTATTTATAAAATATTTGATAGATTATCTAATTATTTACATATGGGTTACATTTTTACCAACCTTAATTTAAAAGAAAATAAGTAAGTATGTGACTTTGCAAGGAAGAACATAATAAAACCTGCAATAGATGAATGCAACAATGTAGTGTCATAACACCATGAAGATATTGTACTTCATAGACGGCAGAATATAGCTTATATCAAACTTTGTATTCATTGCAATAAGATATTCTACAATCTACCTTACCTCCAATGAATGAATCCTTTTATGAATGAAAGCAACAGATTAGCTGAATATAGCTGGTAAGAGTTTGTTTTTTTTTATACATGCCAAAAGTTGTATGTATACTTTTATTTATTTCGGAAACGTTTCAATTAAATGTAGTACAATTAGGATACTTGCTGGTTACTATTTGTACCCACATTGTCGGCCTATAACTGGTCACAATGCAAACTACCTTAATTTTCTCATCAAATGTTTCACATTGTGTATGTGTATGTGCGCATAAAGGATGTACGGCGGAGGCGAAATCCCGGTCGCCGCCCCAAGAACATACATAAAGCTTTTGAAATACGAACCAAGTTTGCACATGCGATTGGGTTTGTTACGAGTATTAGGCCACTCTGAAGGTGAATGGGTCCCGTGGGCGTATTTTGGAATCTCAACGAGGCCCACGGATGTGCTGACAAGACCTTGGGCGTGTTTTGGGGCTACGATACGACTTTGCCAAATTTTAATTGATTCCATGTACTTAGTTTCACACTTTGTCTATCCGATAATGAAGCTGAATATACGTAACATACTTTCTTGTGAGGGTTGAAGCATATTCGCAGCCGATATTTAATGGGCCAAAAGACCATTAAGCCTGTGCCATTGTGCCATTTGGATAATTGAGTCATCAATTCGGTTGAATAAATCTTTCCTACGACATTTTGCTGCAGCCGAAACAGGTGAATTGATTAAAAACATAAATTTCTTTGAATGAAAACGGAATTTGCGGATGAACAGCAAATTTTGCTGGGTCTTTAGTAGATATAAATTAGGAATACCTGGCAAATTCAACATGGATTTCCTCGTGCTACCTCCGAAAATGTTCGATACACATTTGACCCACTCTCGTGGAGCCCATTGGGTTCTTCGTCTTTCCCATTTAATTTTATTTGTTTTCGGCGTGCTGCCAGCCTTTTATCTTATTTTTGTTTAAGGCAGCAATCGGCGAGGGCCAACATAAGTAACTATGTACGTACGTACATAACATCAAATATATACATATTGGTAACATTTATCTACATATATGTGCTTGTACTTTTATTGGCGTATCTGCATCTGTGTATCTTTGCCACTTTGAATGGCTTTTTTGTGCTTTGTGTATCACTGATTTCAGCATTCAATTTCAGCTGTCTCGCCGTTTGCAATAAAAATGTTGATGGTATGGGGAATGCTGCGAAAGAATTTTATTGGCTAATCCGAGACTCCACGAAATCAATTTTGAACCGAAAGCATGCAATCAATTAAAGCAGTTGCTCGGAAAATGTGACTTATAAATTTCTAAAATGTTTTGCAATGAATAAAAGGGGTGTTTTTTGTATACTTTTATTTGATTTTTCGTTATTGTTAAACTATTTATGTTTTGCTTCTTTCCTTGCTAAGGCATTCAACTCTTAAGGTCCATAAAATACCAATAACAATTTCTATACCTATTTCACACTTCTGTGTGATGTATGATCGTGATTTGTTGATTGTTCCGTTTCGTCTTTTCCTAAGTGTAAGTTCTCTCAACAAACAAGGCCTCACTTGCGGAAAATGCCGGTTCAGGCTCGTAAATCGCCCAAAAAAAAAAAAAGAAAACACGCTCCATGCATAACCAGGACCAGAGTTTCCGCCTCTATTCCGGGGGCCAAACACGAAAATCAATCGAAATGTAATTGAATTGCAAGCACTTGAGAGCGAAAACCGCCGAGGAAACGCATGCATATTTTACGTGAGCGATTTGCCCAGGCGCTGTGGCGAAATGGAGGTCCCGATGAGGAGACGCCGCCGAGAACTAAGCGAAAAACGAAAGCCGCAATGTCGGGGCGACGTAGCAGCACAGAGTGTGGAAATCCTTTTACCCAAATTGCCCGCAAAATATGCAAAAGCGAAAAACAAATAGCGACCGTGTGGAGGCAGCAGCCGGTCTCTGCTCTGCGCTCTGCTTCAAAATATTCGGCGGCGGATGGGGGCACCGGCGGCATCCTACGTTGCGTATGAGTAACGTCGGCGGCACGTACTCAACGTATTCGTCATACACGCCGACAGGACAGAGTCTCGGGCAATTGGCAAAAAATCGAATCGAAAATGTTCCCATTTTTTTGTTTTTTTGTTCCGTACTCCAAGGACCCCCAAGGCGACATCGACTACTTGCCAAAGAAGGAAGCGGAAATGTAAGCGATGGCAGAAAACGAGAACGGATGGGAAGGCGGGACGGCGAATACACAGTGGCGTGGTCATGCATGAACGCCAGGCGACTGGAGGCCGTACGCAGGCTGCCCAAGTGTGTGTGTGTGTGTGTGTGTGTGTGTGTGCGTGTGTGTTTGTGTGTGTGTGGAGAGCGATTCCGCCGGATGCGCTGCGAGTGCACGAACGCGTCCACAAGAAGATGAGCAAATTAACCGACCAAACGCTGATGATTTTTTGAATTTGCGTCAGCCTTCCTTCAGTGCCTGTGCCTGCTCCTGTTTCTGTTTCTACGCCGCCTCCATTGTGGAGAATCATTGATGTTCGCCTAATTGAAAATTCAAAGCATTTGGTACATAAAAAAAAAAAAAATAAACGAAATTCATTTCACGCTCAGTGGCAGACGTCCTCTTAATTCTAAAAAAAATATATGGTCTTCGAATTCGGATTTATACACAACTTGAAGATTGGATCTATGCTAATCGCTTTTTCCATTGACTCACAGACATTTTCCAGCCAATTCTAGAAGCTAAAGAAACAATATTTAACCTCTGCGGTTAATGTACTTAAAAGGATGTAATGAAACATTGAATTTACAAAGTCAACGTTCGTGTTTAGTGTGTGTGAAATAAGGGAAGAATATGTAATCTAAATATTATATTTATGCAATTCATATAAGAAGTTGAAATGAATTTTGTACATTTTCCAGTAAATCCTTTCCTGAAATATTATTCTCCTTAAGCTCTGGCCAATGTCCAACTATATAAAGCCAAAATGATAAAGAAATCTGGTTTATTGAGTTGACTCTCTTGAACTTTCAGACTTTTCAATAGTGTTTTATCTTATTGGTTCAGCATTTTGTTGTGCTAACCTTTTGAAAAGCGTGGCATAGTAAACTGGCAGTGAATTAGCTGCAAACATCGTTGGATTCCCAGTTTATGGCAGGGCTTCTGTGCGCTACATAAACTTTCTAACTTTACTTTACACGGAGTACCGAGTAACTGGGCTTCCAACTTCGCAACGTGTCTCTGGTTGCGTTGTGTGTGTTTTTGCCAGAAGCTGGTAATTCATTTTTAATATTTTCCTTATGAATATTTGCATGAGCTTGTCTCTCACCTTCAAGCCCCATCCTTTCGCTCCCTCGTGGGTGTTATTTTCCCCTCAACTTGAATCCGCCATTATGTTGTTCATAAACGTGCACACCTGAGTGGCAGAGTCCTCCACAGCAGCTTCCTTCCACATCCATTCTAGCTTCGCCATAGATTGTCATATTTCAGGATGTAACAACCAGGCAGATGGACAAGTCGACAGCTAGACAGCTTGCTAAAGTACACAAGAGGAAAATAAAATAATTAATATCTGCTAATGATAGCTTACTCTTAAGTCAAGTAAATGACAATTATATTGCCTGTCGAATAGTATATTTAGTGTAATTTGGGATAACAACTTTTGAATATTAACTTAGGAATATTATTGATATTTGGTGTCTTTTTTTTTTTTGGCTCCGTGTACCTGTTCCATTGCTTACATGTGTCGATGATAGGCGGCTCCTGTCGCATCTTTGCAACGCTTCCTTCGACTTGAAGCGAATGCACTTTGCAGCAGAAAAACAACGAAAACTTACTGATAGTGCAGTTTCCCCTACCTTAAGCCAGCCATTCCCTATCCTGGAACGTCTCTCTCGAAACGAAAGTGTGTTGAGTAGCTTTAGCTTTAAAGTCCTCTCTCGGTCGCAGCCAAATTACCACGTCAAGTACGACCAGGAGCAGGCCTGTTCGGGTGGGAAAATTACCAGAGCTGATAGTGGCAGATGTCCTCCAGTTTTGATTGCTCCAACATCAAAGTGAAAGCTACCAATGGAAAGGATATATTGGGGAATGATTGCAATGATTGGGATGCTTTCAAATTGCCTCGAAATTTATGTAAAGATTAACCAGCTGCAGCACCGACCTTAAACAATGCCCAATTTCCATTGAAATGTAATTAGTTTTCAACACAAAACCCTACTTTATGTAAGTTCGAAGAAGATATGTATTTTATTTCCCAAAGGTTTTTGCCTAATTCAATCTGAAAACGCTCTTAGCTGGTTGCCTTTCGCCCTTAATAGTTTTCACCTGACAAATGCAGCATCCACTCGTAAATAACCCAATTCACAGACATTGGAAGCATAGACAAAAGTCAAATTTATGGCACCACAGCATTAACTACACTCCGGGGACGCACCAGCGCTTAATTACGACCATGTTGTGTGTTAGCCAACTCTTACAAGCGCCAACTCATGGAACCATGGTCAAATAGGCGTGCCAAATTGGCCTGCAGCAAAAAAGTAAATCAATTTCACAACGCTGGAAACGGGAGCTAAAGAAAAAAAACAGTCCTGAATAACATATACATATATACATTCTAAGTTGATCATTTACGTTTACCGATGTGGATATATTTAATACCTTTTTGGTGACCAGAACCAATTCCAACACTTATATGATATAGAAAAGCTGAGAGAGCTGATAGGAATCGTATTATATTAAGGAATATAACCTCTCTACTCTTTTAATACCATAGGAAAAAATGTATGCTCAGCATTATTAGGTACATCGATCAAGACATACATATGTAGTTCCTGAAAACCAGTCTTTAATATTATTTAACTATATAAATGAACAGCCTATAAATCTAACCTTCTATATATCTTTAAGAATGTCCAGAAAATTACCACTTTATGTATAATATAATATAGAAATTACCAAACTACATAGGTTTTAAGTAAACCATGTAAGTTTCTAGTTAAACCGACTTAAAATCTGATAGAAAATTTCAGAAATATTGATTTATTTGCCTAAAGCTTAAATTCCCTTAAAAATTTTGCAAGAAACAATAAAAGCATGTCCGAATCTGTAATTCCAATGGTATATGCCATCACACATAACTGCCAATTACGGACAAGTGTGTGTCATTTGTAATCCTACACCCAAATGCTGTGGGTAAATATCGGGGACCATGGGCAAATATAAATAACAAGTGTTCAATGTCTGACCAAGATGAATTATTATAAATGGATTAAGGACGAGATCTGTGGAATAATTAACTGATATTTGTCTTGCAAACACAATCCATGGCCAAGTGTTCAATGGGGAAATGGGATTTGCCTGTGTGCATAATGCGGTTTCCAGCGTTCGGATGCAAAGGATTGGCAGAATGTACAATGCCAGATTTGCAGAGTCATGTGCGGCAAATGGAAAATTTTGCAAATTTCCTAATTACTTACGACTGGTTGGGCGGGATCCTTCCTACCCTTATCATGATGGGAGGTCAATTGTTCTACACCCAGGCCGCACCGCAAAATTTACAGTCTGATTTGTTCAGGCACAACTCGGAATTGATGTCTTTGACAAACCATGGAATGCGGAGTGTGACCACCGAGTGTTCCACTGAAGCAAACAGATTTGTGATAATTTATATTTGAGCTGACCAAACAGTCAGCACTTGCTCAGGAGGCTTCAAAAAAGGGGGCCATTTCAAATTGATTGCGTTTTCATTTGAGACAATTCCTGGGGAAAAATTAAGATTAAATATAAATCGGATGTTTAAAATATATTATATAAATGCCTTACATATTGTACGTATGCTTTTTTTTGGGCAATATGTTCCATATTTATACATTTTTGCTGCCGTTCTAAAAAGATGCTGTCGTTGCAATTAAAGTATAAACATAAATACAGACATACATACATACATATGTATGTACAGATGTATGTATAAACATTTCAAATTAGGGGAACCCGCGCCAAGGCTGGAACAAAAACAATTTTTTCTACGCTTTAGCAGAAATTAAATAACTCCCTTTTCCATTATTCTTTATTAACAAACAATTATATATACAAACATATACACAAATACATAGATATGTACTATCCCTCAGTACTGGCACCAACCATACAGCATATAGACTTCCCATTTCATACAACGAAAATGGAACCAAAAATTTTTAGCGACAGGCCCCAGAGCGCCGTATGCGACAGGCCCCGCAGCTTCGGGAATGCTCGGCAATTTGCTCTCTCTCTTTTTACGCTCTCGCTCGCAACGACCGCTCAGATCAGATCATTCGCAAAGAGGCGCATCTCAAAGAAGGTTGTCGTGCGCTTGACTTGGCCTTTGTATGTGTGCGTGTTCATGTATTCACATACACGGATGCATGTATGCGTGGTTATTCCATTTCGAAGCCAGCAAGAATATTTTGTCTTTTGCTGTTTTCCGTGCGCTTGACTTGGCCTTTGTATGTGTGCGTGTTCATGTATTCACATACACGGATGCATGTATGCGTGGTTATTCCCTTTCGAAGCCAGCCAGATTTTGTCTTTTGCTACTTTTCATGCTTGGTACTGTAACAATATGGGCGTATTCACTATTGGGTTAACAATTAAAATAATAATATTATGTGTTATATTATATTTTTTAATATTTCAGCATACTCTTTGTATTTGTTCACAAATACGAATCTGGGATAAGAGTGAAATGTTTTGCATATACATATATACACGAATGAAAAAAATTTAATCTTCTGAGATGGGAACAGGGTATTTTTCCGTCGGTGACACTAAAATACCAACTACTGCTAGGTGGTTCAGAAGAGTTGAAACCAAATCATCTGTTCTTGGTGATCTGCGAACGGATGGTGCCTGTATACCTTACTGAGATTTGATTTTTAGGGGAGCGGGCAGAAAGGGAATCAGCTGATTAATACATGT